>CM045760.1:108271164-108838664 GCA_025200525.1 Camellia lanceoleosa | reverse complement strand
GGAGGACTCTGATGGATTTTGTTCTGCACCACCACCGACTGCTTCCATCGCAAATTCTTCGCAGCTTTGGCTTTGGGTTTTGGCTTGCGTTTGTTTGGGAATTATTAATAGAATGAATGAAATTAAGAGCAATGCCTTTTAAATAATGAGGGGACTTAATGTTGAATCTATAAATATATGGAAAGATATCTTGTTGTCCAATCAGTGCATTGCATTGTGCACGTTTTATATGTATGTATATGTAACGTAAGATCCTGCTATCATTGCAAATTTGCAATGTCAACATAGAAGGAAGATAATTATAAAAACATGCCATGTCATATACAAGATCAAGTGGATAGACTATACTTATATTTCCTTAATCCGGGTCTATTTTGATGATTCAAATCATTTAATGTGTAGAACTTATGAAGTATATCATCTCTACAAAAAATCGCAGTAATCGGATATCGATAGTCAATTAATCAGATCACATTTTTGTCACAATATATTTTAAAAATTATTCTTGTCGTTGACAGAATTATGATTTAATGAAATGTCTATCGATATCCGTTTAATATGAATTTTTACAAGGAAGATATAAAAGACGCGTTCTACATATTGAACAGTCTGGATTATTGAGATGGGCTTGGATCAGGGCCCATGACAACCCAACAACACTCTCCAGTCTGATAACGGGCTAGAGAGGAACTAGATCCTAAAATTTATGTTGAACTTACCATTTAAAAGTTTTTAAATTTCAAATTTAATATGATTTAGATATAATTACAATTATATTTGAATTTTTCAAATAAATATTTTCTAAATTTTAAATAAGATATGGCAAGGTGAACTCGTTGGGTCTAAGGATGTTCTTTTGTCTCATCTGCAATTTGCAGATGATTCAATTCTCTTCTCTGAAGCAGATTGGGATCAGATGGTGCTTATTAAAAGAATGCTTAGATGCTTCGAAGTCTTATTTGGTCTTAGAATAAATTACCACAAAAGTGTGGTGTGTGGTGTGTGGTGTTGGTGTTGGTGTTGGTGTGGATGATGCTCTTTTGCTCTCCTTTGCTAAGCTCCTCAACTGTCAAGTTCATAGCTTGCCTCCAAGATTTCTGGGACTGCCTCTTGGAGCCAACCTTGGGAAAAAATCTACATGGAAACCTATGCTTGACAATATCAGATCCAGACTTTCAGGGTGGAAGAGAAAATTGCTGCCTTTTGTAGGTAGACTAACTCTAATTAAGTCTACCTTATCTAGTCTACCAGTATATTTTCTCTCTTTATTTAAGATGCTAGAAGGTGTGGCCAGAGAATTGGAGAGGATTGAAGTAGCTTTTTTATGGGGTGAGAATGACCTAAAAAGGAAAGTTCATTTAGTAAAATGGGGGGAGGCAACAAAAAGCATTGATCAAGGGGGTCTGGGCATTAGAAGAATCAAAGATGTAAATGCTTGTCTATTGCTCAAATGGTGGTGGAAATTTGGAACTCAAATTAATTCACTTTAGAGGAGGGCTATATGGAGCAAATACAAGATAAATGAGGCTTGTTGGAATCCACCAGTAAGATTCTCTTATAAACATTCTAGAGTTTGGAAAGACATCTTATCTATTGGAAATCATAGCATTATTTACAATTTTTATGTGGATAACTGCCAAATTAAAGTGTGGGATGGAAATAGAATTAAATTTTGGCATGACAGATGGTATGGCAACTTTTGTCTTAAGATTGATTTTCTCCTTCTTTTTAATCTTTCAACTGATAAAGATGGCACTCTTCAGCAATTCTTTGCAAGGAAGACTAGCCCAAATAATTGGAATTTTCCCATCAGAAGAGTGCTGTTTACTTGGGAATTGGATGAAGAAACTAGATTGCTTGGAGTCCTAGCTTCAGCCGCTTCTCTGACTCTCCATAGGGCTGACTGTTATATTTGGGCTAATGCTTCTGCAAGCATTGGTGAGTTCTCTGTTTCTTCCCTCTACTCTTTCAGTAATTCCATCCTTGGTTCTCATATTCCAATCTGTAATCATATTTGGAATAGGGCTATCCCACCTAAAGTTTCTTTTTTCTGTTGGTTGGCCTGGAAGAACAAAATCAAGTCAGCAGAATTTATGCACAGAATTGGTATTTTAGACCCTTCTATCTCCATCAGTTGCACCTTCTGTAGCTATGAATCTGAGTCTGAATCTGCTACCCATGTCTTGCTCCATTGCCATTTTTCTTGGCTGATTTGGTCTTCTATAATTCATGATTGGGGGCTATCTTGGTGCATTCAAGATTAAGTAGATGGCCTTCTCCAATGGTGGATGAGTGTCAAATTTAAGCATTTTGATACGTTAATTTGCAGAGCTATCCCACACCTTGTCCTTTGGTCGCTTTGGAAACATAGGAACGAATGTATTTTTGCAGAGGCTCTACCCAACTTCTCTGAAATAAGTGAATCTATCAAAATCAGATCAGCACTCTGGCTAAAAGCATCTTTTAAGGACCTTCCCTACGCAGTTGTTGATTTAATCTTCAATTGGAGACAAATCAGAGATAGGTTTCCAAATCAATAAATGGGCTGGTATGTAGACAAGCAGGGGTCTGCTGGATTGCTCTGGGTTGTGCTGCTATTGCTACTATAGCTTGCTCTGGTTTTGCTGGTTTGCTCTGTTTTGTTCTGGGTCTGTTTGTGGCTTGCCCTGGTTTTGCTGTGTCAGTGGCTTGGCCCTCATTAGTGGAAGTGTATGTTGTTTGCTGTATGCTAGAAGTGTATGCTATTTGCCATCAATGGCTGTTGAGCTTGGAAGTGTATGCTCTTTTGTTACAAGTGTAGCTCTTTTGCTGGTCTACAACTGAGTTGGTCTGCTACTAAGTAGCTCCTTCTGGTGCTGCTCTGCTATGCTGGTTTGGTTGCTGTTATGCTGGATGCTATGTACTGTTATGCTTGTTTACTGGCTGTATGGGTTGAATGTCAATGTTTTAGGTGGTTGTTTGGAGTTGCCTCAGCTTCCTCTATCTGGTTTTTTTTTTTCTTTTTTCTTTTTCTCTACTGGTTGTTGTGCCAGCATTTCATGCTTTCCTTTTGTTGGTTCCTCACTAACTGGCGCTTGGAGCTTCGTCTTAACTCCAAACTCCTCTTTATTGATGTATCTTATCATACCTTGTATGTTTTCATCAATAAAGATTTTTTTTGCTGACCAAAAAAAGGTGAACCAATCGCTTTGTTTGGTTTTGATTAATTTTCTAAAAATTGAATTTATTATTATTATTATTATTATTATTATTATTATTATTATTATTATTTTGTTTTGTTTTTTGTTTTTAGTGATTTTTTTAATATTGTAAATATATATATATATATATATATATATAACTTTCTAGATGCACATAACTTTGATGCACCTAAAAAGTAAAATATTTTAAAAATTCAATAAATATGCAAGAATACGAAATGTACTGAATTTTTGTACTTTATTGTGTTTTTTGTAATTGATCAATTTTTTTTAATATAGATTTTCTCTATAAATATTATATTGTTTAAGTGTATTTAGGTTAGGTGTATCTAACAATAAACAAATTTCTGAAAATATAAAATTTTTGACTAAAAAACAAAAAACATAGAAAATAAAAAACTCAAATTTTTGAAAAGTGACTTAATTTTCTGAAACAAAACAAGGTGAATAGTTTTGTCATATGTATTTTAAAATTTTAGTTAGTGCTTTGGAACTCTTACAAGATTTCTCAAGAAAAATCCTTTTTGCTTAGTATATCATTCATATTTGATTTTTTCAGTTTATTTAGCTTTAAAAAATGTGTTTTCTTAAGTAACCATTTGTATTATTTTTTTATTTTTATTTGGATTTTATTTTTTAATTTGTATTGACACATAAAAGCTCTATCTTTTTTTTTTCATAACGTTTTTACCTATTTATACCATAAAAAAGGTACGAGACAACTTATTTAATGGCCATCTTTCCCTAATACCAATTATAAAAAGCTGTGTCAATCATACTTACAATTTATTTTAAAATAACTAATAACATAAAAAACAATAATGATTAAATCAAAACTAATACAAATATGCCTAAAGCATTCTCCAAAATATAGCTTATGAAAATCTTGATGAAACAATGATTAAAGTTTGAGCACTATAAGAAATTACACTTTTGACGATTAAATTTTTAGTCGCCAAAAGTCATATTTTAGTTGTCGAAATGTTTTCCCGACTAAATATTTTGGTCGCCAGATTTGTTGCTGGAAGATTGTCAGGGAAGGTATTGGCAACTAAAAAATATTTTAGTTGTCGAAAGTCCTAAAATGGCGACTAATTTTTTAGTCGCCAAAAGTAAAGGCATTGGCGACCAAAAAAAAATTTAGTTGTTGATAAGCCAAATTGGCGACTAATCTGTTAGACGCCAAAAGCTTAGAATTTAATTTAACATCACATTTTCAGCTATTTAAATTGTCGTCGCCAAAACTTGAATAATCTAGGGCGACCAAAGTTTTAGTCGCCGATTTTCTTTTTTTTTTTTTTGTTCATCTAACTTTTTTTAACTACTAAATGTTTAGTAGCCTAAAGTTCAATTTGTTGTTTTGCAACTAAATAGTTTAGTCACCTAAAGTCTAATTTTTTTCTTTAGCTACTAAATCATTAATCGTCTAAAGTCTTTTTAAATGGCTACTAAATATTTAGTTGCCAAAAGATTTGTTTCCATTTAATTCTTTTTTGGCTACTAACTATTTAGTCGCTAAAAATATTTAATTTCATTTTTGGCTATCAATTGTTTAATCGCCAAAAACATCGTTTTATTTTTATTTTATTTTTTGTATTTTAATTAATTTGTCCACAGCCTATATGTATCCCATGCAACATGTAACAGGTATAAAAACAAAACAATATGTATATATTATCATCCATTCCACAACACGTATTTCACTTACAGCCATCTAAAAAAAGAAAGAATAACTTATAATGTCAAATTCTATAAAACCAAGTACATATTCCAATTTGAAATAATAATTTCATACATAACAAATAAGCATACAAAAATAATTTCCTCCGTACACAAAAATATATTTACTACTATGCGAAATAGCCATTTGCCATGGTAATCTGTACCATGACAAAAGGTAATCTATATACCACAACAATAAATATTTGTTTGGTGTCAAAAGTATTATGTACCCCGCCAAAAATTATATGTATGATTCATCCAAATTCTACACAAAAAGCAGAGGACGACAAAAAAGCGAGATTATTCAAAAGTCTAAATTATCCTCCGTACACAAAAATGGAAGATTCACATGTCTATGCCAAAAGCCATCTACAAAACAAAAATTACACCCATTAGTTCCATATAGCATTTGAACATAATTTCTATGCCAAAAAAAAAGTTATTAGATCTGTAAAGGGATATTCCCCTCCTCCCTTTTTTTGGATGAGGCGTAGTTTCATCCCTGCCATTATAATATTTTGAAAATGAAATTAACATTATTGAAATGTTAGGAACCTAAATAACGCAAAGTGCACAGGAGTAAAAGTCCAATTAACTCCTAAAAAATGACAATCAATGTAAGGTTGTGCAACATATTCAGCAGTAATGACCAAAAAATTCTTTCTAAAACACATAAAATACATGGCAATGCATATTTGTCAAACCAAAAGATGATTAAAGGTCAACATTAAGGTTAAATCGGGCCTATAGATCAGGTATGTTTCTCTTTAGTTTGGTTCTTTAGGACCCTTTTTGGTTGTGAAATTTAGCAGAAATGTCATGTTGTTGAGTAAATATTTCAATGTACTGAGAGATCATTGAAATGGTTTTGCCTATTGCATACAATCTATGACAATTAAAAAATGTAGCCATTGATTAGTTAATCCAAACCACCTGATCAGATCAATCAAGGTACCTAGAATCTTATAAATCGATACATCTACATGATCATTCTCATCAGTCACTATGTCCATCCATCCCATGTACACTGAAGAACCAAGATCTCTTAAAAATAAATCTTGAAGGGATGTGTTTGGTGATAATAATTTCGTGTGTTTTGTTTTGTATTTGATTCTATGTCTTTAGACTTCTTGTTAATTTAATAGTAAGTTTCAAGACAAAGATCTGACCACATAACCAACACCATCAAAATAGATGGAACAACAATTTGAGTGAAACTATTTTGTATGGCTAGAGATCATTGAAATGTTTTAATGTATTGAGAGATCATTGAAATGGTTTGGGGGCTGCTTTGCATTTTCGCCCCCCGAACGGCCTTTTTCAACTAAGTTCAAGGCATTTTTCACTCCAACTCCCAACCTACATGTGCTAATTACATCCCGTCTATCCTCATAGGTCCTATTTGTCACGGTGAAGCTACCTATGACATTCATAAAGTGGTTTAGAGGCTACTTTGCATTTTCGCCCCTAGAACGGCCTCTTTCGACTAAGTTTAAGGCGTTTTTCACTCCAACTCCCAACCTACGTGGGCTAATTACATCCCGTTTGTCCCCACAGGTCCTATTTTTCACGAGGAAGCTACCCGTGACATCTATAGAGTGGTTCAGAGGCTACTTTGCATTTTCACCCTGCGAATGGCCTTATTCGACTAAGTTTAAGGTGTTTTTCACTCCAACTCCCAACCTACGTGTGCTAATTACATCCTGTCTGTCCCCACAGGTTCTATTTGTCACGAGGAAGCTACTCGTGACATCCATAGAGTGGTTCGAGGCATAGCGACTCAGGTTTTTACCCCGACTTTCGTTGTGTTCCGGACTCGGATTCCATGATTGTCTACGTCTTGTTTCCTTCCTTTAACTCTTTGTATTTGAGTTTTGGATTATGTTGGGCGTGTTTGGGACAGGTTGGTTGTTAGTTGGTCTAGAATGTTGTTGCCCAAATTTTGGCTTCTTCGCTCGGGCGAGGCTTCTTGCGCTCGAGCGAGCCTTGTGAAATTGTATCTTCGCTTGAGCGTGACTTTTTGCGCTCGAGCGTGCGTTTGCGTTGGTGGCAGACCTGAAGCTTTGCATTTCACGCTCGAGCGACGCTTCTTGACCTTGAGCGATGAGACCTTTTTGTGTCTGGTCGCTCGAGTGAGCTTGGTGTATATCAGTTTCCAGCAGCATTGTTTTGCTTCATTTTTTGATCTCCTTTTCACTCAAAAACCCTAAATCTGTAGTTTCTCTCTCTAGAAGCCACCATCTCTCTTTGATTTCTCCAAATCCATTGGGATTTAGGCCTAAGTTCTTCACCCAAGCTGGTTATCTCCTTGAAGGCTTCGTTGTGTGCGGTGGAGATCGAGTTTCGACACAGTAAATTTTGGGGTTTCATCTCAATCTTCCTTCAAAACTTGAGGTAGGGATTTTCTTTGAGTTATATATATATATATTTGCAAGATCTAGATGATTTTCGAAACCATCCTTTGTTATGTTTTGAAAAATTATTGTTGATTCAAGAAGATGAGTAATTTTTGAAAATGTGTTTATCTTCTAGTTCCTTTTAAAATAGAAATTTAGAGTTTGGACTATATTGGTTGAAGAAAGACGATTTTGTTGAGATTCCTTCAAATATTTTTGGGGATGAGTGGTTTTGGGTGAGAAAACCTAGAAATTGGGGGTTTTTAGAAAGATGTTGAAAATCTTTAGAAGATGTTGTTATATTTATTTTGTGTGCCAAAATAAACAATGTTAGAAAAATTGTTTATTTATTTACAGATAAATGATGTTTTCATGGAATATGGGAATTGTTGAGATTGCTTGAAATGTGGGAATTATGTTATCCCTTGGATGAATTGAAATAAATGTATTTATTCATCTTGCGAAATTGTATTGAAAGGAGAAATGGAAATTTTGATCACAATGGAAATATTGTGTGGAAGAATTGAAAATGGATAAAATGTTGCATCGCATTAATTGATACATTGGCATATCAATTCTTTGATAATGAAGAGTTTTGAAATTTGATTTGAAAACTTTGCATTGAGTAAAGAATATTGAGAAACAAGTTTTCATGAATTGGTTTTGGGTGAATGCAGTGGTAAGTCTTGAAAGGTAGTGTAGAGGATAGGTGTCGAGCCTTCCAGTTAATACTGGTAAAAATGACAGATTATGGGTGTCGAGCCCTCTAGTTGATGCTAGTAAAAATGACAAATTGGTAGTACTTATATAGTCTACTTGCATACATAGACCTAGGGACTACCAGAGTTGTATTTGTCGCCCCTTGAGTTATATTGTTAAGCTTTGAATAATGGAAATTGCATAGCATCATTGAGCATGATGGTTTTCAAAAGATGAAGATGTGAATTATTTACAAAAAGGCATAGCATGGCATATGCATTCATCTCTTGAGATATGTATAAAATGTATATACTTTGTGAAGGATTTTCCTACTGGGCTTTATGTTCACCCTACGAGATTTTTGTGCAGGAAAAGACGTGGTGAATCCGCCTAACTGAGGGCGTGGAAATGTGTATGTTGAGAGCACAAGTTTCTCATTTGCTGTGATTCTATTTGTAAGCCAAGGGCTTTGTATGAATGGGTTGAATAACCTTTTTGTGTAACCGGGCTTAAACCTTGGAAACTTGTAAACCCTTGGAGGTATTTCATTTGTTTATTTACTTGTTGTTGAAGTTAATGTATTATAGCATGAGTAACTATTTACACTATGAAGTGCAAATGTGGGAATGTATAATTGGTTTTCCTTTAAAAAGGGCAATGATTATTGTGTTGTCACTTGGGTATTGAAATTGGGGCATCACACGGGGACTGCTTTGCATTTTTGCCGCCGAACAACCTTTTTCGACTAAGTTTAAGGCCTTTTTCACTCTAACTCCCAACCTATATGTGCTAATTACATCTCGTCTATTCTTATAGGTCCTATTTTTCATGAGAAAGCTACCCGTAACATCAATAGAGCGGTTCAGGAGCTGTTTTGTATTTTCGTCTCATGAATGCCTTTTTTCGACTAAGTTTAAGGCATTTTTGACCCTAACTCCCAACCTATGTGTGCTAATTACATGCCGTCTATCCCTACATGTTCTATTTGTCACGATGAATCTGCTTGTGACATCTATAGAGTTGTTCGAGGGCAGTTTTGCATTTTCGCCTCTAGAACACCTTTTTCCAACTAAGTTTAAGACATTTTTTACTCTAACTCCCAACCTATGTGTGCTAATTACATGTCATCTGTTCCCGTGGATTCTATTTTTTCATGAGAAAACTGCCCGTGACATCTATTGAGTGATTTGGGGGCTGTTTTGTATTTTTGCCCCTCCGAATGCCCTTTTCCGACTATGTTTAAGGCATTTTCGACAAAGTAAACCAATTGTTTGGTTTGCTTTTGCATTTCTTTGTTTCTCAGAATAACTAGAGAAATCTTGGTTTGATTGAATTCAAAGTTGTACAAAGCTTTGCTTGTACTTTCAGAAGCTCAAAGTAAAAAAGTAAGCAAAACAAAATAGTAACTATTGTCTGAATTCTGAAAACAAAGTGGAGGAACGTGCCAACTTGAAGATTGTTTGCTATCTTGTTGTCTGTTTTTGTTTACTCTCAATTTCATATCATTTAGCATTTGCAAAAAGGACAAAGCATTTTTGGAATTAAGATTAAATAAGAAGTTCAAAAATACTAGAGCTTCATATAAACAAATAATCTTAAGGGCATTATATAGCATGAAGATAAATTGGGCACAAACATTTCAAGTGCTGATGAATTATCTACTTAAGAACAGCAATCAAGATAGTTTAAAGAGAGCTATACATCCGATCATCATGAGCAATTACCTGAATAAGAATGATGTAATGAGAAGAGGAAGATATAATGATACATAGTACTTTAAGTTTACCAAAATTCAAATGCACTCCAAATCGTTATCAATTCATATGAAATCTTGCAAAAAGAGAAATGTAATGTAGAGATTAAACCAAACTCAATGACAAGTACAACAAGAAGAAACAGAGTACTCCAAATTGTTCCACAAAATCCACATATAATCCAAATTGTAATCAAATATCAATTAATATGAAATCCTGCAACAAGATAAATGGGACACAGAGATAAACCAACTGGGTTTTTTTTTAGTTGAATTTGAAGGAGTTTCAGATGCAGCAAATGCCTCTTCCTGTGTCACCCACCTGCCTGTTTCATTTCATGCAAGTAAATATTATATCATAATAACACATAACCAAGAAGGATATTTTGGGAGGGGCAACAAAAAATGACTCAAAGTAAATCTACAAAAATAATCAAATATGAAACACATCACTACTTTTTAAATGCAATTGCTAGCTTATGAGTTCAGAAACAAAATCATAATTGTGTATCCAAGTGAAATTTCAGAAATATTACTTAATCATTATATTAAATAGCTGTAGAATCTTTATAAAATGATGCCAGTTTTAGGGTTTGTTTTCATTTGCTACCAAATTTTCAACTTGTCTTATCCTCCCACACTAGTGTTTCACCTTGTCTTAAAATGAGGCAAAACTGTACTCATTTGTGTGGCGATGAAGTCATCAAGTTGTGTAGGACTGGTATGGTTCACACTTCACCATGACCTGAACCTAAAATATGTTGTAAGTTGCATGTTTTTATGCAAAACATGACCCTACTTGAGCGCATGTAAAAAAAAATAAAATGGACCCTACCTAAGCAATGAATTTTACAAATTCAGTGGGCAATGACAACTCCAGTGTGGTCTGAAAGTTTGGGATTGATATTAAAAAAATAATAATAATACATGAAGAGAAATCGGAAATGTGTTTTGACTAAGTTTTGATAGTTTTCTTTAAAGTTTCTTATTTGCATAGAATTTACTAAGGCATGGATGTTAAGCATCCATAAGGCTATCTCCAACGCTACACCAAATCTATCACCAAATTCAAATTTGGTGAAATTTTTTATTTTTTACTACTCCAATGGTTTTATCAAACCTATATCAAATTAAGAATACAAAAAAATATTTCACCAAACTTAGAATGTCTAGCACCTTTCAGCATTTTATTGTGCATAGCCGTTGAGTTTTGGACCCACCGGATGTTCAGCCAGATGTCCTCTGGAGGACTATCTCTAGGCAAAAATTTGGGAAAAATTTACATTAACCGGTCGACCACCTGGTCGACCCCCAGATGACCACCTCTGCATCTTTTTTAACAGGGCGCACCTCATGAAACCACGTCGTTTAGTCATGAAAGAGTTGCTAATTTCTTATGAAGGGGTGCCCAAATTAGCAAATTTTTCTGTTGACAGAAACAATTGCCATTTCATGAAGAGATAACATGATCATCATCCTCAGAAGGATGCCCAAAATGCTACACACCATCATCAATTGCTATCAACATTAATAAAGCTATTAAAAAAAATCTAATATTGAATTGAAGAGTTTGTCTGAATTTTATATAGGTTGAAGTTGTATGAAACTGCATCAGACAAACCCAATGTAGAAAGCACAAGGAGACAAGAGAGCCTTCTAAAGCAAGAACAAACAGAGGAAAATAATCAATGACAGTAAAACTGTTTCACGTTTGGCTAGCAAGTCTACCAGTAAAATCATGGTAATAATGCATGCAAAAGAATGACACACTCATTAGGAAAACAAGTAATGAGTCTCTGTCATACACTGATCTTCCAAGAGGTCTGCGAGCACTTTTGCTCAATAAATAATATTTGAAGGAGTCCCCTTCATCAAAAGATCCTTGAAATCACCACCGTCACAATCCTCAAACTCAAAAGGAATAGGCATTCCACTCAGTTCCCTCTCCCTAATCTAAGGCATGGTTATAAGATATACAGATTTGGAAATAAAGATCATAAAATAATCTAGAAATATTTCCTAAATGTAAGATTATATAATTTAAATCTTCTCAAATCAGCAGCTATATAACATGTAGTATGCTTACAGGAACAACACACAAATAATGAAAGTTATGAAACCATAAAATCTTGTGAGCAAAAAAGTATCTAACAACCACTAGAATTATTTGATTTGCAAGAAAATTGACGATACAAACCATTCATTGTGAACTTGCTCGGGAAAATCAGGTGGCACATCTCTGCTATGATATTACAATATCCAGTTTAAACATATAATACCTGTCATAACCTCCCTTTATATATTCTTGTCAAAGAAACCTCATAATTTCTCTCTTCTCAATGACCAAGCCAACACCAACTAGGTCAAACAAAGTGCTAATAGCTAATTTTCTTTGTAAATGAGGCAATGACCATTAATTACAGAAAAAACCCCAAAGTCTCAATAACCCACCAAAAATTCCTTGAAAATTTTTAGCAAATGCTCACAAGCCAACAAATAAAAGTGTGAATGCAAGAGAAAAGCAAAATAGTAACAAACAAATCTCAGAAGCTTGCCATCGGAAGAAGCGTTGCCTGGTCTAGGAGTGCTAGTTTTGCTCATGATTTCCTTCGCAAAATATATGAGCAATCACAGAAAACCCATTAAGGATCCTAAATTGAACCCATTTTGGACACTAAAAAAAAATATATATATATATTTCTCTGTCAAACCCATAAACCCTAAATCGAACCCATTTTGGACATCAAACCCATAATTTTATAGAAATCAAACCACTTCAACCAAACCCATTTAGGAAATCAACACAAAAGTAAACTAAAAAAATCCTATAAAATCCTAGCAAGTGTGAGAAATTGACAGATAGCGAAAGAGAGAGATAGAGAGAGTAAGAGACCGAGATCGACAGAGAGGGAGAGAGACCGAGTGTGACAGATAGAGGGAGAGAGAGAGAGAGAGAGAGAGAGAGAAACCTGTGATTTGTGGCAGTGGTGGTGGTGATGATTCGCAACAGTAGTGGTGCGATGTACAACGGTGGGGTGGTGAACGTCAGTGGCGAGCAATGGTGAGGTTTGGTGGTGACTGTTCCATATGTGAGAGAGTTATGTGTGAGTGAGAGAGAATAAAGTTCTTTTGTTTCTTTGAAAGAGGGGTGTGAGTGCCAAATATTCACTTCCCTCTAAAAAGAAAAATTGTTTCTACCTTTAGCGACCAAACTTATATTTGTCGCCAAATAATAATCAATACCGACTAAAGTTTTTGTAGCCAAAAGTGTAATTTGGCTCCTAATTGTTTTTTTCGTTGGCAAAAAATGATTGTACAACGACTAAATTTATTTTGTCACCAAAATTTTTTATTTGCCGACAAAAATATTTGGTCGCCAAAGAGTAATCCAAAAAATAAGCCTAATATTTGGCAACTAAACTTTTTTTTGTCGGCAAATGGTTGTATACGATGACTAAAACAAGAATTAGTAGCCTAAAATGTAGACTAACACCAACTAAAATTTGTTTAGTCGCCTATTACATCATATTTAGCGACCAAAATTTTTTTTAGTCGCCAATAACTAATATATGGCTACTAAAAAATTTTTGTACCTAAAATATAAAACATTGCCGACCAATAAAAATTTTAGTCGCCAAAGGTCTGAATTTTGGCGACTAAATTTGTTTTAGTTGCCAAGTTTGCTCGCCAAAAGTGCAAATTGTTGTAGTGGAGGTTCAAATCGAGACCAGAGGATCATAGGAAGGATCACTTTCGAAACAACTTAGTTGAGGCCAAAGATTCTTATTACCATCATCAGTAGTTGCGTTGTTAGTTGCTGCGGTTGATGCAGAAGAAGAAGAAGAACCACTTTCAAACCTAGAAACGAAGGGTGGCGGCCAAACAGCACCTGTACTACCACTATTATTATTATTATGTACCTAAAAGCCTCCCATCATCCTTACCTTGGATCATCATGTTCATGCGCAAAACGATACTGGCCAATTGCTGCCCACGATGACCATAGAAAGGAAGACTTGTTTATTATGGACTCTATCCTGTTTCCAAGTGATGATGATGACGATGACGATGACGATGATGATCTATTGAGAGAAGTATAGAGAGAAAGAGGAAGAGAAAGAGGACGAGGAGGGTAAGCACAATATGAATAATAGGGATATGGTGGTGAAACTGGAAGATGATTTCCAAATCTAAACGGTCCAACTCTAACCCTTACCCTAACTTCAACACCAACATTATCCATCATCCCATGTCGCCATTTTACAAGTGCACGTTCTTGTTTGTGTCCGTTCTGGTGCCTTGTTAGTGCTTGTGAAGTAGAGAACTCTCTTTTGCAGAAGTTGCTCGAGAAAACCCTAGTCATTGCTGCATCTTCCTCCTCTCATGCCTGCTTCTTCTTTTTCTTCTCACACGCGCCTTTCTTTGACCACGGTGATGATTCAATATCGCTAACCTGACAAGAACCCACCTTTGATGGCTTTAAAAGATCCAGTTCCTCGTTTGAGAGCTTAAGATCGAGCAAAAGGTGAGATCCAGTAAGTTTGGGTGGCCTTGGGAAATCAAAATCAAACCCTCTTTCCATACATTTTCCTTTCATCATGTTCATCTTGTCTCTGTCATTGAGCGGAGGCCCTTCGAAGATGCTGGAGGACTCTGATGGATTTTGTTCTGTACCACCATTGACTGCTTCCATCGCAAATTCTTCGCAGCTTTGGCTTTGGGTTTTGGCTTGCGTTTGGTTGGGAATTATTAATATAATGAATGAAATTAAGAGCAATGTTTTTTAAATAATGAGGGGACTTAATGTTGAATCTATAAATAAATGGAAAGATATCTTGTTGTGCAATCAGTGCATTGCATTGTGGATGTTTATATATACATATATATATGTAATGTAATATCTTGCTCTCATTGCAAATTTGCAATGTCAACATAGAAGGGGAATTGGGGATCTGTTAAATGGGCCCATTTCGGGGCCTATTATGATAATCCTAACCGTTCACATATTAGAATACATCAATTAGAACATGCCTGCAAAAAATCAAGTCAATCGGATATTGTTTGTCCATTCACCCACTCGCATTTGTATCTACAAAAATAAATAGTAATTGTGATTTAAAGTATTGAAATGAATACAAATGTGAATGGATGAATGGATAAACGATATCCAATTAATTTGATTTTTGGTAAACATGTTCTACTTGATGTATTCTAAAATGTGAATGGTTTGGATTATTAAAATAGACCTCGAAATGGGCCCATTTCACCATTATCAACAGATGTCGCTGTTTCAAAAGCAATAAAGATCCCAAAATTCCATAGGAGGAGGATAATTATAAAAACATGCCATGTCATATACAAGATCAAGTGGATGAACGATACTTATATTTCCTAAAATGATTTCACCAAATCTTGTTATATCGTTGCATCCATTGTAACGAAACATAAAGTTTTGGAAAGAATAGGAGGAAAATTATTATGTACTCTCGAAGTATTACGTGTTCGTACTTCTTCACTAAGGCCTCGTTTGGTATGTGTCTGTTTTAATCTAAAAGTCAAAAAGTTACTAAAAAATCAAAAAGTCTATAACATATACCAATAAGTCAAAGATTTTCTTTTTTTTCTCTTCTTTTTGCACATCTTTTCGTAAAAAATCAAAAAGTCATTCCAAACATACTAATTTTTTTACATCATATTTTAGCCAAAAAACCAAAAAGTTACTAAAATAATATGTTCCCAAACGAGGCCTAATTATTATTTGTTATACCCCCTCATGTTCCTCAATTACTATAAGAAATTGCACTTTTAGCGACTACTTTTGGCGACAACATCAATTTTTCATAGCCAAAAGTATATTTTTGGTGACACAGTGATCAATTTTGTTGGGAAAAGTAGACCTTTACCAATGCAATTTACTATCATCGCTAAAAAAACATAACATTCACTAGGCGCCAAAATTATTGATTGGCGCCAAAATTTCAAAAATTTTAACTACGAGGCTTATTTTTTAGCAACACAATAAGCGTCGCTATTAATGTGCTTACTTTTGGTGACGACAAGTTGGAGTGGGTAAAAAATTAAACATTTAGCGATGATAACACTATTCATCGGTAAAAATTTTGCTAGTGAAATGAGGTGATTTAGTGATTTGTGTTTTTATTATAACTTTTCAAAAAGTTTTAGATATTCTAGTTATTGAATTGTAAAATTAAAGTAATCATCGAATTAGATCACAAAATGAACCTATCAAGCCCAAACATACTCTTAAGTTCAGATGTCTAATTTGAGATAATTTAAACTTTTTCGAAGAATGTGATTAGATTATCAATTTCAATATATTTGGTTTTATTTTCAGAAACTTATTTTAGAATTTTGTTCCTAAAGAACTTAAAAAAAAATTAAAAATAAAATAAATAAAATTGGTGAAAAAATTAAAAAAATACTTATTATTTTTGTATAATTGTATCTTTTAGGAGGTCGTAAATAATTTTTAAATTTTTGAAAATATATTTTTGAATTTTATTGTTCAAATTAGTTTTAATTTTTTTATAGCATTCATTCCAATTTTAATAGCCTTTTATAAATATTGTAAAAAATCAGTTAAGCTTTAGATTCAAATGGCATTTTATTATTGTTATAATTGAAAATATAATGCTATGAAAAACATTAAAATAAAAATCCCTAAAATTTTGGCGCCAATTGATTCTTGCTAGTTTGGGTTCCCTTATTCTTCTCTCATCATGGACTATCAGTTCTTAGGGTTTTTGAAGCAAACCAATTTGAAAGAAAACTGAAGGTAATACTCTCTCTCTCTCTCGATTTATTATATAAATATTTATCGATTATAGTTGATGTTTGTTTTGATATGAAGCATCAAAGACTATTTATCGATCTCAAGTCCCATAGAGAGTAGAAAGAGATTCCAGAATTAAACAGTGAGTATTTTTCTTTGATTTTATTGGAGTGATTTGGTACATGTTAATTTCACCAAAGTGTTATCTTTGATTTTTCGATTTTGATTTTCAGAATTAAACAGTTAAATATTTATTCCGATTTTGTTTTGTGTTATCTTTGATTTTCCATTGAAATCTACTTTAATTTATTTAGTGCTCCCATCTATTGTTATAATTCATTATAAAAAAAATAAATAAATAAAACTTCCAAAATTACTATGTGATAAACACAATCCCTAAATTTTTTGTCATGAATAATTTATTTAAAAATAGATACCTTTCAACAGAGCATTACAGTCCATCGTAGTAGTTGGGCCCTCTCTGTGTTACTGTTATGTTGCTTGTTTCTTTTCTTTTCTATCTTTGTTCCTTTAGTTGGTTGCTCACCAACATGGTCTGTGTGAACATGGGAGGGAATAGCAGTTGGGCCATCTTTGTGTTACTGTTATGTTGCTTGTTTCTTTTCTTTTCTATCTTTGTTCCTTTAGGCTTAGAAATTTCAGCATGCACATAACTCCAAAAAATCTGGACAACCTAGGGCTTGGAACTTCAGCAACCAGCAGCATGAAAATAAAAAATACCCCAAAAGTCCAACTAGTCCTTGCTACATAGACTATGTACACCACCACTAATGGCAGACTCCACAATTTCCTAGTACAGCTCACTAGGATAAGCAAAATAAAATAAACATTTTCTAATATTAAGCATCTTAGGCATAAGGTAATAACATAAAAAGCAAAATAATTGTGCTAGATGCACCTTTATTGATGATTAGTGGTGACTTCTAATTCAGGATTGTGTAAGATGTTATAAAAATTCCCATTTTTGGTTTTAGGATTGTGTCAGATTTGATCTAGTCTTTCTTGTTGCTTAAAAGTAAAATGAAGTCTTGATTGCATATAAGCATTTTGAAAGATTGAACCCTTTGATAGATTGTGACGCTTGGAAAACTCTATTATGTAGTCAAACAAATCATATGGATAAATATATCAATGTTAGATTTTGTTTACAAGATTATTTTGTTAATGGAGCTTTTTCATTTGTGGACAACACTAGGCATTAGGCAACAACATTAATTAAATAAACTGAATAAACCAGATTATTATATTAAATAATTTGATAATCTTGATGCATAGTTAGATCATTCTACCATGTGGGTTTGACATTCAGCTTGAATCAGTGTGGTTTTAAATTAAGAATGGTTTAAAAAAATCAGCATCTGCCACTCAGATTTGTTCCTATGACTGAATTCAAACTGTGATGTACAAGTTTCATAATAAGTTATGCTATTATGGTTTCCTCTTACTGTCTGAAACATATACGAATATCAGATGTCAATTTAACATTTGCCACTTGTTGCATCACCCTTGTAGAAAAAAACACAAAGATTGATTAATTTTATATTATATTTTTTTAAAGAATATGTATATGCTAGGTTTTGGATGTAATGCCCATTCTTGTTCCTGATTTTGTTTGTCCTCCCCATTTACTTTGGCACCCGAATATCTACAGAAATAGTTCCACTCAGCAGTTTCAATATTTATTGATCCTTTAAAATTCATGACTAAGTTTAGGCATGTAAAATAAAAAATACTTAATTTATTTATTTATTTGTTGATAAATGTAAAAAACACTTAACTTAATACATAATACATGCAAATAAAGTAGAATTTTAAAGGATTTGTTGGTCGAAACCTTGATACAAAATTAAATAATCCTATAGCTAGTTGCACCTGTATTGACGATGATGTGTCTATAATAATATTAACTACTTTGTCTTCATATTTAGAAAATAAATAATTATAATAAATAAATAAATAAATAAAGGTTGTGCCCCATTGGTATTAACTACTATCTTGTGATTAGATATGGACATGAGTTGGGTGTTAATTTCTGATAGATTTAGTCAGACATATGTAGATGGGGTGAACTCATTTATTGAATTTCCAAAGGCTAATTTGGGTGAGACTAAGGAGATTAAGTGTCCATGCATTAATTGTTGTAACTTTTATAAGCAGGAGTATGATAGTGTGAAGGCTCATTTGCTCATAAATAGGATGATAGTATCGTACACCACTTGGTTAGAACATGGTGAACTTCCAGAACACAATAACCTTAATGAAAGCAATAGTGAAAATGACGACGATCGAGATGAATATGATGAAATATAGAGGACTATCAGATGGGGAATTGTATGGAGGGTGATACTCTAGAAAGAGAGGACGTACGACACTTTGATAAATTGTTAGATGCTTCCCAATGTTGCTTGTACCTAGGTTGCAAAAACTTAGATACTTTGTTATCATTCGTTATTTATATGCTACATGTGAAAGTAGAAAATAGGTGGAACAATAAGTCTTTTGACAATTTTTTGGAGATACAAAGGCGATTCCTATCAGAAGGCCATGTGGTGCTAGGGTCAATTTATGAGTGCAAGAAGTTACTGCGTGACTTGGGCTTAGGATATGAGCCCATCGATGCATGTAAACATGATTATGTACTATTTTAGAAGGAGAATGCTCATTTAGCAAAATGTCCCACATGTCAAGCATCTAGGTACAAAGTAAATGATAGCAAGGGTAAGAAGATCCCTTATAAGATATTGCGTTAGTTCCCATTGACACCTAGGTTGAGAAGATTGTACATGTCTAGGAAAACGGCAAAAGACATGAGATAGCATAGTGATAAGCGGGTTGATGATGGTGTAGGGAGGCATCCGACTGATTGTAAAGAGTGGAAGGAATTTGATTTGCATTATCCAAAGTTTGCCCAGGAGACTCACAATGTTAGGTTAGGCCTAGCCACTGATGGGTTCAACCCTTTTGGGAACATGAGCACTTCCTATAGTATGTGGCCTATCATACTCATGCCCCATAGCCTCCCACCTTGGAGATGTATGAAGGCCCCATTTTTCATGATGTCCTTATTTATTTCTAGACGTAATCAACCGGGGACTGACATTGATGTCTACCTAAGGCCATTGATTGATGAGTTAAAGGAGTTATGGGAGAATGTTGTGATGACTTACGATGCCTCCACTGAACAGACCTTTCAGATGCATGCAACTGTAATGTGGACCATAAATGACTTCCCTGCATATTGTGACTTATCCGGATGGAGAACTAAAGGTTATTTGTCTTGCCCTCCTTGTAATGATAATCCGTTGGCACGCGGGTTGATCAGTAAGATCGGGTGGGTAGGTCATTGAGCTTACTTGCCTGATAACCACCATTGGAGAGTAGTGTAGGAGAACTTTCAAGGGTATAGAGCAACCTGTGTATATATTGAAGAATAATTGTTTGGGTTATTTCTATAATTGACTTTCAAAGAGAGTTAATCCCAACCTTGGTCATTAAGAAACCATAAAGGTGTAATACGTGTGTATATCTTTCTCATTGACCTCTTGTTTGTTTGTGAAGTTCTTTCTTTTTGTTTTTGTATCCAGCTTGTATTCACTTGATGCTATCTCTCAATAAAGCTTATTATTCATATATATATATATAAACCTATTTAATATGTATGGCTCTTAATGATTCCAAAAATGGCTCACAAATCTCAACATTATTTGTCCTTGTAGATCTTGTATTATGAACTTATTTAGTACATATGTCTATCAGCAATTCCAAAGATGGCTCACAGATCTCAACTTGTTGTCTTTGACTCCTTGTAAATAAGGTGTTATGTATTTTAGATATTACTTGTAAATGTTACTTACAATTTTGATCAAGGCAATTCAACTTACTGGTTTGGATCAGTTCATCACTCAAAATTGCAGTTGCAAGTTATTGTATTACTATTTACCAATTATATTTTTTCCTTTTATTATTATCTTTATTTAGCTTGATTTTAACTTCCTTAACTTATGGTTTTCTTTTGCAGTTGGAGACGATAGTGGAACGAATAAAAGCAGTTGATCTTCCAACTGCCATGGTTGAAGAGATACTGAAACAAGGTTTTGTCAAGTGATTTGGAATGGTAAATGTCTCGCACTTAAGCTCTATAAGCCTGCAGAATGCGGTTGACAAATAATTGCGATTATTTGAAACGTGTTACTAATCCTCTGAGCACATGTGTGTATCTGGGTTTTGAAGTAGAACCATCCTTGAACATTGCTTCTCATATTCGTGGGCTAAATGTGAGCCTTACCCTCTCTCATGCAATTGTGCATTTCTAATTGTGTTGCTTAGCTTGTGCTTGTTCTTTTATAAGGGGTATTTTATGGTCATATATGGATGTTTTGCTTTAATTTCTTTATACATGAATTTCTTATGCATTCATCTGGCATTGATACCCATTTTTGCAGTTGCTTCTTCTTTTTTCCTTTTCTTTCTTTCTGTCATTTTTTGTTTGGTCCCTGTTATGCTGTTTGATGAATTTAGTTCAAAGTTTATATTGTTCATGATGAAGATGAGATATTCTAATGCGGGACCAATATGTACATCACATTATCAATGAAACTGGAGCAACTGTCTTACTAAAAGGACGCGGTTTAGGAAATTCTGAAAGTGCATTTGGCGAAGGTTGTACTTGTGGTGCCATGTAACTGTTTTGCAATTTGGACAATATGGATTGTGTAGCATATTGTTCTTCAAAGCACTGACCATATTATTATCAAGTATTTCTATTCTTGCAGTATGATAGCGACCCTTTGATTTATACTTGTCAAGTAACAATCCAAAAAGTATTGAAAGTGCAAAGCTTTTGGCTAAATTTTTTTTGGATACAATCAACATAAAGTTCTGTGCCTTTAGGTAATTAGGTTTAATTTATGCTTATGTTTATATTAGAGTATATGTGAATATTCTCAATAGGAGAATTTTGTCCTCTAAAATTACGTGAGGGTAACCTAGATTTGTTCTTTTCTTAATTGATAGGTACTTGGAGAATGTAAGCATTTTGGGTAATATGTTGGCATAATATTTTTTATCTTTTTTTGAGAGTTCATATGATGGCCTGTTTGGTGCAACTAAAAGCTAATAATTAGAAAGCGGAAACTAAAAGCACCCATCCCCATAATCAACCTATTTTTGCCTCATTAGCTGTAAGCAAAAAGCTGCAATGCACCAAAAACACTAGCACAAACTCCTAAAGTTTAAAAAGAAATTAGCAGTCTGTAGACACCCCATTTTTGACCGTCCTCAAGACTTGAACGTCATCATTTGAACACTCAATGATCATCCATGTTCGTGTTCGTTTTGAGTTCTTGGAGGTCTTGGCCGCGTGCCTTGCCTCAAGATCTCTCAACTTGTTTGTCTTGTGCTTGGTTGTGGACCAAGGACTTGTGTTTTTGCTTCTGAGGGAAGATGGTGGCTTGTTGGCCATCCCCTCAACCCATCGGCCAAGGCATAAAGCCATCGGCCTTGTTTTTTTGCCATCGGCCAAAAGTGTTAGCCAATCGGCACTCTTTTTAGTCGATCGGCCCTTGTGTTGGTCAATCGGCCTTGTTTTCTAGCCGAGCCTTGTTCATCTGCTTTATGCAGATATTTTATGCTAGCTGTCACAGCTGGCATGCACAATTCACATCCTCCATACACGTGTATGGAGGGATTTGAACCTTGTTTTAGCTTGCTTAGGAGGCTTTGGAATTGGAATTCTATAAGAAGGGAGCTCCTCCTCCCTTCTCAGGGTTCTGAAAATCTGAGATAGGAGTGATATATATATCTCCCTCTCTCTATATTTGTGTGTGTGTTTGTGCTCTAAAGTGTATTTTGTTCACACTTTTGCCCTAGAGCACCTAGTAGAACACCATCCTTGGTTGCTGAGGTGCTAGGGAGTTGGTGTTAGAGTTCTTGAGGTGGTTTAAGCCTGGAAAACCTGCTAGAGCTTTGTTTTTGAAGGTATTCTTCAAGGGTAAGCAAACTTGCTTTTAAACCCCCATTCTTGCTTAAGCTTTTAGACCTACTTGCTTATTGTTTTAAGCTTAATTCTTAACTGATAAAAGTTCTGCTTTTACATGCTTTAAATCTTTGGTTAAGGTCACTTTTTGGTTGGGGGTCATCTCCTCCCTCCAAGGCCATGTTAGGCCTTGTTTTAGGCCATCTCTTTTGGCCCTTGTTCTTGGCTTTGCATGACCTTTCTACCACTGAAATCCAGAGGATTTTCAGTGGTGGAAAGGTAGTTTTGAGGTCTTAAATAGAAGAGGGTCATCCCCTCTCCTTGTTGTCTTATATGCTAGTATAAATGGCTTATATTGGTAGCATGTTTGCTTAGCTTGTTTTAGCTTCATTTCAGTATGTATTACGCTTTCTTTTACCATGATACAACATTGTTTTTGCTTGGTTTTTTCACTCCATGCATGCCTAATACACTTGTAGTGTAAGTCACACAAACTAGTCTTATGTGCTTCATGTTTGAGCATGTCTTTCTAGCTTATGTTGACTCAATTTCAGTGGGTTTTTGGTGTTGTTTTGGCATGCCATGACTCTATTTTGGGTGGGTTTAGTTGGCTCTTACATGCTTCATGTACTTGTCTTGCAATCCTCTCATTTGCCTTAACATGTCATTTTAGCATGCTTTTTGGCTTAACTTCAAGAAGCTTTTGTCCACGTTTTAGCATGCTTTAGCTCTGATTTAGGTTTTTTTAGTCATGCATGACTTGCTTTGTGTAGCCATGGTTCAATCTAGCTTGTTAGCTTTGAGTATTGAGTCCTCTAGCATGCATTACTTGGACTATTATCATGATTTGGCATCATTAGAAATGTTATTTCAGTCCATGTTTCATGCTCATATACTTGCACTTATCACTCCTTTAATGCTTTAAAGAGTTGATGTCTTATACCTCATGAATGGACCATTGTGTATGCCTCCATGCTTAGGTCATTGGGATGCCATCTAAGTGGGTTTTTGGGCTTGTTTTGATATGCCATAACTTTGTCTTTCATTGGATAAGTCATGCCATGTTTGGTTTTGATAGGTGTAGTGTAACATCCCCTTGTAGCCTCGCATGCCTCACGCCTTTTGGAGTTGTATTCTAGCTTGTGTTGGCTAGTTTCGAGCATGTTTTTGATCTTGTCTTGACCTGCCTTGGGACTGTTTTGAGTGCCCTTGGCCCTTTGGGGCTTGCCTTGCATGGCCATGCTTTGAGTCCTTTGGCTAGCCTTAAGCTTTGGGCTTTCTTGTATGCTTTGCTTGCTTTGTTTGGTTGGTTTGGCACCTTTCCATGCATGATTTCAGAACTTACAATGTTTGTTACAAGACATATTTTTCCCCTTTTAAGTGCTCTTGAAAATTGCCCTCCTATGCCTAGGTGTTGGACCATTTACATGTGCATGTTTGTTTTGCATGCTCATGCCTCCAATTCATAACTTTGGCCACTGATTTTGGGCATGGCTGAGGTCTGTCCATCTTTAGTTTAAGTCCATTTACCATGTTGTTTAAAGTTGCTACTTTACATCATGCTTACATGCTTGTTACATGCTTGTCATATTGCATATTGTCACATGCTTGCTAATTGACATGTTACATGCTCATCCATCTTGCATACTTGTTAAGATTACATGTTGTCACATGCTTGTTGCTAGTATTGTTGTCACATATCTATGCTATGCATCTTTACATGTTTAGGTTGCATACCTATTGCATATTATTCGCATTGCACAATATTGTTGCATACTTGAGTTGTTTGCATACTTGGTGCATGCTAGAGTTATTTGCATACTTAGTTTGCATAGCATTGTGTGTGCATTGCCTTGCCTCTTGATCACACATGATAGAGGTTAAGGTCCCTTATGTGTTTTGTGCATTTCATTTGATATTGAATTGCATACTTGACTCTTCTGGCCATCATGCATTGAAATGCGTGATTGATGGTCCGAGGGTCGAGAACTACACTCCTTTGAGTCTCAAACATGATAAGGGGTGTAGCTGCAAACATTGTCATGTAAATGCATTGCCATGCTCTGTTTGTCCTCTGCTGCAGCAAAAGAGCATTTTACAGGAAGGGATGGCCGATCGGCTATCTTTAGTGCCAGTCGGCTACAAGTGTTTGGCCGATGGCTTCATATTTGGTCGATCACCTGTTTATCATAGCCGATGACCATGATTTCTGGCCGATGGCCTTCCACAGTGCCCATGGGGTGAATCAGAAGTGTGTTGGGAATTTTCACACTTTGCAGAGGTACATAGCAGTGAAAACAGAGGCAGCATGAGGCATGGCAATGGATTTCCAAGCCGGTTTAATCGAACATGCATTTGTCCCTCTCCTCGAAGCCGCTTTACTGTTTTTCGTAGCTTAATTAATGTGTTAATTATTTAAGTGTTGTAATAATTAGTCGTAGCTAGTTATTCATTTGATTGTGTAATAATTAATTAGCTGGTTAGTTAGTTGATTAGATGGTTTGTATTATTCTTCGGTCTCTCCTCGAGAGAGCCAATTGGTGTAATAAGCGTGCGTGTGTGTGATGCATGTCTTCCAACCCTCATTTCTTTCTCCTTTTACTTAACTTTTAGGGCATATTTCATGTAGCATCCTTATGCTATGCATGTTTGCATCATTTATCTCAGATTGCATGTACTGCCTCGTGATCATACTAACTGCATTGTATTTCAATTCCTACTTGAATACATGTATCAAGTATTGCATCTCACACGCCATTTTAGAATAACCGAGCCTATTTCTAGTTGCATTTTGCATGTGTTGTATTAGCCATCTTAACATGGACTAGGATCATGCATTTGATTACTAACTAATTTTTTTTTTGGCTCGGAGTACACTGTAAGTGTTTATGCTTTAGCATCTTGCATGTGTGTGAGTGTTAACATGACAACATGCTTGCCATGAGGCTAATTGCTTATGTGATATAACTGCCTGAATACCTATGAGTGAAGGTTGGATTACTTGAATTGGAACGATTCATTGTAATCCGTGTTTTAGCCTACTTGCGAGTAGCAAACTTCAAACCATTTCCAAACAAACGGATATGCGATGCTTTGTTCCAAATTAGGCGATCTAGTCTATACTTGTGTGCTGTGCGCATCACATAGTAAATTCTAGGTTAATAACCGGAATAAGAACACATGTGTTTTCAAAAAAATAAGAAATCATGTTAGTAAAGGCCGATCTTTGATCGGGCAAGCGGGGGTACTCATTGCATGACATTCCCCTCTCATACCCAAGTTCCCGAGCCGAGGCAACTTTGGTGATGATGGACACATGGCCTTAGGCACGAATCAGGGTTTTCTAAATTCCCCCAAAACAAAATATTTAGGTGGCGACTCTGTATCTGGCAAAGCAGTCCATGTTTGGAACTTCTTTCTTAAAAATTTGTTTTCCAAAACGATTTGCCAGATTTGGACTCTTTGGTGATTTATCGATCTTGCATCGCACTTTACAAGATTAGATTCAGAATCGTGACATTGAGTCAGAACTGTAGTAGCTAGAGAACAAAACGAGATTTTCTCGGGAGTTCTTCGGGCACGTCTACACAGTCCCTATAAGCTGCACTAAACAGGCTGAGCTCTTAGAAAATAGATAAACTTTTTGTTTTTTGTTTTTTTGTTTTAATAATATTTACAATTTAGAAATACTTGTGTTTCATTGAGCATGTAGTATTCAATACTCCTTTTCTCTGCAACAATATTTTTTGTGTTGTTAAATGGACTTGGTCACAATCCATAGGATTGAGCTACACATCCTGGCATCCTACCATCAATCCTTAGCTACACATCCTGGCATCACCACTACCCTTCTTCAAGGGACTTTGTCACAATCCATAGGATTGAGCATGGCATTCTCAACCAACCATGGTTTGCTATCCCCAGCCTTCGTTATCTAGTGGAATGAGCTATAGTGGATATTGTGGGATATATCCTCATGCCCACCCCTTTGCAGCAAGTTGCCTTAGCCCTTAGAAAGTCACATTCTCTTGTCAATTCAATAGTTGCTCCTGCAACAACAGCAGGAAGCACAACAGCAAATTCTAGCGAGACCTTGTCTTATGAGGACAAACTAAGATCTGCATAAATGAAAGTTTCAAGAGTTACCACCACTTCAAAGGGGCGTGCACACCCCCATAAGGTATCTGTGCTTTCTTCTTGTCCCGGAGGGTATTGCATTTTATAGCCTTTTAAGAGAACAAAGGAACAAATAACTACATCGGAAAAGCCCCATCTTTCAATTTAAATTAATTAGAAGTTATAACATGTTGAATATAAATAAAGGATGAACATTTTACAGCATTTGTCATGATTATTTTGACAATAGTAAACCTACACTAGATTTTAAATAAAGATTTCTTAAGATGGTAATCATTCCCTTGAAGTGGTAAAGCATGTATGATGCTCTAGGGTTGCAAGTGAACATGACAATGATAAGCCTTCCAAATTTAATGGTGCAAAATTGTTTGAAATTTGTAAATGCATTGCATGCATCTACTCCCCTCCCGTCTCTTCCCTCGAAATGTTGTTGGTTTATTTGTTACATTAAATAATTGAAAGAAATGTTTGTTTACTTTTGATTTTAATGAAACTATGGCCCTTGATCCAGTGGAATGGAAAAAATGAAGTCATGTTGCCGACCTTAAGTAGTTGGAAATATGGCTTTCTTTTGCTGCTATGGTCTCTGTTGTTGTTGTTGTTGCTTCTTGATGCATTCTTGTTGTTTCAGCCGTTGTTTATCTTGATGCCTTTCTGATTCTTTGGCTTCTTGCATTCTCGCTTCCTCGGTGGTCGCTGCTGGCTATTCTTCGCTGCAGTGGTGGTGATGCTTCTTTGGGTTGCTACTACTACAATGTTCTTTGTGGGGTAACCGCTACTAGATGTTGGTCTCATCGTAATGTTGTTGCCGCAATGGTTTTGTCCTCGCCCTGCTCTGCTTTTGGTTAGTTTTGTTAGACATGTCCATATGTGTTTTACATTGCTATTTTAAAATTTTTGTTTGATCTAGACATGCTTTAGATATTTAGGTTCATACATGAAACACATTATAAGTTTAAAAAAAGTAATAGTCTAGTGGTAAAAGAAAAACAATATGTAACTTTATGTCTCATTCTTTGAACTTTACCAATTAATGTTATGTTATATTTTTTTTAAAAATTATATTTGAATAAAATATTCATCTCTATGACCTATAAGAAACATACATCTCCTATGTGTTGTAAACTAATTTTTTGAAAATTGTGTCGGCATGTTAGTTTTCTGTCACACATTTAGAACTCAAATTTATTAGCCTTGAAGTTGTGGGTTTGAACTTAAGGAAATCACTTTGTGCAAATAATGTCAAAGGTTAGGTCTATACCCAATTAACCCTTCCAAATCACCATTCAATAGGGTTTAAACTGGTGTATTTTTTGTCCGCGTTGTGTTGTATCATGTCAAGTGTTTGCATTCATACTCAGAGATGGTGACTATTTAAACCATTCATTTAGTTTGTTTTATCTCCAATCTATGAAAAATAACTTACATATTACAAGATTACCCAATCTTCATTGCAACCTCAAATTCTTGAAATCAATAAGGAATCCTAATTACCACAATCATATTTTATTTGTAAAATTGAAAAACTAGGCCTACATTTCATAAAGAAATCTAGATCAATGAAAAATTACAATGCTTATATATTGTGTATATGCGCGCGGGCACGTGTGTGTGTGAGGTGGTTCTTGCAGTGTTGAATTAAAGTGGGGTTGGTCGTCGTAGTGAATTAGGTTGGAATGGGTTAGAATGGGCTATTGTGGCTAATGAAGAAAGTGAGGAATTAGGGTTTTGTGTTTAAATTTAAAAGGGATATTATTGATACCATATTGAAGGCTATATGGTTTGATATGTCATGTTGTTAAGTTCTTAATTGGATTATCAGACATCAACTTAATAAGGGGATAAACACAATTTCACATAAATACGAACAATCAAATAGGTTGAAACAATCAAACTAAAAAAACCCCTAAATCAGAAAGGGAAACAAAAAGTCCTAACTTAAGTAATACAACAAATTGATCACCTATTGGAGTATCAGACTACGTTGAGGTGTGACTGTGAGAGAGAGAGAGAGAGAGAGAGAGAGAGAGAGAGAGAGTTGCCAGTGGTGGTTTAAGGCCGGTGGTGGTGTTTTGGGCAGCAAAGGTAATGGTGAGATGTGCACTGAGAGAGATGGAGAGATGGAGGAGCAGCCACAAAACAATACTAACATATTGGACCAAGTAGAGGTGCGATAGATTGTCCGTGGTGGTGGTGGAAAGTCGGTGATGGCAGAAGGATGCAAAGGTAGTGGAGGAATGAGTAGGCACACTGACAGTGAGAGAGATGGAGTAGTGTGACATAGACTAAGAGACGAAGATAAAAGAATGAATATGAGAAACTAGATTTATAAAATGCATATTAATATATATATATATATATATTTTAAACCGGTTTGGTTCTGTTTGAATTACGGTTTTTGAGGTAATGCACTAACCAAACCATCAATGTATAAATGGTTCTCAGCATTTAATAAACCAGGACCGGATTAGTTTTACACAGAACCAAACCGAACCATATGGACTAGACTAGTTTTTGTGATAGCCCTAGTTTCTAGTTAGGTTAGGTTGCTTGGATATTGCTCAATATCAACTGGAATTCAAGTTGGGTTACAATTTTGAAGCTTAGAATTGGATTAAGTTTAGAAAAAGATGCCGATGCTTGATCAAGACTTGGGTCAGTCTTGGGTTAGGCAAAATTGAGTTGAGCCCAACTGAGTTGCATATCTTTATAGTGGCATCTCAATTAGTGTCCATAAGGAAGCATATCATATCTACTTGAAGGATCCTGATTCCTGTGACTAAATAGAATGCAGTCGTAAAATGCATTGAGATTGTATGCAACTTTTTCTGATAAATAAGTGCCTACACACCCAATTATGGTGTTAAACTGGGATTACTTAGGATACTATGGTACTGACAACAACATGTCACTAGAGATGCCCTAGGTCCAATACAATCGTTGGTTTGCCCCTGATTTCATCTGATGCCAAGTTGTTTTGTAGAAAAATGAAAGACTTAAGTTGAATGAGAGAACATCATGTGGAGAGTCACACTCTTTAATATTATTTATATGTGAAAATATTACTGAAAGTACAGGAATACCCCTTCTAAACTATTGTTAAAATAATAACTAACAATATATTTCTTAATTTTGAGAGTATAATATTTTTTCCATGAAATATATGATGGTTTCTTCCAGAGATTGCAATATGTGCTTTGCATTTCTGTGATTTAAAAAAATTGGGTAAATATTGCTGATACTATTCCCTGATTAATCACAGGAAAAATCATTTGCCTTTTTGGCCCTCTTGGAGTAGGCAAAACTAGCATTGTTCATTCTATGGCATGTGCTTTAAACCGTAAGTTCTACTAATTTTCAGAAGAGGATTGTCTGATGTTGCTAAAATCATGGTAGATCATAACTTTTGAAACTGGGAGAAACATTATTACATGATTAAACATTGTTATTATACAGATATCATTTTGTATTATTAACTTCCAAAACTACATGTAGGGGCATCGTTGAACCTACATTGGTGTAATGCCAGGAAAGATGGTTCAATGCTTGAAAAATGTGGGAACAGCTAACCCTCTTGTGCTGATCGATGAGATTGACAAGGTATGCCAGCCTTAATAACATCGACAACTAAATGGCTTTGTGTTTTGGTACTCTTTTAGTGTTCAGGATGGGTTTTATTTGGTTGTAGAGCACAATTGCATGTCTAATATGGACAAAATTGGTTTCCGACCGATTGAAGCTTCCGAATATTTGTGATGATTATTTGTAGTGCATTCTAGAAATGACTTTTTTTGTTGTTTATTTTGTTTTTTGTTTTTCCTTGTGGTAGTTGGGAAGAGGACATGCATGTGATCTGGCAAGTGCTATGTTGGAACTCCTTGATCCAGAGAAAAATACAAATTTTCTAGATCACTATCTTGATGTTTCAATAGACTTATCAAAGGTTAGTTATTGTGGCGAGGATTTCCATCCATGATATTTGTCTTACAAGTGGAGGTTCTTATTTTTCCCAAGTGTTCTGCTGAAAACTAACAATTCATTGAGTTGTGTTAGGAATGTTTAGCTTCATCATCAGTTAGTCTGGACCCAGCTCTAAACCTAACAAGCTTTACCAAATTGCTCCATTGTTTCTTAAGGTGGGGAGAATGTAACGACCCCAAAATGCTTATCAGAAATTATCTTTATTTAATTATGGGTTAATGTGCTTTAATTTAATCATATCTGTCTGAATTGAGGAATTATTTGTTGAGTTACAACTTTAAAACTGAAATTACCGACTTTTATGGGTTCAAAAATTGAAATTGAGTACATAGATAAACTAATGGGAATTTTTAGAGCTATTTGGGAAAGTTAATTGAAAATTTATTTCGTCTGATTCGTTAAAGTGTGTTTGGGTGGTTAACTTTGCACTGCAAATTGAAGAAGATCTTAGAGGCTTCAGAAACCAGAACAAAGTACATAGTTATGATCAACGTGATTTTTAGAGTCATCTGGGAAGTCTAATTGAAATTTGATTTCGTACGATTCATAAGGGTGCGTTTGGCTCTCCCTAATTGTGATAAGCTTATGTATATATATATATGTGTATGATATGATATATGAGTTGAACTCATCACTTTTGAGCCCAAAATATTTGAGGGAGAGGAAGAGGACCAAGAGAGAGAGAGAGAGAGTAAAAGAGAGAGAAAGCTTCTCTAAGATAGAGAGAGCTCAACATTCATGGGATTTGAAGACAAATTGAAGAGATTGAAGAGCAAGGAAGAAGATCAACCATCAAAGCTTGGGAAAATTGAAGAGAGTTAAAGGAAAAGCAAAGATTGAACTAAGGTATAGAATCTATCTTGAATCCTTATGATTAATTCATCAATTTCATGAAGTCATAATGAGATTGGAAGATTTGAAACCCATTTGGGTTAGGGTTTTGTGTTATGTATTTAATTGAGCTAAATTTAAGAAATTAGAACTTCGGTCCTTTGATTTTGTTTATGATTGGAGCTCAATCTTGTGAATAACATATGAAATGAACTCTAGATTGTCCATAGAACAAGATTTATGCAAGGATCAAGTGTGTTTGTGAGTTGTGTTTTGGGAACTTTCAAGATTATGAAAGATGAAACATTGATCTTGAACTTGAAGCAAAGATTGATTTGTGTGAGGTGAAATTACACTTGAATGATGTTAGTTTATCATGTTGTGTGGTAATTTTACATGTTTTTGAGTGATTAGAGTTGAAACCTAGCTTAGAAAGTGGAAAAAAAAACAAGTGTTAGAGCCAACAAACATTTTCGGCAGCAGATTTTGCCCAGAGCCGCACGTGCAGCAGTCCATTTCCAACACCAAAAATGATTCTAAAAAAAAAGCACCTTGTCCCACATGTGCGGCTCAATTCCCGCATGTGCAGCCTTGTTTCCCGCAAGTGCGGGGCACCCTTGTTCTAGCTCAACTTCGGATAAGCATATCTCTTTCATTCGAACTCCGTTATAAGTGATTCTTGAGCCTAAATTCAAGCCCCGGAAGTCTAGTTTCCAATGGTGGTAGTCTCACACCCAAATTCTAAGTACACAAATAGATATGCTCAAATTAGTGAAGGTTGTTCACTTTCTCTCTATCGATTATACCATTTTTCTTCTAACCCAGTTTCCTTTCGTTTATTCCTATTTTTCTAGACATGGATTATGACCTATTGAGGACCAATGAGTTTAGAACTAACATAACTAATTGATTAAAGAGTAAAGAAAGGAATTGGTTTTATTCATATGTTGTGTTATGTAATTGTGATTGTAGGTCAAGACGAGGACATCGTCCAACTACTACCAAAAGCCCATCACTGTGAGTAATAATAGTATAATAAAGATATGTTTTTCATTATCTATCTTGATTTATGTATGATATGATTCTCTAAATGTTACATTTTATCCAAATGCACAAGTTTCCAAGAAATGTGAAATAAGTTATGAACAAGAAATGTAAATTATTTATAATATGATATGGTGGGCCCAAGGCCGTTTTGTTTATCTGTTCCGCTTATGCTATGGCATGATATGAATTGTTCGGTCTTTAAAACCTAATCATTTTGGTATGGGACAAAGTGCTGTCTGGAACTAAGTGCTACAGTGTGAGTCACCTCTAGAGTCTATACGAGTCACCTCTTGAGTCCATACATACATGAATTGGGCCCAATGAGAGGTGGAGACATGTCGATGTTCCATCTACTCCATGATTAGATACGATATGATACATTTGGACCTAAGGTCATTTTGATATATGATTGGGCCCAATGCCGTTTTGTTATACATGGACCCAAGGTCGTTCAGAACATATGATATGAATACAAATGTTTTACATCGCTATATGACTCATGTTACGATGTGTTATTTTATATGTATGAATGGATGTCCTATTTTGAAATGTGCTTCTAACCTTTTGTATAAGTGAACGTACCACGCACCACATAAAATATTTTGTAATAGTTTCAAGCATGTATTCCATTTGAAAAGACATGGATTATGATACGATAAATGTTTCTTTTGAAATAATTTAGGATACGTTTCCGCATTGTGAAATTTGTTTTTCTAATGTTAAGGACATCATTCATTAACCTCTTTACTTTAATATTACTCACTGGGCATTATCTCACCCTTTTATTTTATATATATGTAGGTGAGCCATCGGGGACCAACACTAGAGTTGTATCGAGGTCCACCTCTCTGTCAAGCCGCCCAGGTTATGCCTCTGTGTCGAGGCTTTAACTTTGTATTGGAGAATTATGTATTTTGTTGAATCTTATGTATTTGTGTGTGAGATCTATATAAGTTCTGTGATTATATATGTAAATACGGAAAGTATATTTAAATGCTTAAATTAATCTAAGTCTTCATGTATGCAAAAGCTCAATAGGCATTATCTTTATGTTGGTATTTGCTTCTGCGTAAGGCCCTGTGTTTAAATAAATATTATTTTGAAATTTTGTTTTGAGGCCTATGTACAGGCCGGTCATGGACCAAACTTTTAGGGGCGGGTTTGGGTCGTGACAATAAATCCATCTATGTTTTAGGTATATATTTATGGGAAAATTAGTCTCAGGTCCCTCTTCCATATTTGATAATGTAAGAGATCCACAATCTTATTTTATTATGTTTAAGGTTCTCCATCCCCTCCTACCACTATCTCTCTCTCCCGATCTCTCACCCCCTTCAAGAACTACTGGAGGACTCACATGAGGAAGAAGGCTCAGGAGAGGAAAAAGGGCCATGTCACCACCTTCAAATTCATCTTCTTCGGTCTCAAACAATCCTCCGGTGGACTCGATGCCCTTCATGGAGACCAAGGAACGAAGCTTCTACGATACCGGTGGGGATCATGATTAGATGTTGACTCCAAAGGAAATAAATAAGGGTTTTAAAGAGGGAGAGAGTACTAAAACAGGGTACTCCATGGATGACATATGAGAAGATATTGCTCTATCTGAAAATGACACGATGAAAACAGTTTGTGAAACAATTATGGCTTCTCCAATTTGGAACTACTGTCCTCCTCCTCCTGACATGCTTTGGATGATGGAAGACCTCGCTCATGGTCCAGACCTCGCTCAAGGAGACCTCCGTAGATCTGACAAAGGCCACCGAGACTATATCGTTGTATCGGAACAAGAGCAAGATCTTCATCCTCATCAATGCAAATGGATTTAATGCCTACTAGTTAATTTATCTAGCCACTGATCCAACTCAGAGAGACAAAGTGTCATCTGTTTTTCAACAAGCTTCAAATCTTGGCCTCACTCTGGCAATAACTTGGAGATTCAGTGATGGTGGTTACAGAGCCCTACAGTACTCTCCTAGCTCCTACAACAAGCTAACATTTCAGGTTAATATCAAATTTTTGATCTGATTAATTTGTTTTTCAAATGGGTTATTGATGTATATATATAAATATATATGTGTGTATATTTTAGGTTCATGGTGATGATGATATATGTGATGTATTTAGAGAAATTTAGTGTTGGCGATATGTAAATTCCAGAGAAATTTAAAACTCAGTGAGACTTAACTAAATAAAATTGGTGTTTGTGTTTTTATTTGTTTGGTACCCTCAGTGAAATTTACTGAGACAACTCAGTGAAATTTCAAAAAAACAAACTCAGAGAAATTTTTCATTGCATTTTTCCCCCTCTGTATTTATCTTCTTGATGTATACAAAGTTGTCCATGATGTTAAACCAGAGAAATTTGCCTCCATCTCTGGCATCCCAATCACAAAAATTAGAATTTCTTTGGATTGGAGAGGAAGAATTTCTCTAGTTTGGGTTGGAGAGGGAGAATTTCTCTGGGTTAAGTGAATTTCTCTGGATTGGAGATGAGAATTTCTCTGGTTTTCAGTGAATTTCTCTGAGTTAGAGGGAAATTTCTCTGGGTTGAAGTGAATTTCTCTGGAAAGTCCAGAGAAATGTGAGATTTTATCTGTGCAGGCCAGAATTTCTCTAAATAGAATTTCTCTGGGAAAATTTTCTCTAGGCAGAAATTTCTCTAGACTGGAATTTCTCTGGACTAAAATTTCTCTGGACTGAAATTTCTATGGATCAATGTTGAGGGACCTTAGACATTATGAAAATATTAGATTTCCTTTATACTATAAAGTCTTAATACCAGGGATCCTAAAAAAAAAAACTCCTATATTTATACATACTAGTGGGTGTTGTGAAATCTATAAAAACATAAAATTTTAATTTAAATAAATATATATATATATATATATTATGTGTTGTTGAAATGGTAAGGATGTTGTTTGTTAGGTCTAATGAGTTCAAACTCCATTTACTTCATTATATAATTTTTTAGAGTGTTGCTATTAACACCCCATCAATTATTTTGGACCATCATTTTTTAGCTTATTTTATTTTATTTATTACAATAATAATCTCAAATGAAATTACTAAAAAGGATATCAATAATTTTGGAACACCCCATCTCATAATTAAGTCTACACACCCACTAAATCATGAGTTAGGGTTTATGAGAGCACCCACCTCCATCACCATCCATCCATCTTTTCCATTTTCAAAACATATCCACCCTCAAAACCTTAAAAATCCTTTTGCAGCAATATTTCAGCGATAGCGGTGACAACCATTTGATTACCTACACTTTTTCGGCAATGGCAATGAGTAAAAGTTTTTCCAACAACTACAAATTCATGAGACGAGTGGAGTACAACAATAGAAACTCAGAAGAGATTCTTAGTTTTGATGGCGTTCTTAACTCATAAGAGATTAGCTTTGTAAGGATAAGTTTCTTGAAAAAAAAAAAAAAAAAAAGAAGGTAAAAATAATATTAAAAAATCGTTATTTTTTCGGGACTAAACTCCTGAATATATGATCGAAATTTGGGAACATAGGTCTGAACATTGTTCATTTGTCTGGAACAGGTAATCGATTATTTTTTATTTTTTCGGGAACATATAATCAAAACTCTTGGAGATCGCAAAACCCACAAAGGAAAATTTTGAATCGACAATAAAAAAAATTTACATTTATTTTCTCAGATCATGAACAAGTACGTAGAGATGAAATAATAATTACTTTTGTGAGTTTTGTTAAGATTTTTGGCGGAGAGACTTTTTGAGGTATGAGAGTGTGCATTCAATTAAATGGGTAAAATATTTTCACAAGGATAATTTGGTATTATTTGGGGGAAAAAATGAAATTTTAAGGGTTTTGAAATTTATAACTGGGTATCCAAATAAATGGAGAATCCAAAATAATTGATAGGGTGCTAATAGCAGCACTCAAATTTTATTTTAAATAGCTGTTATAAGGTATTTTGGAAAAACTCAAAAGATGAGACACATTTGTGTCAATAGTATAAGAGAGAATTGTAATCCATTGGATTATTAATCTTGAGATACATAGTTCTTGGACTATCTAGTTAGAAAGGATTTGTATCTCATGTTATTATTATTATTATTATTATTATTTTAGGATTAGATGTTTAAAAATGACTATTCTATTAAATCCAATGTTTGATTGGAATATTATGAAGAATGATAAATGCTTAATAGACTATTTTATCATTTTCAGTTGTTTACTAAGTAATACCGAAGGATAAATGCTTAATAGACTATTTTATCATTTTTAGTTGTTTACTAAGTAATACCAATACTAAATTTGTCTTTAATATTTTAATTTTTTTTTTTGGCTAGATTAAATAAAATTTTATTTTATTTTTTATATTAAATAAATAAAACATCAATAAAAATTTATGTTATTTTTAAAATAAAATTTTAAATAAATTTACGATAAATTACAAATATACCCCTGAGATTTGTTTAAAATATAGATTGGCTCCTGTGGTTTGAAAAATTATATACCCCCTTATTAAAATTTTTTATTTAACAAAATTAATTGAAAAAATAAAATTCATAATTGTTCTCTCATACAATAATAAAAATAGATAAATTATTAATTGAAACATATTTTTAACATCATTAAAACTTGTTAATTGACTTGATAATTTATTAATAAAAGAGATAATTTGTTATGAAATTAAAAACCTCAAGGGGTAGAATGTAATTTTCAAAATCACAAGGGATAATTTTTATTTTAATAAATCTCAGGAGGTGTATTTATAATTTATCCAAAAATATATTTAGAAAAAATAATACATGTTAAATAATGACATTAAATAAAAACTAATAAAAATTAAACAAAATATCAACAAAAACTTAAAATAAAACATCAATAAAACATCTATAAAAATTTCTTTAAAAAATTAAATAAATAAACATCAACAAAAATAAAATAAATAATTTATTTTATTTTTTTAATTGAAATTTTTATATTTTATTTTATTTTACTAAATATAATATATAATAAAATCAAATATTTAAAGGACAAATGTTTCATTTTACAATTTATCCAATAAGATTCTAATCCCACTATTTCTATCCCGCATTTGAGCTGACTCCATAAGAGATTGGACATGAAGTCCAATCTCTCCCTCTAATCATTCCAAAAACACAACACCTAGATAGATAAAAGAAAGATGTTTTGAATATATACATAGCCCATTTTGGGAAGTGAGTTATAATCCACTTTTTAGATTATAACCTACTTCTCCTCTCACAAAAAAATTATTTATAAGCTACTTATAAACAACTTTTAACCAAAAAACTAATTCTAACCATCTTCCCAAAACGCTGATTATACTAGAGCCTAGAGGGTGTGTCCGAATATAAAATATAAAATTTTAATTTAAAAATATATATGCCATATGTCGTTAAATTGGTAAAGATATTTCTTAGATCTAACATCATGGGTTCAAACTCCATTCACTTATATAAATTTTTATTTTAAATAACTATTATAAGAGTATTTTAGAAAAACTCAAAATAGGAGACACATTTCAACACTATCCGGAGAATTTACATATTAGTAGTATAGACAGAAGATAGAAGATGAAAATAGAAGATATATATATATATATATAGATGTAAGTAGATTCCTAATAGTCCTAATTTTAAGATTCAAATCCCCAAATCTCAGGATGCTATGGACTTCAAAGTGTCTCACTCATTTCATAAACAAGTCTTCAAATGAATGGGAGGTCAGTCAGAACCAGATGTTAGACGAATCTGCCAAATTCCCTTCAGCAAAGTTTGAAAAAGAGACGAGCAAAACAGCAATGTATCTTCCATCAAATCTGGCTATCAGCTAGTTTGGAATTTTGAGACAAAAAAGTGACAGCAGACATACATCTCCCTAGGAAGAGAGCATGGAAATGGAACTTGGAAAAGCAAATTGACAACATCAAAACTAGACCAAAGAGCCCCATAAAAGGGGTAAAACTCATAATACCAAATACAAAGCTTCCGTAAACATCCTCAAAACACACACGCACGCACACACAGACAGCATATGATTATACAAGGATCTTATTGAGAGTGAAGTAGTTAACCATCCAGCACAATAAAAAGAAAGATAGAACATGAAACCACTTAAAAGAGCCAAAACAGTAGAAGACACAACACCTCCAAATAAAAATTAGTATGTCAGGAGGCTGCATACTGGTAACTTCATAGTCAAGAACGATCTGGTTCCATCTGATTCAAATGGAAGGTACCTTCGTTGTTCTTATGTACCTCAACCTTAAATTTCTCCTCTTTGTCTCCCCTCTTCACTTTGAGAACCATATCAATCTTTGCAGATTCTTCCACGACCTGTCATAACAACCAAGAAACATATATGAAGTCAAAGAAGTAACGGTGTATTGTGTATTAGTGCAAATTGAGTAATCATTAGCGGGAACGATGTGTGTCCGAGTGTTGTGTGTGTGTATAAACTGTGCACTTTTATGATATTTTCCAAGAATACAGATTAAAAACAATGCCCAATTAGTATAGATTAATGTGTGTTTGGGAGGGAAAAGATTGAGTATATATTTAATCTTTGGCATAATGCACAAAGTGCTGGTCCCAGACTTAAACCCATAACCTCAAGGTTATTAGGCCAAGTCTTAACCATTGAATCAATAGTCACCCCTATTTTCCAAGAATACAGATCTGAGGCTAAAATCTTGCCTCGGACAAATAAACACAAAATTGCTAGATAACAGATGCTGACCTCAGCTTTTGCATGAACTATCTCTTGAAGTTCATAAGGGAACAATGAGTTGGACTTCTGCTGGATGGTTTTCACAGCATGATGTGCAGCATCCTGAACCACAGGATCATGCGTTGGCACTGCTTGCCATCCTGGGCTATGTCCATCTGATTTACAACCAACATCATTATCGTCATTACAAAAGAAAGAACTCAAAACTTTTGACATAATATTGTTTGCGTTAAAGTTCAGCAGAACTATATTTTACGATCACAGTGCTACAATCACAGTGACTACATCCATAAATCTCCACATAAAGAATATTTTTTCTAAATCGACCTGTTTGAAATCTAGAAGATGGTCAAACTAAAAAGAGAACAAAACCCAAAATGTCAAAAAACATTTATAAACATTTTCCTTTTCTTGACAATGACAACATAATATCATATAAATCCCAAGGGGTTGGCCTGGAACTTGGGGGTGTGCTCGCTTTATGGTCTCATGTTCAAAACCTCCTGAGTGCAAACAATTTCTTGAGGGGCCAGTCCATACGTTTAATTGGGTCCCCGCTAGTGGACGGTGGGATTGGTCTCCTGGCTTAGTCGGTCCTTTGGGCTGGATACCGAGTTATCAAAAAGACAAAAAAAGAAAGCATAATATCATATAAGGGGAAAACATATCCATGATGAGTTCATCCCCAAATAAATAAATAAATGAACAAATAAACAATCTGAGGATATGGTCACTAAGAAAAAGCACTATGTAAAGACAATCCAAGGGCTGCTTTCATTGATTTGAAACTTGCAGGGAAGAAAGAGTATTAGGAAATGGACAAAGAAAAGGAAAAAAAGGAAAAAAGAAGGAATAAGAAAAGAATAAATAATAAAAAAAGGCAGAGGGATTCTCAGCCTCGCACACAAAATTACTTGCTACTTGATAATTGCTGCATACTACTACATCAATTAAGCCAAGCAGAAATATGGTCCAGTTTCATGGAAAATGGATGGTATTTTTTCCCTTACATTTCCCATCATTATTACTACAGTTACTTTGTGCAATCAGAGATTTTCTTAAATAGTGTTTGATATGATTAAACAATATCATGTCAGCTACTACTTATCAAATAAATTCCAAGTCAAAACTAAACGACGTAAAGTTCAATAATCATTAGCTACCTTTCTTAACACCAAGATCTGATGGGGTTAATGCAGGAGTGTCACCAACATCACCAGCATGCTTGAATTCCTGCAATTCCTTGAAGTTCATCCATGGCTTCACCCAAACTTTTGCCTCATAGAGTTTCTTCTTACCCGCATCAACAGCCTCGAGAGTTATATGGTGCAACGTACCAGCAACCACCTGTTCTTGTGCCTTCACCACCCGCACAAACTCGAAGAGTGTATTCTAAAAAAACATATAAAGCAAGTGAACATCTAAAGATAACAAAATATCTAATTATGAAGCAAAAGATTTAGAAATGTTAGTTTCATATATTTGTTTTTCGTTTGGAGGGTGCAGATATTATCTAAATGAAATTAATGAGATGACAACTTGTGATCATATGAGAAATGAAAAATAAAGTATGTCCAGGACATAAAATTTTGCTTCGATTCAGTGCCCTTCTTGTTCTAAGTCTAAAAAGGAGAAAGAAGAGGAAAACAAAGAGAATACTTTTCAAAAAATATGAAAGAAACCAATTAAGAACATAAGTAGATCATTAAACCAATTAGCAAAATAAAGAGTAGAATTTCAGCATGCGCAAAAAAAGAAAAAAAGAAGCCGCCCAAGCGAAAACCATAGTATTACTACCCTCACCTCAATGATTGTCCATGGTCATTACTCATTATGTGATTTACTTTTAAATGCTTGTATGAGCTAAGAATCACAATACTGAGCATAAATTTTAAAAAGAGCTTTATAGAGAAGTTCACACCAATCTATTTCAGAATTCAGTTAATATAAAGTGTAAGTGATACTGATTATCTGGCAATCCATAGCCATTCAAATCCCGCAAAGCCAGCACCTCATTCAAGTCCCATAAATTCAGGAATTCCCCCTCACAGCTGACAATGCTCTGGGTTGTTTCCTTCAATAGTTTAGGGCATGTGTGTGATGTAATTAAATCCTAGAGTTTAGCCTTCAATTGTACTGTTCCCTTATTTTATTGTTTTGTAACGTGAACATATTCATCGCAGAAAGAGAGCGTCTTTGCTCTGATACCATATAAAGATATAGTCAGCTATAAAAATCTCGTTGAAACTAGGTTAGCTTTACTTCACCTGGCCTCGGCACCCCTCTTATTCTAGTCCCACGCCTTTCAAACTGCTACATACCTCAATCAATTGGCTTCCCACATCCAATCTTCAACACAAATCCCCTTTCATCACTCTTTTTGGTGACTCCCCAAACTACCACAAGCTTCATGTTTTTGGCTTCTTGTGTGCCATCCTTGGTTATGACCATACACTAAACATAAACGCAAACGTTGCTCTAATCCTTGTGTATTCGTTAGTTGTTCCACCTCTCCAAGTGCCTACAAATGCTTTGATCCTTCCACCAATTGTGTCTTCATCTCTCAGCATGTCATCTTTGATGACTCTATTTTTCCCTTTGCCTCTCATGATTCATCTCACTCTCGTGCCACTTCCTCTACCATTAATACTCGGTTTCGTACCTCTCTTTCTCTTGCTGGCACCACTCTTGTATTTCTTGTGCCAGTCATGCATGTTCCTTTCCACAGTCCACCAGAGCCACAGGTTGTGGAACTTGCACCACTCATGCCCAATGCCCATATGGCTCCACCTGGGTCTTTCCTCCCACCCACAATATCCCCACCTCCAACTCAGACTACAGTACCTACCATTTCACATGGTGACTTCTCCTCCCAACCCCTTTCTAAACATTCTACTTCTGAACCTACTTCTTCGGCTTCTAATCCCATTCCTTCAAACTTAACATCATCTGATACACAATCCCTCCAATCCTTGCTACTCAAATTCTTCCAATGGTCATACTTCTCAACCTGCTTCTTCGGCCTATAATCCAACTCCTTCCAATTCAACATCAGAATACACAATCCTTACAATCCTTGCTACTCATATTGATCCTATGGTCATAATTCTCAACCTACTTCTTTGGCTTCTAATCCATTTCCTTCCAACTCAACATCATCTGATAAATGATCCCTTCAAACCTTGTCTACTCATATCATATGGTCAGGTCCAGCAATAATATTTTTAAACCTAAACAACGCTGTACCACTATCAATCATCCCCTTTCTAAATCCCTTAAAACGTTGATCCTACTCGTGTTTTTCAAGCCCTTTGGGATCCAAAATGGCACATAGCCACGTCCAAAGTATTTAATGGCCTAGTCCACAATGGCACTTAGGAGATAGTTCCCTCTCAGCCGAGTCAAAACCTTATTGATACAAAGCTTGTTTGGGTGCCAAGGGTTTTCATCAACAATCTAGTATTAATTATACTGGTACATTTAGTCCAATTGTTAAACCCACTACTATACGAGTTGTCTTGCTCTTGCGCTTGCTCATGGATGGCCTTTCCGGCTGCTAGATGTCAACAATGCTTTTCGCCATGGCTCCCTGTTTGAGAGGTTCATATGCCTCCACTTCCTGAAGTCGTTGATTTGAATTTTCCCTCTCATGTTTGCAAGCTTTGAAAAGCCATCTATGGTTTTAAACAAACTCCCCGTGCATGATACAAGGAAATCGACATTTTCTTGCTCTCTCATGGTTTCACTCAGTCCCAGCAGATACCTCGCACTTTATTTATAATCACAATGATACTATGCTCTATTGCCTCGTCTCTGTTGATGATCTTAGTTACTGGGAATGACACATCTTCTATTTCTAAATTTACATGTGCTCTCGCACATCTGTTTCAGATAAAGTATTTAGGATCTCTTCATTACTTTCTCAATATTGAGGTCCTCTCCACTCTTACTAGTTTATTTCTTTCTCAGCATTAACATATTTTGCAGCATCAAAACACACTATTATGGTTGGCTCAAAAGAAGTTAGCACTCCTTCACCTACTACAAGGTCTCTTGTTCTTCATAATGGCTCCCCATCAGCTCATGCACCGAACATCGCAATATCATTCGTGCTTTCCAATATTATCCTATCACAAGATCCAATATCATTTATGCAGTTAATAAGCTTGCTCAGTTATGCATCGACTCTTATCAATTTATGCATCAACTCTCACAGTCTCATTGGACAACGACCAAGCATTTTCTTCGATATCTAAAGGGCACTCTCAATAATGGTTTATTTTTAAAGCATCATCTCAGTCCCTCCCCCCGACCCACCCAACAAGTAGCAATACTATAGCCGAGTATTGTGATGTTGCTATTGACGCACAACTCTCTTGGGTCCAATGTCTACTTAGTGAAATGGGTTACCAAAACCCCAATCACATATTGTGATAATATCGGAGCAACTTATCTTTGTGCCAATCTGGTTTTCTGCTCATGTGTGAAGCATATAGCCATTGATTTTCACTTTGTGCATAACAAAGTCTCTAAAGGTTACTTCAAGTTACTCATGTTGCCACTACTAACCAGATCAATTATGCCCTGACGAAACCATTATCTTGACAATGTCTATCTCTCTTACATTACAGCTAGGGATTAAATCGATTCGATACAATTAGGGCATGTGATGTAATTTTATCCTAGAGTTTAGCCTTCAGTTGTACTTTTGTGTTTCATTATTAATTTTATTTTGTAATGAGGTTTACAATATTAAGAAGAAAAAAAAAAAAAAACCCATATGCAAAAATGGATGATGATTACAACCCACCAGAAAGGGGATTGTTTTGGGGGGATTGACAAATCAAAAAGAAAAAAGCATGAGAGAAATTGTGTTCAAGCCAAAAGTATAGATATATTAGATATACAAACCCTAATAAAACAAAAACAAAAGAAATTAAGAAAGAAAAACCTCTTTTTTGTTGTGTTCTTGGATGGCGAATCGGGCGAGATTATCGATATCGGCGGTGTTCTGGTTGGATGAATGAGAGTCGTGTAGTCCTCCGAGAGTAGCCATGTTTGTGCTACAGATAAAGCCTTCTTCTTGAGATTGAATTTGAGATACAACTACCACCGCTGGGACTAATATCGCAACAGAGAAGCAGAACAACAAGATAGACCTCTCTACTTTCATTTCATTTCAGTTTTTTTGGGTGATTTATAGCGTTTTCTTTCACAATTGCAATATACGATAAAGCTCTGCTCTCTCTCTCTCTCTCTCTCTCTCATATCCTTTAATGCCTGAGAGTTTGACACGTGGCGAGCGCGTGTCGCTTTCATGCTCTTCCTCAGTAAAAATGTCCTTTGCTTAACTTCTAAGCATTCTGCCACAATGAAGTCAAAGTTTTCGTTTGGAAAGTAAGTTTATTTTTTTTTATTTTTTTTTTGACATTTTAATTATTTTAATTTGAGATAAAAAAATTTGCTTGAATTTTTTTTTTTTAATTTATTTTATATTTTTATAAAAAAAAACCTCATTTTAACCTAGGTTATTTTTAATCTATTTTAGTTAATCTATTTTATATTTTTATAAAAAAAAACCTCATTTTAACCTAGGTTAAATAAGAGCAAAGTAATGTTACGGGCCCATATTTTGATTATATTCGTTTAGTAATCTTATGACCTTTACATTACTCATGTTAGGGGCCCATATTTTGATTATATTCGTTTGTTTGTACCTTAAAAAGTAGGTTGGGAGCTTCTATTTGTATTAGGAGTACTCGCGGTTTAGTTGTGATCGGAGAATTTTTAATCTGTCATCTATTCGTCGAATTTGTAGATAAAAAAAAATTAATTCACATCCGTTCGCCGAATTGACAGATGCAGATTGAACGGATTGATAGATTGGCGGATAGATAGGAATTGATTTGACAGTTTAAATTTTTATAAATTTTAAACATAATACAACTTGTCAATATTTTTTTTTTGAATAACAATCTAACTTAATATAACCAAAAGATTATCAATTAAATTATTAAATACCAATAATAAATACATATAAGAAATCATACATTGTTAAAACTATTTTATTACTTTTTTTTAATTCAAAAACTATTTAATTTGATTTTTTTAAAAATAACAAAATTAAGCTTTATATTTTCCATACAAAAATATCAAATATTAACACTTGTCATTTGATAAAATGATTTCCAAATTAAAAACACAACAGAATATCTAAACTTTTTTTTCAATTAAAAACACAAATAGAATATCTAAATAAACTGAAAATACAAAATCTTACAAATTACAAGGGGTGCTCGCGATTTGGCAATTTGGTTGTGGCTAAAAGAACCTCAAATTCGCCATCCATCCAAAAGTAGGCGAATTGGAAAAAAATCAATCTACAACTGTCCGCTCATCATCACGCATCTGTTCAAAATGTGGCGGATCAGTTCGGTTCGGTCTGTTTAGATGGATCGAAATATTTGCTGAGTACCCCTAATTTGTACTTTAAAATGTAGGTTGAACATCTTAATTTAATGATATTTGTTGAATAATTCTACTTATATCATTAGTTTATTTTTTTTTACACTCTTCATATGAGATTTTTTTTTTTTCTTTCTAATTTTACCTATGTGTGAAATTACTGTTAATGAAAAAAGATTAAAATTAAATATATTTTATTATGTCCTTATATCCATTGTTCTTCAATCCCTAATGCTCTTCTTTCTTTTTCAGTTTTTATTCTCTGTTACATATTTCTTTTCAAAAAGTAAAAATCATAATGTTTTAATCATAGAAGATAGTAATAGATGAAGAAGCAGTGGTAAAGAACTATTAAAAAAGTAAAATGATGAATTTTTTTAAACTTATTTGGTAGGTTTTTGTTTCATTTTTTTAGAAAGTTCTTCGAATTTTATTCGATGTGTCAAAATCGAACAAAATAAAATAGTTTAGAATCATATTGCCAAACAAAAAATATATGTCCGGTAATCTACTGTCAAATAAAAGATACATTTCTGATAACCTAAGGCCAAACATTTTTAATTTGTTTGACTACTCATTATCGTGCATTTTTCAGTTTCATTTTATGTATATACTGTAACAACCCTCGTACCGATTACCGTATAACCACTGAATTATATACTGATTATTGCTAAACTGAACCGATAATGACTGATAATTGAATCAACTGAAGTGCTGAATGAGCTGATTGAAATCGAGACTGAAATTGAATAAGTTTGTCTGTTATATTGCATATTGTATCTGTTTGCTTGAATGACTATCTGTTTGAATTCGTATGTTTAAACTGTTAATTGAAGGCCTTATCGGCGGCCGATTTCGAAACCGTTTGATGTTTTAGAATCAGTAGAATATTTCTGATTTTATGGTATATTTATCTGAAAATTGATTAGGAATGATTAAATCAGATTAAATTAAGTCAATTGAAGAGTTTGTCATAATCACCGAAATGCCATTTTGAGTGGACTTTGTCTACTTTCATCACTTGAGCCTTAGAGACTTGATTAAAACATTTGCTCAGCCATTTCTTCTCCTTCCAACCGACCAAAGAAGAGAGTAAGAGAGAGAGTGGTTCATCTTGTGCATTTTTGCTTGAATCTTGAAGAATTGAAGTGTTGATTGTCTAATTGAGCTTCTAGGCTTAAACTACAAGACTAAGGTAGATCATTCATCTCCCTAATTGTATCATTGAGCTAAATCTTGCATGTTTCATGCATCATAGTAGAGCCATGTCATGAAATTGTTCATATATGTTGAATTGAAGTTCCATTGTTGCATGCATGTTGAATTTAGTGAGTTTGAAGTTGAATTCATGGTAGATTGTACATGCATGTTCATGTTTGAGCTAAAGTTCATGTTTTCATTTTGTTTTCCAAGAATTGAGCTCATTTGAGCATGATTTGAAGCTTAAAATTGTTTTGAATGCATGCATGTCATGTTGAGCATTGTTCTTGAAAACGGTTTGAAATTGAGTTTAATTGAAACACCCTTGGGCCTTGATTTCTTAAATTGAGCTTTAAAACTTGTTATTCTATGTGTTTGAAAGAGTTTTCCAGAAAATGGGCCCAAGAGGATCGAATCTGGAGCATCAAAACTTGGTTTGAAACTCAGAGGTCGAATCTGGATTTTCCAGAATTTGGCCGTCACTTCGGCGAAGTGCCGCTTCGGCGGAATTCATGCTCCCAGTATTTCCTTGGCATGTTTTTCTGATCGCTCGGCGGGCTTTTAACGCCGGCGGAAAATCGCGCATCCATCTTACCTTTATTCATCATTCATCGGCCGAAGTAATGTCTTATTTCGGCCGAAGGATGTAGGCGAGGAATTGCTTTCTAAGTGTATTTTCGTCCTCATCCCATCCTAGGCATTCTTAGGCCTAGTTTAAAGCATCTTAATGAGGATTTAGACATAGAACCACAGAGAAAATTTAGGAATTTAATTATCATCCTTCATTGTTAAACTTAGTGTGTGTTCTATTTGTTAACCTGTTTAGGGTTGGCTCTCGGACGCGCTCTAGTCGCTATTAGCCCAATCTCTGTGAGTAACAGTTGTGTAAAGATATGTTCAAATGGTTATATTTTGAATCTTGGAATCAACTGTTTATTGAACCGATATTGTTTATTGAATGAATGTATGTCCTATTTCAATCAGACAGGCATCCTTAGCACCCATGTTATTATTCACAGAGCTCTGTCGGTTTCCTTGTGGAACCATATTGTTTATCGATTGATGGCCATCATTATTGTTGGAGTCTGTTTAGGCGGTCCTTTGGACCCTCTTGTTTATAGGCTAATGGATGTACCACATATGGTGATTGATTGAAATCTTGATTGGTGAAATCTTGAAGATTGAAATCAGTATAATGAATTGATTTCATTCTTGTAGGGACATTCATTCATAACCTCTTTACACGTTATGTTATTCACCGGGCTTTAGCTCACTGCTTATATATATATGTAGGTTCTCAAAGAACTGCATCGAGCTAGGAGCGTGGGTCGGTCCCCAGTTTTGTCAAGCCAGCCTATGTGCCTCACTGCGAGGTTCTGAGTTGCCATGCTATGGCTTGGGGTGTTTTTGTGTCCCCTATCGGTCTCCTTACCGTTTTGTACCGTTGTATAGACCATTCTTTGTTTTCTTTGTCTGTTGTCTAGGATTTGATCCCCGTCTTGTTGTCAGATATTATTGTATAGATCAGATATGGATTGTAATCTGCTTTTGAAGTCTGAATGCATAAAAATGTTTTTGGCATACAGATTTACACTCAATGGACACTAGTTATTTACTGTATTGGCTTCCGCCAGCCCTACTGCTTTTTCTTGTATTCTTTTCGGGGCCTTGGTAATCTCGGATTCTTGGCGATTCTGATGCTAAACCCATAGAAATTTGGGTTTGGGTCGTGACATATACATATGTATATTTTGCTTAGAAAAGATTATGCTTTTATTTATTACAGCAATACAAATACAATCATTTAGCTGCTAAACAGCTTAAAGGGCACTCATTTGCTGGTAGATTATCTATGGAAGAAATATCCTTGTTAGTTGACATATCAAAGAGTATGGTGCGATCGAAAAAGATACTGATTGCATTGAAACGAATGAATGCCTTTAATACAACAATAATGAAGACAATCTACAACGCACGTACAATGACAGGTGGTTGGACAAATTTATTTTAGTTCGGCCATATGACATTGGAGTAATCTAATTTGTATAATAATGTATCACTGAACAGACACTTCACAAATGGACCCCAACTAATTTGTTATTAAAGTAAAGTAAAAGTATCCAATTGAATGACAACAAATGCACGGAAAAAATTAGTTTGTTTGGTAACATGATACTTGAGTAATTCACTTTAGCATTGTATTACCAAAAGTTATTGGTGTAGTGACAAAACTGAAAGAGTTTTTTGCTTAGAGTTAGTTTTGTTATTATAATGGGTGCAATGAGAATCACATTTTTTTTGGTGGCACAATGAGATAGAACGTATAAAGAGGTAAATTAGTGGTGTAAGTAGAATCACTCATTATTCTAACCCTAATATAACAATACCCATCATTAATCTTATATCCTTATTTATGACTTGGCCCTCTCTCTACACCTTTTTTTTTTTTTTTTTGAGGGGAGGGGGTGGAGGAGGGGAGAGGCGTGTGTTGCTTGGTAGCTCGAATTTTTTCTGGCCCAAATTTGCCCAAATGATGTGGCTTGATGATGTGAAAAATAATTAATTAATTAAAATTTTTTAAGATACTAAACCTAATTGTTCTTGATAATATACAATTTCTTGAGATATTTTACCAACTCTTTTTCTAGTAAATTCTACATCTTTAGAAGTACTGGTATTTAATAGATTTTGTAAAAAGGTACGACGTTGTTGATAGTTTGCGATTAATACTAGTACTTGATTATGATCTAGTAACAAATCTTAGATATAGAAATGATGATAAACACTAATAAAAAGGAAAAACTTATTACTTCTTATAATTTTAAGATGTTTTGATTTTAGGTTTACTATACTTCCAAAATAAGAATAGTATCTTAAGATTTTGACCACTACCTGAACGTAATCGGCGTAAGGCTCTAGCGTTGGCAAGTTTCTAGTTTACAGAGGTGGCTAACCTCAACCTTTCCTTTCCTAGATCAGACTCAGCAAAAATTTGTTTTGTTTTCTACTTTAGACCGTAACTTCAAAAACTGCTTGTTTGGTTATGTAGGAGATCTAAGATCCATAACTTGACATGTAACGCCCCCCAAAAGACATAATATACATGCATCCATCAAAATACAGTTAACTTCAAAAGATCCATCTTCCTTATTGAACTACGATTTTTCCTGTACAGTTCCACGTTTAACATAATAATTACACTTCCATATACAACATAGTTCAATAAGTTAGAGGACAAAATAATTAGCCTTAAAGGCTTACAACACTTCAAGCCAATGCCTCGTTACAACAAAAATGGACTTACGGTCCTAAAAAATAAGCTTGGAGCTTCCATATTTACACATCCCTGAGCCTTGGCGCTCTAATCCAAAGCAAAAGAGTATGCTTCAACTTACTGAGATGGTGGCACATCATCAATTCTTGAAATATTAGATAGGGATGAGCAATATGCCCAGTAGAGATACATTTAACAGAATATCTAATCATTTGAATATCTAAGCAGCATCATCATAACTCAAATAAAATTTTAGAGTTCATGTCCAAAAATTTTACGGTTAAGAAAACAATTACAATTATTTTATTCCATAGCAATCAAAAACTTTTCTCAACACAGGAGGTAAATATGCCATGAATCCCTCGTAGGAGCCCCGTAATACATATACATATGGGTTTACAACTATAACTATTTCCCACATTTGCTAGCTATTAATACGGCGAGTGGTGGACACCCAAAACCATCCGTTTTTCCACTTTTACCGACTATTATACTGCAGGACCAGTAGACGCCCAAAAATGTTTTCCCACATTTGTCCAGTTTCCTGCGTGGGTACCAACACAACAGCTTGTTCTCAAAACTGACTCCCTACTTGGACTCACACTTTATTTACCTCATCTTCTTCTTATCACATTCAAAGTAATCAAGTATTCAATAAAACATGAGAATAAATACATGGGTTATAGATTTCCAAGTCCACAATCTCAACTAAAAACACGTTAATAATATATTCCAAACTCTAATTATCCACACCATTCAAGGGTTGAAATCCAATTCCATCTAAGCATCATATTTCCTAAATCAAAACTAGCGTTTTAACAAATTTGGAACTTTTACCCCCTCTTTATATATATGATACTACTCAACACCAATATTCATAGTCTATAAGAATTTATTTGAAATTTTAATAAATTTTGGTTAAAATCCCCATGTTTTAAACATAAGCGTAACTTTTGCTTAATCATCTAAATAAAATGTGAAAGTCACCACAATACCACATGATCATCTTCAAAATAAAGAGATACTAAGTTTAAAGTAACCTGAAGAGCAAGAAGGCTAGACTATTTTGAAAAATCGTTTGTAGAATCCAATTCCAATCGGTAAAAAGGAAGATCCTTAGGTAGACTCCACCTCTAGTAAGTGATTTTGGCTTGAAACCTAGTGAAATGAACGATATGTGGAGAGGCAAAACTAGGGTTTCCAGACAAAGAGAGAGAGAAATGAAGAGAGGAAAAGAAAAATGAAGAAAATGATCTAAAAAATAGTTTTTTAAATGCTGAATTCACATAGACCGTTTAAACGGTCTTTTCACCCCTAGAGCGGTGAACGATACCTTTTAGTATCTCTGTCTGCAAAATGAGATATTGGGAGCTCGCAATCTTCGCTTGAGCAACCACTTGTTCACTCAAGCTATCCCTAGGCCTGCAAAACAAACTATTGGGAGCACCTGATCTCTATTCAAGCGGTTTTTTCACCGCTCAAGTGGTCACCTGAAACAAATTGTCACATGACATACAGTAGTAACATACTCTTTTCTAGAAATGAAAAAGATTTACAAAGAAAGAGGTGCTTGTAGACTGTTGGATTGTTAGAGTATTGTTTCTCTAAAAAGGTTTGAGAACCAGACTTCTTTCTTAGTCTCAAGTATACTCTAAGTAATCTGTGTCCCTTTTTACTCTCTCTTAAGGCCTTTATATAGGCACTTTGTGGGCTTCGAAGTCTAGATTTCAACCTAACCTATAAACATAAAATATTTTACATATTATATATTTTATTATTACTAGAAGACAAACAAATGACAAACAAGCAGGTGGTGTGGCAACATGCCGATTTATTTATGAACAAGAGACTCCTGGTGGTGTAGTCATATGGAGATATAATCTTCGACCCATGGTTTTGCCAAAATGCCCATGGTTTTGTCAATCTATAGCATTTTCTAGATTCCATACCCCCTCATCACCCATGATATCACTAAGACCATAGTTTTCATCATATTCTTCAAACATCTCATCCTATCCTTCTAGATTTTGTTCCATTGGATAGTTTTTCAAAAATTTACATCATTTTTTAGATAAATATGTCCCCGAATCTACTTGTTTCAAATAATCATATATTGATTCATAAGGTAATCCTGGAACAATTATTTTTTCCGCCAAGAATGGTGTTATTGCAAACGTGGTCCTTTTTATAATGAACTAATTTGAACCCAACTCTTGCTAATTCTATAATTTCGTGAGATATTATGAAAAACCATCTTGCCTTTAATTTTGTTGGATTAATCATAAAAGATTTGTCCCAATCTTTGAACCAATCATATTTGTAGGGGATCATGTCATACTTGTCTTTGACTTTTATCAGATAATGAGCTGCATTTAGACATTCATCCTTTACCTCCGTTTGGACAGTTGTAAATGTGATGGGTGCCATGCTTGGATATTCTTTATAGACTTCATAAATTCTCTTCAATATGAATTATTGGAATTTGGTGAGCTGAGAGAACATAGTACTATGTAGATGAGGCAAAATGTCGAATGTATTTACTATTCTCAATTTCCACATTTGAATTGGACTGATAACTTTGTCCAGATTGAATGAAACTTTTAACATTCTATAATTGTACAAGACTAACTGTCCATTGAAGTAATACCACCAATATCCCAGATTGGTGACACTTTCTTTATACCATCTCATAAATAAAAGTACATCTTCTTATTTTAGGTTGGATGTCATAGGGGAGTTGAAGAAATGAATATAATAATTCTAATTGTAAAAAGGTTTTAGGTTTTAGCAACTAAATGGGTTGTCCTAATGAGCTCGTCACAGAACGATTCTTCCCTGCTGCCTGTATTTTTCTGATAATTTCAGCGCTGTCTTGTGTTGCAAAGTCTATCACTTCTTGAGTCTTTGCCAGGATGTTTCCTTTTCTGGCGGTGTAAGTCATGTGGATGTGGATGCCATGTGCAAGTTCTCGAGTTAGAGTATCTGCTAAACTATTTTTATTACCATCAATATGTTCCAGGTCAAAGGTAAATTATTTTAACCAACGTTGCCATCGTAAAAGCCTTCCTTACGCTTGCCTGTTAGATAAATTTTTATTTATGAAGCCTAGTAGGCCTTTGCAATTAGTTCTTTTTAAAAACGGTTTTGGTGCCAAAGATATTTAAAAATTTTATATTCCTTTTATTATGGCTAATAAGTCTCTTTCCATGGTGGGATAATTACATTCAACTTGATTAGAACTTCCACTACATTACTTACATAGTTGATTATTTTCTTTTATTTTTAACGCTGCGCTCCAGTGATTGTTACTTGCATCAATTTCTAGTACTAGCTCTTCATTTTCATTAGAAAGTGTTAGGGTAGGCAAATCCTTACGTTTTTCTTTTAAAAATTTTACTAATGTAGAGTTGGCTGAGTTCCAAGTCTAACTCTCATCCTTTTTTAATTTCTTTTGTAATGGTTTTCTTATTTTAGCAAAGTCATTTATAAAATCTTAGGCATAAGTTAAACATCCTAAAAATCTTTCTAATTATTTTCTATCTATGATTGTAATGACCCTTATCCTCGTCTTAGCCATGTTCATGTGCATCTGCATGATTCTGATTTGTTAAGTTTGTATTTGTAGATTTTGAACTGTTTTGCCTAAGTAAAGGTCCCTATCTTATTTTATGCTTATGTGATTTGCTTGAGTATTGTTTGTATGCTTTGTTCCTTGCTTGGTGTGTTAAGCCTAGGTCACACCCTTGAACCTCTTACACCTAGGACCATCTTGAAACCACTTTGGTTGACCTCCACCTTCACCCTGGCATATTGGCCGAGATGTCATCATCTAGGTCGAGGTGTGCATCACCTAGGCTGAGATGTGTATCATCTAGGCATCCAACATCCTTGATCCTTGCACCTAGTGATCTTGTTCCTGGACTAGTATGACCTAGACCGAGGTGTGGCACATCTAGATCAAGTGTTATCCTTCCTAGCCGAGATCATTGAGACCCCTCTTGCCGAAGCCGATGCTTTAACCCAAGATCTTCGCCTTGTCAGAATGCCCTTGTCACCTTACTTGTTATACACACTTTGTCATCCTCTTGTCTTGTTATTCTGTCACCTTTTTGAGGAGATCCAATCCGGCGTTGCCACACGTCCTAGCAGAGGGTTAAGTCAGGTACTAGCTGAGAACCCATATCATTTTGTGTCATACCTTTTGCTTTGTAGAGAGAGAAGCTCTAGGAAGAGGAAGAGAAGTTTAGAGTGAGAGAGCTAGATCCCAAGCTTGATCTTTAGAGTTTGAACCATTAGATCCGTGTTTTGAGATTAGATTCTTGATCTACTCTTGTTGTTCTTTATATTGATTTGATCACATTGCATGATCTAGCATGATTCATGAGCCATGCATTGATTTGAAGTTTGTTTTAGAAAGAGAAAATGATGTTCTTATGTTCTTGAAGGAAAATCATGTTTTGATCCGAAAGTTTGTATCAAGATCCATGTTTTTGTGTTTGTTTTCATAAAATCTCTAAGTATGGGTACTCAGGTCCATGCTTTTGAACTCATATCATGAAATCTCATATTTTGAATAAAGAAGTTATGATTTTGGCATTCATGTTCTTTATGCTCTTTAAGAGGAAATCCAGATTTTCCAAACTTCATTTCCCTAAGTGTGGTCACCGAGACCCACTCTTGCCTAGATCTCGCACCTAGGCCTAGGAGACCACACCTCGGCTAAGAGGTGTGGGACCTTGGCCAAGACCTGGTTGGTACCCAGTATGTTTTCCGGAGATGAAAAATGGTGTTTTAACTCCCAGCACATGTTTTGCTTTGTCTTGACTTAGTTTTGAAAGAAATGCCAGGATCATTTACACTCATGTAAAGCTTATTTTAGGGATGCATTGCATAGCCATCTTCTGAGCATTCCTTCTTGTCTTCTTGAAATACAATCAGTGGACCTTGCCATGTATTTGTAGGTCTTGGATTCTTGCCTTAATCCTTGCACCCGAAGAGCTATGTGAGTGGCATTTTTAATAAAGCTATGTTCTAATGTTTTGATAAAAGCTTTGCTTGTTTCGTTTTGGAAAAGTCTTTGTTCAAGTATGAATGATTATTCCTAGTTTTGTATCAAGTACTATCTTGTTTTGATGACATTCTTGGAAAGTCCTTAGTGCTAGGGGACTATAATGCAACTATTACCCTTGTTTGAGATATCTCCCTTGCCACCGACGGTCTTGTATGGGTGGGTTTGTCTAATCGATTCCGAGTCGATTATTCCCTTGTTTTGTCAGGAATGTCATCCTTTGTATTATATTGATGCTAGTAAGCATCCCTTGAAGCTTTGAAAGACTTGATAGATGAACTTGGTTCATCCCTTGATTTTGTATAAGATATGCTATGTATTGTTTTGATAAAGATCTCGAATATCATTCATTCAAACCTTTATTACTAATATCATTCACTGAGTATTCAAGCTCACCCTCTCCTTATATATATGTAGGTGACGAGCAAGAAGGTGGTGACACCTAGATGTCTTTTGCAAGTTGTTTTGGATTCGTGTTTGCTAGCATCTTGAAGATTATGCTTCTTAGCTTTGTAATTCATCTCTTTTGTATACGTCGGCTTGAGAAGCCTTTTGATCAAGATGTAACATGTACTTATTTTATCAAAGTTGTAAACCATGTCATGATGTATGTCATTTCATTTGATTTATGCACAGCTCTTATGGACTACTTAAATTTAAATTTATCGCTTCCGCACATGTAAGCCCCATATGTATACTCTGATTATGTGTGACCTTGTTAAGTTGGCCTTTGGTAATCTCGGATTACTAGCCATCATGGCACCATTCTACTAGGGGCAGAATGGGGTCGTGACAATGATTTTATCAAGAAATTTATTAATTTTTTCGAGAACATGACTTTGTATTTTTGTTGATCATGTCTTGATTTCAAGTCCTAAAAATTCTATTTCTTTTTATGCATACACACATTTCTTTTAACCTAACACTATTCCATATTCTTCACATTTTTCTATTATTATTATTTTGATATTTATTCTATGTTGTTCTATGAATTTAGAAAAAAATAAAAATATCATCTATATATGCAAGACAAATATTATTCAATTCCTTAAAGATGTTATCTATTCTTCTTCAAAATATTTGAGGTGCATTTTTTAACACAAATAGCATTACTCGCCATTCATATTGTCCTTGTGGTATACTAAAGGCTGTTAGTGGGATACTTTCTTTATCCATTTTTATTTTTTGGTATCCACTTTTACAGTCTATTTTGGAGAATTATGAGGCACCCTGTATTCTATTAAAAAAAGACTTGCTTATTTGGAATAAAATAATCTTATCTTTTGGTGTTATAATTTAATTTTTTTATAATTTATTACCATTTTGGCTTTGCCTCATTTAATTTCAGCATGGTTTTTAACCATAAATGCTGGACTACTATATGGACTTTTACTATCTTTAATTAATCATTTTCGTTTGAGATCTTCTATCTCTATATCATGATAAGTATATATCATTTGTTTTTCTTTAATTATTTTATTAGGGTTGATTAGGTCTAATTTAGCTATACTTTTTTCTTTATGCCAAGATTTTAACAAATCTTCACCATATAAATTTTTGCATATTTCTTTTTGCTCTTTTTGAATTTTTTCCTGAATACTAATGTATTTAACACTTAGTGCAGTTTCACGTTCAGTTGGAGAGATTACCTCCTCACCACACTTGCTATTGATGAAGTCAATGTTGTGATGTGTAACAACTATTTTTAGCTTTAGGACTTCAATTGGTTTATTATTATTTGTAAATATAACAGTGTAAAATTTGAGTACAAGAGCTATATAATCTTTGAAAGTTATTTCCTATGATTACATCATTTGATGATTGATCAGTTTCCCAAAGTTTAGGAATGATAAAGGTGATGGAATTAATTTCTATAACTAAGTTTTGTATGGCGTCATTATGTGTCATTGTACTATTATTAGCTATTCGAACTATTAATGGTGGATTTTTTTTCTTCCACATATACTCAGGAAAAAGTTTCATTTCTTAGAACACATTGAGCATCCACTGTCTAAGTAAACACATAGTTCATAAGTATTAAATTATTCTATGCATACTTTTATGGGTATATATATATACTATTAACATTAGTATATGATAATGACATTTTATTTTTTTCATTCTTTTCACTGTACCCTTTTACAAATGTGTTGTATTCTTTTTTTGCGCCTTTTCTTCATCGTTTTTTGTCCAATCTATAAGATTTTCCTCATTTTCATATACTAGAACACTCGTAATTCTATATCCTATTATTCTTTTACTAATCGAATTCCTACTGGATTGTATACTAGAGTTATTTATAGAGTGTCTTTCTGATAATATACTTACATTATCCATTTCATCATTATTTTCTATCGTGCTAGGAGTCTCTATTTTACTATTTTTGATATCATCAATTTTAATTATATTTTCTCTTTTGGTAATATTTTTAGGATTATTGAAACTTGCTATCCATCGATTATCTAACTTGATCTCATTAGGATTTATTCTTTTAGGTATAATTCTATCTATTGGTATTCCATTTGTAGGTTCAAATTTTTCTGCTTCTATAATTTTATGTTGTATTTTAGTATCTATGGTATCATCTAATTTATATATTATTTGCCAAAATATCCTTAGTGGATAGGTGGATTCATGTATATCGATTTCTACAATTTTTATTTTTAAAGTTAAAAATCTATTTATGACTCCATCTTTGAAGTTAATATAATATTCCGGTTTGCAATTAAAACCTAATGGTTCCCCATATAGATTACTTTTTATTCCGTTGATTATGAATCTTTCAACATTTCGTTATCTAATATCACACAAAATGCAGATATATCTATATCTTGTCCTTTATCAAATAACGATGTAATTTGTATTTGTACACTCCTTATATGCATATATTTTACTTATTAACTTTATTTTTTAATACATTTTTATAATTTATTAAATTTATTTCTCCTATATTATATTCACAATCCTTAATTTTAGTATCTTCTTCCACTCTTTCATATATATATATATTTACTTTTTAATTTGAATATTGATTTTTGATATATTTCGTTTTTTGTATTATTGGTAATATCTAATCTTTTTTTTAATTTCTTTTTCTTGAGAATTTTCTATGACAAATTGTTCTCTTCTTAAATTTTCTATACTTATTTCTTCTGTCATCATAAAATTTAGCTCTTCATCGGTATCGGTATAATTTTCATCTTCTATTTCTATTTCTTCTTCAATTAACTCTATTATTCCTTTATTACTAAATTCTAATGCTTCTTCTTTCTCTAATTCTACATAATTCAAACTTCCTAAGACTTTTATTATTTTATTATTCTTCTTATTTCTGCATTAATTAGCAAAGTGACCTATTTCTCCATATGCCCAACATTTACAAGTTTTTTTTTTTAAATTATTTTTTCTAAAAAATATTCTTCTTTTGTTGAAATTATAGGGTTTTTTAATAATATTTTCTTTTATATTTTTCTCCTTTTTGTTTATTAAAACTTTTTCTTTTATAAAAATATTTTCTTTTTCTTATTGTATGCTTTTCTTTTTGAAGGCTCACATTCCTATGAATCCGATGTTTGCTAGCAATGTAAATACTATTTTTTCATTTTTCTTCTTTGTTTCATTTTTATGCATTCTTGTTCTACCTATTCTCTTAGATATCTAATTCTATGATCCAAGGTGTCACTTGTGGCATCTCCTAATTATTTTAACCATTTTTTTTTATACTTTTCTTCTATATTAACATTTATTGGATATGGAAATTTATGAAAAAATATAGTAAAATGGAATTTATTTCTACTATTTGATAGTAGTAATAGGAGTATTTGCATATATAATTTTCTATATATTCCATATTCCATATTTCTATAACTTTTTGACCCATTCTATTTTTCTTTTATCCCCATCCCACTCTTTTCCTATAGCGATTCTAGTTTTCTCTTTCTGTATTTGTTGTACTCCGGACTTTGGTTCCGTGGAGTTGGTGGTTGTATACCTTGTTATCATCTCTTAATTCCTTATGTTTGAGTTTTACGATGTAATGGGTGTGTTTTGAACAGGTAGGTTGAGTTTTGGTCTCAAGTGTAGTTGCCAAGGTTTTTGGTGTTATGCTTAAGCGGGTCATTCTGCGCTCGAGCGGAGTTTGGTTTTTGGTTGTCCGCTTGAGCGGGCCTTCTTGCGCTCGAGCGGAGTTTACACACTCCCAGTATTTTGTGCCTCTTCAAAACTCATGCAGATGTGTTTTTTACGCTCGAGTGGGTTTCTTTAAGCTCGAGCAGGTCGCGCTCGAGCGGGTATGTTTGCGCTCGAGCAGGTAGTGCCTTGTCTGTGAAAGTTCTGGGAGGGGGAAATCTACGCTCGAGAGGATTGGTTTTCGCGCTCGAGCGGATGTATTTTATTCTTGTGTCTTGGCGCTCGAGCGGGCCTTCTTGCGCTCGAGCATGCCCAGATTTTTGTGCTTGACGCTCGAGCGTTATGTTCTCCGCTCGAGCGGGAGTGTCGTATATCAGTTGGCAGCTGGGTATTTTTAAATCACTTTTTACATTCACTCTCTCTCTCTTACTTTCTAAAAACACTTTTTGAGAGCTTATCTCTCTAGGATCTCCCTTCTCTCTAGGGTTTGATCTAGTTAGAGTGTTCCACTCCCTTGGTGCCTTTGGAAAAAGTGCGTTTGTCGTCGAGGGCTACGTTTTGATCTGAGAAATTGTTGAGTTGGAGAACTTTGAATTTCTTTATCTTCTCCATTTGAGCTCTAACTTCGAGGTAGGTTTATCCTACTCCATCTTATGAGCTTTGTCTTTGAATTTTGGTGTTTCGATAAGTTGGGGGTTGTTGGGTAATTTCGAGAGAGTTTGAGGCCATTGTGTAATTTTCGAAAGAGGGGTTTTCAAAGTTTAAAACCTTTATGTATGTAATACATTGGAAAATGGACTTGGTGTTGGATTTTTGATGAAAATGAAACCTTAGGGTTGGTGTTGTAATTATGGGAAGAAGCCCTAATTGTTGGTAAATTAATTTGTATAATTAAGTTTGGGAAATGAGAAATTGAATAGGAAATATTCAAATCGGAAAGGTATGAGGTTAAAGGGTGTAGTTGGATTAATTTATTGCTCACCTAGGCAAATGTTGATAATTTATCCATTTGGTGCATTTATTTCCTGTTTAGAAATAACTGCTTTGGGCTATCGGTGGAGGATAGTCTTGATTGTTGTAGACAATGCATGATGATTAGACAAACTAAAACTAATCAATTGAGTAGGCTATCGAGTATAGCGGTTGGGATAATGCATCGAAATTGTGTATTGAATGATGGAACCTGTATATGATAATTGTTTATATACATTGTGTTGTGTGGGAGGAGATAGGGGATGTACTCCAAGGTTTAGGGGAAGATAGGGGATGGACCTCTAAACCAGAAATTGTTGGCATTGATACAGCACTACAATGTGTATCAATTGTGAACTATGGAAGTGTTTTGTTACATTGATACAACACTGCAATGTGTATCATTTGTAAAGTATGGAAGTGTTTTTTATATTGATACAGCACCAAAATGTGTATCGTTTGTGAAGTATGAAAGTGGTTTTATACGTTATTGATACATCACCAAAATGTGTATCTGTTATGAATTTTGAAAGTAATTGAGTGATTAGTTATAATCTCATTAAGTTATTTGGGCCAAGTTCTGAGCCTTGTTTTCAAACTGAAAGTTAAATAAGGAATGGAAACTGAAATGTAACATGGGCATGGTTGTCGTGAAACTGTAATACAACATAAGTTGGAACATAAGTGTGGACCATCTATTGAATGCTATTATTTTAGTCATTGTTTGTAGTTGGTTTAGTATATTTCTACTGGGCTGTGGCTCACCCTATATGGGATATCATTTTCAGGTACAGGTAGCATGCCACCTCCAAGGACGTAGCTTGGGAGGCTTGGGGCTATTGGATCTTTTTATTGTTTTGATGTATTACATGTATATCAAGCCAAGGGCTTTCTTTGTATAGAATTAGCACTCTCTTTTGTAACCAAGTGTTGACTTGGAAAATTGTAAGCCCATAGGGCATTTACTTTTGTTGTCAACATGTGATACATTTTGTAATGATTACTCTGATGGAATATATTTATGTTTTATTCTCTTTTGTCTAAGCATGCTGTTGTCAGTTGATTTATGGGTTTATTTTGAGGGCGTTACATTTCCTACAATTCATCTTCAATATATTTTACAAATAGGTTTAACATACCTTCTGGGGTAGTTTCTGCTACTAATTTTTCTCTGTGACTTTCTCTTAGGTTGTCATACTAGCTAACTACTATACCTGTAAAGCTATGTTCAATATAATTTAGAAAACTTTGTTCCTCCAACTGCTGCTATGGATATTTAAGACATGTTGCATGCCTCTCTTTCATTGTTTTATTACCTCACTTGTATTTGTAGCACAATCAATTTATAACAAATACCCTATATTGCTTATTGGTTTTAGTGGTACCTCTCTTAAAAATACTTCATTTTTAGGGGTAAAGTCTACATAATTGGATGTTCCCCTAGCAAAAGATCCTCTATTTAGGTAGCTACAGTGTCCTGTTCTTCTTCTATAATCATAGTTTCTATTGTGGGATGCCTTTGGGGTTACCAAGTGCGCCCAATAGTTCAGACTCCTAATCTCTAATCTGATATCACCAGTGCAATGTGAAATAGAAAATGAGAGTCCAGATTCGACAACTTTTATAAAAAATCATTTTCATTGCAAAATATTTGCCAAGAATGGACTACATCACCAAATTTTAGAGTCGCCACCTAATTTTTTGGAGAAATTAGGAAACCAATGACTTATGCCAAAGGCCACTATCCATCATACTAAAGTGTCTCGGCTCGGGAACTTAGGTATGAGGAGGGAAGGTCATGAATTGAGTACCCCCACTCAACCGATCAAAAGATCGGCCTTTACTAAGTCATGAGGTGGTTTTTTTATGATCCACATATATTCATGTTCTGATTATTATTAATACTAACATTACTATATGAAGCAATCAAATATAGATTGTGTGACTAATTTTAGTAATACTTTGATTTTGTGCATTTTTTAAAAGCCTTTTTGTGTAAACTCAAAAGCATAAGAATTAATTACATTTTAGTATGAGAACATAACCTCCATCTGCTAGCATTCATGCAAATATTTCAATTAAACATTTAGCCTCATTGTGTAGCAATGAACATGATATATAACATGCACATACAACATGCTAAATTAAAGAAACACTCACCTAGTACTTTGAGATGAGCTAAAAGAAGAATATGTTATATACACATGTATGATCTTATATTCATGTAGCGATCCCAATTTTGCCACTTCGCTGAGTATGTCGGGGGTCGAACTGCCTGGTCAGCTTGCGAGGGTCTAGGGGACAGCGCCCCTTGGCGGGTCCTAGGGCAGTGCCCTGGTAGGGTTGAGGGGCAGCGCCCCCAACACAAAAATGCAAAATGCATTCGAGGTTGCTTGTCTACTCGAGCAGGAGGGCAAGCTGCATGTGCGGATTTCAGGGGAGAGCAGCTTGGACACTGCTAAAAAGGCAGGTGTGGGAGTGAGGTGCGGTGGGTTGGTGAGATTTGAAATTTTTTTCCTTTTCTTCTCTCTTTGGGTTAAAGTTGAATCACTTTTGTATATCTCTCTCTCTAAAAACATTTCCTCTCCCTTCTGTCTACATTTCCTACTAAAAACCTCACAAGATCTTTGATTTCTTCAAATCCTTTGGGATTTGGACCTAAGTTCTTCATCAAAGTTGGTTAGCTCCTCGAGGGCTTTGTTGTGTGCGGTGAAGATCGAGTTTGGATACTGTTGATTTTGGAGGTTTCATCTCATTTTTTCTTCAAAACTTGAGGTAGGGATTTTTTTAGAGTTATATATATATATATATGCAAGATCTAGATGATTTTCGAAATCATCATTCGATAGCTTTGAAAATTGATTGTTAATTCAAGAAGTTGAGCAATTTTGAAAGTGAGTTTGTCTCCTATTCTTTTTAAATGATCTTATGGGTTTTGATCTTTGTTGATTGAAGAAAAGATGATTTTGGAAAGTTTTCTTTCAAAAGATTTGAGTTGTATAGTTTTGGTAAGAAAACCTAAAATTTGGAGATTTTTTTTAAAGAGACTGAAAATCCATAAATAATATTGTTATATTTATTTTGTGTGTCAAAATAAATGGATGTTTGGAAAATTTCTTATTTATATATATATATATATATATATAAATGATGAGTTTCAAGGAATATGAGAATTGTTGTTCATTTTGGAAATTATTGTTGAAAACGTTGAAATAGTTTTGAAATGACTAATTGTTGAGGATACTTGAGAAGAGGGAATTGTGTTATTCCTTGAATGATGAATTGGAATAAAAGTATTTATATTCATCTTGTGTTATTGGCATATCAATTCATTTGATTACATTAAACTTTGAAAGTTGATTTGAAAACTTGCATTGAGAAAAGAATGTTGAGAAACAAGTTTCCATGAATTGGTTTTGGGGTAAATACGGTGGTAAGTCTGGACAGGTGGTGTAGATGAAATTGAATAAGTGTCGAGCCTTTCGATTAATACTGGTAAAAATGACAGATTATAGGTGTCGAGCCTTCCCATCAATGCTGGTAAAAATGACAAATTGGTAGTACTTGTATAGTCTGCTTGCAGACACCGACCTAGAAATACTAGAGTCATATTTACCGCCCTTAGAATAAATTGTTAAGTTTTGAACAATTAAAATTGCATGATATTATTGAGCATGATGGTTTTCAAAAGATGAAAATGTGATTTATCTTCAAAAAGGGCATAGCATGGCATGTGCATTTAATCTCTTGAGACTTGTATAAAATGTATATACTTTGTTAAGAATTTTCTACTGGGCTTTATACTCACCGTACAAGATTTTTGTGAAGGAAAAGATGTGGTGATCCCACCCAACTAGGGGTGTGGAAGTATGTGTGTTGGGAGTACAATGCTCTCATTTTTCTGTGACTCTGTGTGTAAGCCAAGGGCTATGTTTGTGTGGATTTGAATAACCGTTTTGTGTAACCAGGCTCAAGCCTTAGAAACTTGTAAACCCCTTGGGGGTATTTATTTGTTTATTTACTTGTTGTTGGATTAATATATTGTTGCATGAAGAACTATTGTATCATGTAATGTAAGTTTGGAGATTTATATTCGATTTTCCTTGAAAGAGCCATGATTGTTGTATTATCATTTGGGCTAAAAATTTGGGGCGTTACAATTCAACTAATTAATGCCTGACACCCATAATATGGAACTAAGGATTTAGTTTCTATCGCATGGCATGCGTATAATTTCAAGACATGAGATAGCGCATAGAATCACCTTTTGAATTAATAAAATCCATAAACACAAATGAATTGAATCCATATGCATGAAAAATGGATACACAACATGGGTATGATAAATAAAATGTGATATTGTACAACATACACAGAAAGCACACAAATAAAAGAGTTAGAAATACGTGGGATTGGAAGATTATTACAACAATTTAAATAAGAAGGGACAAAAAAGAGTGAGAGATTATTACAACACTCTAATAAATGATAAAAAAAAGAAGTTGGTGGAAGAAATTATTACAACAATGAATGGATTCAGTCAAATTAATGTTGAATCAAACAAATCATATTAAATAAAAAAAAGAATAACTCAGTCATCAGCTCCAAAATTACCTAGGAGACCACCCCTTAGAAGTTGTCTGCTCTATTCTTGGATAAGTTAGTTGGCTATGCACAATAGTGACGGGCCGAATAGAAAAAAGATTGGCCGAACTCTTCTTCTGGGCAGAATCTACACTAGTGTAGACTTTCCAGAATAGAAGCAATGGACACTTTCTAGGGGGTGTTCATTTTTTCTACCTCTACCACCTACAGGGATCCCTTAAGGGCAAGGTAGATGGGCTACAACCCTCAACAATGACATGAACATATATGTACAATAGATATCTTGCAATAAAATCAACAATTTAAAGGGATTAAAACAAGAACAATCTTAAAGACCAAGAAATGGATAGGAACCTCCATCATCTCTTTATGAATAAGGGTAAGTTAATACCCAAATCCATACTATTAATTAGAGAGAGTATTTTAATGCAAATCATTTCTTGGTGAAAGTATTGCTTTCAAAACAAGGGATTCATCAAAGCCCCTGAAACCTCCTCTTCTATTCATAAAACGACGATGTTTCCATCCCTTTCTATTTATAAATGATTGAGAAGGAATATTTCAATACCTTTTGACCCAAAATCTTTTACTTTACTTCCAAAAACAATTAACAAGAAGGGATAACACAACTCTTTCAACATCAAACCCTTAGAATCCCCTAAGTAATCTTGTGAGACAACCCTCTTACTTATTAGCCTTGAGCATAGGTTGAAACAAATAAATTAATATACTTAAGGGATAGGATAGGTGAAGAATAAGTGTGAAATAAGAAAAGAAAAGCTATTCTATATATTAAACTTGTGAATGGATGGCTAATTGCTGATCCCAAACACATCCACAAGGATCCAAATACATAATAACAATGAAACTAATCCTAAAAGAACAAGAAGGAAAATAAAAGAGAAAAAACTATCAACTCAATGGATGGGTGGCTAAATCCTATTCCCCTCCACATCCATGAGAACTTACAATAATTATATGATGAAAATAAAGTTTGAACTTAAGAAAGAGTAGGAGAAAAGTGATTAAAGATGCAAAAATTCACCTCTTAAAGAGGGTGAGTGCCTTTGTTCCACAAACTCTCTTTTGGTTCCCTCAAGAACTTTTAGATATGTTGTTTAATGTCCAATTTCAGTCCAGGAGCTTATGATCAAGCTTTAATGGAGTTTTTAATGTTAGAAAGTGAATGTGGTAGGCAAGGAATGAAGGAGGGAGATAGAGAAAACCAATGGCTTGTATAAGCATTGGGCAAGATTTTACAACCCTTAGAAAGAACCTGTTGAGCTCTATTTATAGAGCATGGGGTGTAAATATCGAAGATATTTATGTAAAGTGTGTTGAATAAGATGAAATCCCTGAAAATGCTCTGTACCAAAAACATTCAGCTGGCCGTCCCACTTGGTGATCAGCCGAGTGCATTTTTGATCGGCCATCAAATGTTGTCCATCCAGTTAGAAAGCATATCATTAGATCAACAAAGTAAGGTATGCTTGAACTGAGAAGAGAAATAAGCATTTCAAAACATTTCACCATTTCCATTTACTTCAACTACATCCATTGCTCTATTTGTTTGAAAGAATACAACACTTTGATTTTGAAAATATGAGCCTCAAGACATATTGACAACGTTTGAAACTGCATAACTACATCCATTTTGAAAAAGGTTTTTCCACTATTCAAAAGGTACTTTGCTCAAAATAGGTGGTTGTTTGGTTTAGAAGCTCAAACTTCAAACTTTTGGCCAAGGACTTCATAGGACTAGCATATCTCGTTTTTATCATTGGGTATTGTAGACCGCCCCAAACTTCGCTTCGCGCGCGAGGGCGTGAATTGTAATTCTAGCTACTACAGTTCGGACTCCTGTCACGGTTCTGAATCTAATCTCACAAAGTGCAATGCAAGATTGATAAATCATTAAAGAGTCCAAATCCGGCAAATCGTTTTGGAAAATTGATTTTAATCAAAAAGTGCCAAACATGGACTGCTTTGCCAGATTTCAGAGTCGCCACCTAAATATTTTGTTTTTGGGAAATTTAGGAAACCCTGACTCGTGCCTAAGGCCATGTGTCCGTCATCACCAAAGTTGCCTCAGTTCGGGAACTTGGATACGAGAAGGGAAGGTCAGGCAATGAGCACCCTCACTCGCCCGATCAAAGGATCAGCCTATACTAACATGATATGTTGTTTTTGAAAACACATGTGTTCTTATTCCGATTATTAATCTAGAATTACTATGTGATACGCACAACATACAAGTATAGACTAAATCACTCGATTTGGAACAAAATATCTCATGTTTGTTTTCGAAAATGGTTTTGAAGTTGCTACTCTCAAGTAGGCTAAGTCGTGGATTTGCCACCCTCAAGTGGGCTTAAAACGCATATTTTGATGAATTGTTCCAATTCAAGCAATGAACCCTTCATCCATAGGCATCCATACAGTTAAACACTTAAGCAAATAGCCTCATGGCAAGTATGCTATACATGGCAACATGCACATCTCATGTAGTATACTAAAGCGTAAAAGCTTACCTAGTACTCCGAGCCAAAAAAGAAGCTAGTTAGAAATCAATGCATGATCCTAGCTATGTTAAGGTGCCTAATGCAACACATGCAAAATGCAGCTAAAATAGGTTCGGCTAGCTAGAATGGCATATGAATGCAACACTCGATAATATGTATTCAAATTGGTATTGAAATACAATGCAGTTTGTATGATGTGCCGAGCCCGGTGCATGCAAGACAGATGAATGAATGCACGCATGCGAAACATAAGGATGCTAATTGAAATATGCCCTAAAACTAACCACTGAAAAGCAGATAAGTAAAAGGGAGAAAGAAATAGGGTTGGAAGACATGCATCACACACACGCACACTTATTACAAAATTCGCCCTCTCGACGGAGGATCCGAATAATAAACTAACTAGCTAATCTAAGCTAATTAATTATTACAACACAAATGAATTTGAACAACTAGCTAATCTAAGCTAATTAAGTACAAACCAAATTAATTAATTAAAAACTTAACTAATTAATTACAAGACAACTAAGCTAATGAATTAGTTTAGCTAAGCAATTTAAACAAATGGCCTCAGGAAACGAGAGAGATATGCATGCTTGGTCGACTTCACTCGGAAATCCATTACCGTGCCTCATGATGTCTTTGTTTGCACACTTCTGTATCTCAGAAAATTGTGCCAACTTCCAAGATGCTTCTGACCCACCTTAGGAACATGTTGAGGGGTGATCGGCCAAGAGGAATGGCTATCGGCCAAAGAAATGATTATCGGCCAATTTTGATAGCCGATCGGCAGACTTTGATGGCCGGTCGGCAACTCTGATGGTCGATCGGCCAACACTTCCTACAAATTCTCATTTTGCTGCAACAGAGCACTAACAGAGGCATGGTAGTGTATTTCCAAGAAAATGTGTCTACAACCACACTTCTTATCATGTGTAAAGCTTAAAGGAGTGCAGAGCTTAGCTCTTGAGCCATCAATCACGCATCTCAATGCATGATGGCCAAAGAGGCCGAGTTGCACAAATCAATGTTAATGAATGCACACAAATACCACATAAGACTCGACGAACCTCCAACTTATCATACATGATCAAAGGTGTCGGTGACCTAAGGAATGAGGCACGTTTCATCACTTTGAGTATGAAACGTGCGACATTCCTTGTGTTTGGATTGATGTCCAACCCAAACACAATGCAACACACACAACATGCTAACACAAGGCAATGCCAACATGTAACTAACATGAGCATGCAACAAAATGCAAACAATGTGTGCATGCGACAACATGTAAACAACATGAGCATGCGAGGGTTATGTAATGCAATACTCAATGGACCAAACCAAACTCAAACAAGCCTCATCCATGCCAAGACAATGGCCACAATATGCTGAAAATGAAGTCCAAAAGCAAATACCAACATGCATGCACATTGGTTCACGAACAAGGCATGAAGGCAACAACTCTCAAACACATTGAAGGAGTGAAAAATGTGAGAGTGCGACAATGAAATAGGCTCTGAAATCATGGAAGGAATGATGCCAAATCATGCACTTAACACAAGCATAGCGTGCTAGGAGGCTCAAGCATTAAGGCTAGCAAAGGGACTTGCACCATGGCCATATCAAGAAAGTCCCAAAGGGCCAAGATGGCTCAAAACAGTCCCAAGGCAGGTCAAAACAAGACCAAAAACATGCTTGAACATAGCCAACAAATGCTAGAATTGAAAGCATGAAGCATGGAGCATACAAGGCCAATGAGGAGGATTACACTACACCTACCAAAACCAAGCATGAGATGACTTCACTAACAAAATTCAGATCTATATCATGGCAAAATAGGACCAAATACACACTGAAATGATAGCCCAAAAGCCTAGGCAAGATGGCATGCATAAAGGCTCATATTTAAGGCATAAAGCACCAACCCTCTAAAGCATTGAAAGAGTGAAAGATGAGAGAGTGTGACCACACTACACACACTGAAATCACATATCAAATGATGTCAAATCATGCAAATAGCCCAAGAAATGCATGCTAGTGACTTGGAAGCTCAAGGCTAGTAAGCTAAAATGCACTATGGCTATACAAAGCAAGGCATGCATGACCAAAACAACATAAAACAGAGCTTGAGCATGCTAAAACATGAGTAAAAGCTTCCTGGAGTTGAGCAAAAAACATGCTAGAATGATGGCCAAAAGCATGATGCATGTTAGGCTAGTGAATGGAAATGCACTACAAGTGCAAGGAGCATGCAAGAGGCTATCAAACCAACCCAAAACAGAGCTAAGGCATGCTGAAATAAGGTCTAAGACATGCTAAGATGGAGCCAAAACATGCTAGAAAGACATGCTACTTTCATGAGCCTACAAGGCAAGCAACCAAGACACAAGGAAAGGGGATGACCCCCTCCTATTTGGAACCTCAAAACATACTTTCCACCACTGAAATTCCTCTAAGTTTCAGTGGTGAGAAGGCCAAAAAGAGGTGGTCCCAATAGCTTAAAAGGATAGCACAAAACAAAGCCAAACAAGGCACAAAAGGGGGTAGACCACCCCCAACACCAAAGAGGCTTCAAACAAACATGTTAAGCACTTAAAATCAGAACTTTTTGTAGTTTAAAGTTAGGCATAAATCAGCATGCAAAGGGGGCCAAAGGTTTAAGAAAAACAGGGCTTAAAAGGGGTAACAACTCACCCTTGAAGAACCATAGCAAACCAACACTTTTGAGCCAAAGAAAACAAACTTTGAGAGTCCAAACAAGGTCCTCTAGTACTTCAGCAACAAAGCAATGGGGCTTCACTAGGTGTTGTAGTGCAAAAGTGAAGGCAAAAACACACTTTTAAGCAATATAGAGAGAGAGAGAGAGAGGGGGGGGGGAATATATAGAGAGAGATATATATGTTTTGTATCTCCAATTTTCAGAACCTCTGGAAAGGGAGAGGGGCCTCCCTTCTTATAGAAATTCAAGTCCTAAGCTTGTTGGACAAGCTAAAGGCTTGAATTCAATCCCTCCATACACGTGTATGGAGGATGAAATCTGTGCTTACCAGCTGTCACTGCTGGCACAAAAATATCTGCAAAAGCAAATAAAAAGGCCTCGGCCAAAAGATATGGCCGACCGGCCAAAAAGAGGCCGACCGGCCACCACTTATGGTCGATGGTGAGAAGACATGGCCGATGGGCACAGGGCCTGGCCGATGAGTTGGGGGGCTAGCTAAAAGGTTGTCCCCTTTCCTCATAAACAAAACCACAAGCTCTTGGTCCATAACCAAGCACAAAACAGACAAGTTGAGAGGTTCCAAGGCAAGGCGCGCAGCCGAGACCTTCAGGAACTCAAAACGAACACCAGCGTGGATGATCATCGAGTGTTCAAACGATGACGTCCAAGTCTTGAAGACGGTCGAAAATGGGGTGTCTACAGTTGCCCCTCTTTGACAGAACTCGGAAGTCATAAGATGACGAGAGTGAATGTCAAAGCCCAGAGACGACCCATTTTTGACAAGGCTGAAGACTTAGACAAACATACAAGATAACAATAAGATGCGCCCGCAGGCAGGGGCAAGATGCAAATGACATGCACAATACCGAACACAACTTATGATCATGCAAAGAGGGTTGTAATGAAGCAATTATGCAAAATAAACGCAACATTTTAAGCAAATGCTATGCGAGCAAGTAAACACGAACCAAACTACATCTCATGTAGAAAGGATCTAAGAAAATTATACAATTCTCACTGTGTCTCATGTGGAGAAGGCTAAAAGCAACTACCGAGAACACCCAGAGTCTAAAACGAAACACCTCCCAACGTATCAAACGCAAAAGGAGAAGGACTGTGCAAGAAAGCGCAGTCATCCAAACGCGTGTCAAACACGAGAGGGGAAATGTACGTCCAAACGCATCTCATGCGAGAGGAGAAAGGTTGCGCAAGAAAGCACGATGCACTAGATAATGCGAGTACGTCCAAACACGCCACACGCGAATGGAGAAAGGTTGTGCAAGAAAGCGCGATGCACTAGATAGTGCGAGTACGTCCAAACACGCCACACGTGAGTGGAGAAGGGTATGTCCAAACGTGGCACAGCATATGTGAGTGGAGAAGGGTACATCCAAACGCGGCACACGCAAGTGGAGAAAAGTACGTCCAAACGCATGCCAAACGCGAGTAGAGAAGGGTACGTCCAAACGTATGCCAAACGCGAGTGGAGAAGGGTACGTCCAAATGCGGCACACACGAGTGGAGAAGGGGTACGTCCAAATGCATGGCAAATGCGAGTGGAGAAGGGTACGTCCAAACATGGCACACACGAGTGGAGAAAAGGTACGTCCAAACGCATGCCAAACGCGAGTGGAGAAGGGTACGTCCAAACGCGGCACACTTGAGTGGAGAAGGGGTACGTCTAAACGCATGCCAAACGTGAGTGGAGAAGGGTACGTCCAAACGCGGCACATGCGAGTGGAAAAGGGGTAACAGAACGCATGTCAAACGCGAACATGTGTGATAGATAGCAGTCAAACTGAACCAGGCCTTCTCTTGAATGAACCGTACATACAGTGTCGTCTGGCTTCACTAACTTCAAATGAGCCGTACATACAATATCGTGCCTGCACAGAAGAGAGATTTTGACAAGTACAATATAATAGGAGCACATGATTAACGCTATATCAAGGTACAACTACAATATAAGATAAGAGCGTGCATATATGATGCCAATGGAAAGGTGCATAACAACGCATAAGAGATGTGCATAACAATGCAACTAGAACAAGCATAACAATGCGAGTGAAAAGGTGCATAACAATGCAAGTGAAATGGTGCATAACAATGCAAGGGAACAGTGCATAACAATGCAACGAGTGTGTGCGTGACAACACAAGTAAGGAGGTGCATAACAATGCAACGAGTGTGTGCGTGACAACGCAAGTAAAGAGGTGCATAACAATGCAACGAATGTGTGTAACAACGCAAGTAAGGCGTGCATAACAATGCAAATAACGTGCGTGACAACGCAAGTAAAGTGTGCATAACAATGCAACGAGTGTACGTGACAACGCAAGTAAGGCGTGCATAACAATGCAACGAATGTGCGTGACAACGCAAGTAAGGTGTGCATAATAATGCAACGAATGTGCGTGACAACGCAAGTAAAGAGGTGCATAACAATGCAACGTGTATGTGATGTATGCTCCATGCAATGACATAGAGATGCACATATTCAATGTAAGCATGGTAAAGGCATGTTCTCCGCAATGTTGAGATACAACCTCAAAACGAGATGAAGCATGCTCAATGTAAGAGTGAAAAGGCATATAACAAATGCGCACTTTGCAAACATGACAAAAACACTGTAATGCAACATGATCAAAAGCAATTTTCAAATCTCACAATATACAAAAGGATACAAAACAAAGGATACACCTTGTGCATATCGAGTGCCACGCATGGAAGACACGGTTCGAGGTCACCATGGAGGCCGCTTAAGCTTCAAAAGTGTATTTTCTTGCACTTTCTTGAGAGATGAGGGTACAAATCAATAGAACTACCCCAAACAAGGGCATTGCAGGTCCATCGGCTACAAGGGGAAGCCATCGGCCATCAAACAAGCTTATCGGCCAACAATTTGGCCGGTCAGCCAAAAGTGGCAGATTTGGGACAATTTTGTCCATTTGCCTCAGGTCTTTAAGTATAGGGTTCCAAACCCTATACTTTCACTTCGCCCTTGCCGAAATTCTTCCTCCTCTCTCTCTAGATCATTTTCCTCCCTTCGATTCGAGCTTTTCCCCCGTTTTTGATCATCCCACAACTTTCGATTCGCAAAACCCTCGTTGTTTTCAACGTTTTGAACCAATTGAAACGTGATTTCAGTGTTCCTTTCTTGATTTCCACCACTTGGGGTTTGTTTCCCCTGAGTTACCCTTGGTTTCTGTGCCTTCTTCCACACTTCAACCTTTTCTTCCATTTCTCCCTCCTCGAAGTTGACTTTTGGTTGACTTTTGGCATTCTTGCCCATTTTCCATACCTTCGACCATTTTTTCACTCTTCTCGAGATGGCGGATGATATTCCACAGGGTGGGGCTCCTCCAGGGATGGAGATGGATCCTGAGTTTGAGCTCTTGCCGCTCAGTGTCCGGTCTTTCGACCCGACGACGTACCAGCTTGAGGTACATGTGTTGCCTTCTAACAGCATTCGCCAGTTCAGGAGCTTTGCGAGAGGTGCTTCAGAGGACCTCCTGCTACGCGAGCCAAAGTCGCACTTATCCTTTCGTGCCGCTGAGGTATACTCTTCCTCTTTATTTCCTGCAATGTAGATCAAATGTCTTGGATAGCCAATATCACTGTTTATCTGATTAACCTGAACACACTTGTATATCACATGCCTAGTTCACCTTGAGCACATTCATACATAATATCTATGTCGACCTGAACATATGTACACACTGCACCTCTATCAATTTTGAACACCTACATACACTATATTCCTGACACTGCTTCGTACCTATTTGTCTTTGAATACAGGGAGATTCCCATGCCTTTCGGGGGTATAGGAACACCATCACACGGGGTTGGTACATGGAGCTACCCGATGATGTTCGCCACATCGTCGATGCGGCCGGTTTTGGCGTATTTTGCATGGGACTCTCACGCCTCACTACGAGTCGGCCTCTTCTGGGCGCGCTAGTGGAGATGTGGTGGGACACCACTGATTCTTTCCATCTCTCAACAGCAGGGGAGATGACGATGACTCCCTTCGACTTCTCCATGCTCACTGGCATCGGAGTAGTGGGTGATTCGATCCCTTTCAACACCGACATAGGCGAGTGAGATGCTGCCCAGATCTTCTTACTCGGCACTCGCCCATCTCTCTCTTGGCCAGGGTTCGTGAGGTATTCATGGTTTGAGGACCTGTTCAGGAAACAGACGCTGACGACCCGGGAGGAGGTCGAGCACTACGCCCGGGGGTTCCTTATGTTCTTATTGGGCACTGCTCTCTTCGCCGACCGGGCGAACACCGTTGGACTCTACCTGTTGAGCGCACTGGTGGACGTGATTCACATCTGGCGCTATGATTGGGGTGGCGCAGGCCTGGCCACACTGTATGGATATATGAGTTCCTTATCTTGCCGGAGTGGACACCTGCTAGGAGGCTACTGGCGAGCTTAGGAGGTACACCTTTCTTTTCTACTTTGCTATTTTGCTTTACATTATCTGTACACCACACACACTGTATATACGCAATCTGCTTTACACTGGCTGTACACTGCACACACTGCACAATACACTACACACCATTCTCTGATTTCTGCTTTATTTGCATACTGCTTTACTGATAAACATACTCATCATTACCCTTTTACATTCTGTAGTTGTGGGTGTATGCCTACTTCCTGAGGCTTGCTCCAGAGCCGGAGGTGGAGATGCCCCCCGTTGTTCCATATTCTCGTAGGTATGATGTGAGGTGCGAGCGGAAGCCACAAGAGTCTTTCTTGTCCTCCCGTAGATACTTTGACACTATAGCCGTAACAGAGGTATTTCAAACCTTATAGTTCATTTGAGTTTTGCTTTATATTGCACTTTCGATAGTAGATAACAAACTGTATATCCTGTCATTTGTAGATCACCTAGCAGCCCTGGGTAGTCTTTGCCGCCTTGCAGATTAGAGACCAAGATATGGGCGCTGGGAGACCGCCGATTCCGAAGTTTTCTTTGGAGGGCTGGTCTCGAGCATGGTACTTGGGAGAGCGCTTCTTGTGGCAGAGCCTCGGCTTGCCAGAGCAGATAGTCCTGATGCCGCCTCCCTTGCACATGAGGCATACATCGACGTACACCCCGCAGTAGATGACCGATTTCACGATCGGTTGGGATGCTGACTTCTTTAGAGATAATGGCGACTACACCGTCTTCATCCAGACTCATCTCATGTGGCCTCTGGCCAGTGCTCGCCGAGGTGAGAGAGAGAGACCTGCAGCCCCAGTAGGCGGAGCAAGAGGATCGAGGGCGACTCAAGCCTAGGGTAGGCGGGGTTTCCGGAGGGGACCGAGAGCGAAGTGGCCAGACCTGCCCACTATTATGACATGCCGAGGAGAGGCTAGAGAGACTTATCAGATACCCATCGCTCCTTCACTGGCTGATCATGAGCTCGTCGGAGTTCGAGGCTTGACCCTAGTATATGCTATACTCTTCATTCTATACATTCACTTCATTTCAGTTGATATCCCGCAGAATACTAATTACCTCAACACTTTTGCAGGCTTCCATCGAGTACACTGGGCAGACTCTGGAGCTGACGGCTTCGGTGATGGGGATGCTGCAGAGGAGTATGGACCTGCTGAGTATCTACAGTATTCCGGTAAGTACTTTCAACTTCCGTCCCAAAACGCTCTGTATAATTTGCTGCATACAGACTTGATGCATCACATTATCAACACTGCATTTGGTACACCACACTCATATACCACTCACGGCACTAATACACTGCATCTAATACACTGGCCACGGCACTCATATACTGTAATCATCTACCGCTCACGGCATTCATATACTGCTCACAACATTCATACACTGTAATCATACACTGCATTTGATACCATACTCAGCTTCGCATAGCATAACTGATGCATTTGCCAATTTGTTCTTTTCAGGCTCCATTCCAGATACCGGCCACAGCGGGTGCCCCAGCAGGACCTTTAGTGCCTACTTCCCAAGGAGCAGAGAAAGCGGGACGAGAGACTCCAGGGCATAGCTGGAGCAGAGCTGGACGTACTCAGATCGGGAGTAGTTCACGGGCGCCTACCCTAGATGACGATGAGTCCGACGAGGAGGCATTGACTCCGCAGTCAGAGTCGTCTTAGGATGGAGATGAGGCTGAAGACGGCTCAGGTTCAGACTCTAGCAGCGGAGCTGATGGCAGTGGTTCCGGGCCTTCGTCAAGGAAGAGGACAATGAGGGATTCCCACACTTGAGGCAACTGGTGCCGATTCGGATGTTTTATTTTTTGCTTTATTTTTCTTTTTAGCTTGTAGTTTTGCACATTGTACTGTCTTAGGTAGGTTTATTTTCTTTAAAACCTTGTACTTTTGCAAAAGGAAACCATGACGGAATAAAAAACAGCTTTTTTTGATTGAAAAAGTGCTACATTTGTATTCTAAGCATCGCATTGCATTACATCACACAGCATGTAAATGAGATTGAACTTTGTTTGAAAACTACACACTCGAATTGCATTGCCTTAATTAGGTAAAAACCAACTGACAACAAACAAAACAACTCGATAAGCAAAGCTAGGACTTGACATGCTAACCAAATGTAAATACAACTCGATAATCAAGACAAGAACTTAACAATCAATGCAAAATACAACTCGATAAACAAATTGAAGTAACACAGACACGGCTTCACAAAATTGTCGCAAAAAGGCATTCGAAGTGGAACAAGTCACAAGTTCTCAACACCTCCTACACATGGACAGCTTCAGAGGACAAAGGAAGGGCCATCGGCTAGAGTAGAAGGCCATCGTCCACAAGAAATGACCATCGGCCAAAAATACTAGCCGATCGGCTAAAAAGATGGTCGGTCGGCCATTATTACTAGCTGATCGGCCAAAAATGGCAAGAACCTCCAGAATGCTGCCACCTGTCTTCCACTCAACACCTTATCTTTTACAAAAGCCCCAGCTTCGTAGTTTCTCCATTTCAACTCAGTTTTTGCACCAAATGGAGGCATTTCTTGTCCAAAATCTCACAAATTGGATTGCTAACTTGGATGGCTCGGAAAAGCTGAATTTCTGGGGCTTCGGCATTTATAAATACACTATTCACCCTGAGTCGTACCCCGCTACGTTTTCCGTTCCTTCATGCCACAGCAAGGTGTTAGAATCTGGTAACTCACGTCTTTAGCTTTGGCAGACAAGAGATATGTTCCACTTTCAAAGACTTCCAAGCTTTGATGGAGTCCAAGTACGATGAAGAAATCTTACCACAATTCCGTTTCGGCCACATCCAAGCCTTAGGACGGATGTGCGGGCTCACTATGCATGACACTCGGTCTTTAATCCGCGGCGGGAAGTTGGACATTCCCAGCTTGATTCATCGGTTTTCTGATGCCGGTGACCGCGGTGATCATCATTGGCAGGGTTTTCGACGACATGCGCTTTGCTTGTGCATGTTGTCCCATTTATTGCTTGCCCTAGGCTCCGGAGGTTCTAGCGTCCGTTTGATTAAAGTTGCCCAAGGCTTAAAAGAGGGCAAGAATTGTATTGCCATGACGCTAGCTGAGACACTGATGGGCTTGGATGCTTTCCATCGCCGAGAGACGACTAGATTTGCGGGGAGTCCACTAATGCTGCAAGTAATGTTTCCCACCATATCTCACATATATTTCTCACGTCACTTGGCCCTCAGGCTCGTTTTTCTCTCAAAACCCTTTTCTCACTTTTCTATCAACGTACACCTCTTTATTCTTTAATCTCTCATTTTATTCATCTCTCCCCAGATATGGTTGATGGATAAGTTGAAGGTTGTGGACTCATGCCCAGCATATTCAGCTCACAGCTATTTCTTCCGGTGACGTCTAGTCGATGCCCCTGATGAGGGATGGTGGTGCGAATGGATGTGCAGTTTGTTTGCTGCCAGTATTGCTTGGCGTTGCCCCTAGCTTAATCTGCCCGCGATGAGTTACAACATGTCTCACCAGCTTGGGATTCAGTTGATCGGCCTGACACACTGTGTCCTTTATTTCCCATTCCGAATCCGGCGTCAGTTCGGACATGATCAGACTTGTCTGGAAGAGAGGATAGAGTAGCCTGCTGTATTTCGGTCTGAAGCGCACAACTAGCTCGGTATGCCACAGCATGGAGGACGAGAGAGCTTCTAGCCCCCGCTCCCACTTTCAGTCGCACCCTCTCTGATGAGTGCATAGCTTGGCTTGATGAAGAGGCGCAGGTTGGGTCTACTTTGGCATCAGAGGCTTCTACAAGCTCTGGGAGGGGGCGCAGGAACACCTGACTATGCCCTGAATTTATTGCCTTATCAGTACTTTCAAGTTTTCTTTATGAATGTAATAAAAGGCAACTTCAATTTGTATTCAAGAGTAGGAGAACTCTGTACTGAAATCAATGTAATCGAAGATTGTGGGTACTGAAAATTTTCTGTTTGGTCGAAAAATGGTCTAAGTCATAAAAAGATTAATTGGAGTAAAATCAACTTTTATTAAAACTTTTCAAAACCACTTTCAATATGGATCACAACTGGACATGCCCGAGATATATCATTGAGATGTACAATCCCGGATCTAAGCAACTGGAAAGTTGCCCCTAGTCTAAATAGAACTGCACTGGAGATCACAATCAAGCTTTTGAATGCAGAATAGACAAAGATGACCAACATGATCACATGGACAAAGTTGATTTAGAAGTATTTATGGCTGGACTTCATAATGAAGTTTCCTACGTATCCCAAAGATGGGAATCAAGCCTTACGTAGTTCGGCTTGGGTTCACTCGTGTATTAACACTCTCTTTTTGCGCTCTAACTTTTGCCAAGGCCGCCCTTTCTGGGTTTTCAACCTTGCGAGCTCAGTTTTTATTATTTCAAATTTTTCATGCTCTAACTTTTGCCTAGGTCGCCCTTTCAGGTTTTTGGCCTAGCAAGCCACTCAGGGATAGTATTTCTTCAACTTGTCCATTTTGATCAGTTGGGAGAACTCTAGGCTATCTAGGTCCATCAGAACGACAGCTCCGCCTGACCAAATTGACTTGATGATGTAGGGACCAGTCCAATTGGGTCTGAACTTGCCCCTAGGGTCGTGAATGGGAGCTCGGTTGTCTTTGAGCACTAGATCCCCCTTTTTCAAATTCCTGGACTTAAGCTTCTTGTTTAAAGCCCTGTCAATTCTTCGTTGATAACCCTAGACGTGATATAGTGCTTTCAGCCTTCTTTCATCAAAGAGCATGAATTCTTCGAACCTGTTTTGCTGCCAATTTGTCTCAGCTATCTGACACTCAGCCAATACCCGTAATGACGGAACCTCAACTTCGATAGGTAGAACGGCCTCCATCCCATAAACCAAGGAATACGGAGTTGCCCCAGTAGAAGTTCGAATTGAAGTCCGGTAGCCCCAAAGAGCAAATGGTAGCTAATTTGGCCAGTCCCTGTAAGTGTCCACCATCTTCTGCAGAATGTGCTTGATGTTCTTGTTGGCAGCCTCAACTGCTCCGTTGGTTTACGATTGATATGTAGATGACTTATGAAAAGCCATGTTGTACTTCTCCAACAAGTCGATAACCTCTTTCTTAAAGTGGGAACCATTATCCGAAATAATCTCATTCGGGACCCCATAGCGACAGATGATGTTGTTTCTGATGAATTTAGTAACATGCGATGCCTTCAACACCGTGTAAGATTGGGCCTCAACCCACTTTGTGAAGTAGTCTATCACTACCAGAATGTACTCATGCCCGTTGGACCCCTTTGGAGTGACAGCCCCAATCACATCAATCCCCCAGACTGAAAACGGCCATGGCAAAGTCATGTTGTATAGTTTCGATGGCGGAATGTTCATGCGGTTTGCATGGATCTGACATTTGTGGCATCGCCAGACAAAGCCAATACAATCCTCCTCCATGGTGGACCAGTAATAATCATGTTTAACGATCTTCCGGGCTAGCATCACCCCGTTCATGTGCGTTCCGCACTCTCCTCCATGGATGGCCTTCATCAGGCGCTTGGATTCTTCATCATCAACACACAGTTTATGCATCCCGAGATGACCCCTCTTTTACAGTTTACCCCCACAGACGATGAACTGAGCAGCCATTTTTCGAATTGCCCTTTTATCTTTGGCATTTGCCCCTGGTGGATACGCTTCCTTTTCCAAGAAGTTCCAGATGTTGTAATACCAGGAGTTCTTATCTTGTACCTCATCTATGGGAGCAATCAGCTCATAGGCCGGCACGAATTTCTGTTCAATGATGATCGGACACATTCGGACTTCGAAAGGAATGTTTATCAGAGCGTCCAAGGTCTGGTGATAGATTCTCATCTTTTCTTCTTTAACTTTCCAATCTCATTTAGCTTGAGATACAACAAGGTTCGAGTCCCCGATGACATCCAACCGTTTTGCCCCTAGTTCTAGGGCGGCTTCTAGTCCAGCAATACATGCCTCAAACTCTGCCTCATTGTTCGACACTTTGAACCAGAGTTTGAATGCTAGAGGTATGCGGGAATTGTCAGGTGCTATCAGCAACACCCCTATTGTAACGACCCCAAAATGCGCATAAGAAGTCATCCTTGTTTAACTATAGGATAATGTGTTTTAATTTAATTATATCTATTGGAATTGAAGAACTATCTGTTGAGTTATGACTTTAAAACTGGAATTGATGACCTTTATGGGTTCAGAAATCAGAATTAAGTACATAGATATGTTAATGAGAATTTTTAAAGTTATTTGGGAAAAGTAATTGGAAATTTAATTTGTCTGATTCGTTAATGCATATTTGGGTGGTTAACTTTGTACTGCAAATTGAAGGCCCTAGAGGCTTCAGAAACCAGAACAGGGGATATATTTATGATCAGTACAATTTTTAGAGTCACCTGGGAACTTTAATTGAAATTTGATTTCGTGCGATTCATAAGGCCACGTCTGGCTCTCCCTATTGTGTTAAGCCATGTGTGTGTGTGTGTGTTTATATATATATATAGATATGTCTTTGAGTGGTTGGTCTCATCTTTTGGGAGCCCAAAATATCTAAAAGAGAGAGAAGAGAACCGTGAGGGAGAAAAGAGAAGAGAGACCAAGATTCTTAAAGAAAAGCTTAACAATCATGGGGGTTTGAAGAGGATTGAAAGGAATTGAAGAAAGAGAAAAGAGATCAACCATGGAGGCTTGAGGAAATGGAGGAGAATTAAGAGGAAGACAAAGATTAAACTAAGGTATGATCATCTATCTTGAATACTTATGTTTAAAGCATCAATTACATGAAATCAAGGATTGATATGGAAGATGTGAACTTTGAACCCCAACTATGGCTATATTATGCTCTTGTGTTCTTGTGCTTGGGAATCGAGTAATATTTTGAGGTTATGATGTTTGATGGAGATTAATAATGTGAAATATGTCATGTATTAAAGGGTTTTGGGCTTTGATTTACATGGAATTGAGGTTTGATTTTGAAAATGAGAAGTTCCAATTTTTCAGCCATTTTCGGACTGCAAATTGCCTAGGGCCGCACGTGCAGCTATGTTTCCCGCATGTGCGGGAGACAACTCTGTTCAGCCAACTTTGAATAAGCATATCTTTTGCCTCGGGACTCCGTTTTGAGTGATTCTTGAGCCTAAAATCAAGCCCCGGAAGTCTAGTTTCCAATGGCAGTGGTCTCACTTCCAAATGCTAAATACAGATATAGTTATGCCCAAATTAGTGATGACTGTTCACTTTCTGTCAACCAATTTTATACCATTTCTTCACCAAAACCATTTCCCATCGATTTCTCCTGTTTTTCTAAGACATGGATTATAACTTATTAAGGAATAATGAGCTTGGTACCACCATAGCTAATTGATTGAATGACCAAAGAGAATAAGTAAAGGATCGAGTATAATCTCATATTATGTGTTGTGCACTGTACTTGTAGGTCGAGATGAGGACATTGTCCCATTACTACCGGGAGCCGATCACTGTGAGTAATAGTAGTGTAACAATATGTTTCACTTACTTCCTGTGATTATGATTTATGTATTGTTATTTGTGAATGGTCTATTCCATTGATGTTGTGCTTTGATTCAATTAATCGATATGCTTGAATAATGGCATTGATATGGACCTAAGGTCGTTCTGTCCCTAGTAATAGACGTGGGCCCGAGGCCGTTATGATGTGAATTGTTCTGTCCATATTAATGCAGTGATACATTTGCCTTCTGTTAATAGTTATTATTAATGTTCTATTATCCGCAAGACAACTATGTCAACTTGTAATAAACCATGGGAAAATCTTTGTGCACTATTGACTAATAGTACTGTAGTAGTACGTTTTACTTACTGTTAATAGTTAATACTGACGTTCTGTTATTTGCAAGTTAATTATCTGAGTTCATGATGAACAAATGGAACATATGTGTATTATGGAACAATGATATCTTTGTGTATCTGGAATCATTCTGTTTTGTTAATAATGGGCCCGAGGCCAATTTGTTGATATCTGGGCCTGAGGCCGCTTTGTATAATATGTTGGGCCTAAGGCCGTTCTGTATTATTTGTGGACTTAGAGCCGATCTGTATTATATCTGGGCTTATAGCCGATCTGTATTATATCTAGGCTTACAGCCGTTTTGTATTGTATCTGGGCTTCTGTAGTTACGTATTATCTTTGGGCTTACTGGCCGTCAGATCATATTTGGGCTTCTGATGGATTACGTATATATCTGGGCCTGAGGCCGTTCTATGTTACATGTGGGCCTGAGGCCGTTTTAAGACATGATTATGAATAAGATCAATGTATGGTTCAATATGCATATTTACATTGCTATTATTCACTAAGCCTCGCTCACTCTTTTTTTGTGTATATTTATGTAGGTGAGCCATCGGGGATTAACACTAGAGTTGTATTAAGGTCTACCCGTCTGTCAAGCCGCCTGGGGTACGCCTCTGTGTTGAGGCCGTAATTTTGATTACTGGGAGTTGTGTAATTTTTGGAGTCTTATTTAAGTATGTGTGATTTTGTGATTGTATGTGTAACTCTGGGAATGTATTTAAATACTTGAATCTAATTAAACCATCATGTATGCACAAGCTCAATGGATGTTGTCTTTTATTGACATTGCTTCCGCTTAAGACCCCGTATGTGTTTAAATATTATTCTAAATTCTATTTGAGGCCTATGTTTGGGCCGGTCATGAACCAAACTTGTAGGGGCGGGTTTGGGTGGTGACACCTATCCCGTACCCGTATTGGTTTGACTCTCCGTCAAAGTACATCGTCCAAGTGTCTTCTTCGACATGCAGAATGGCCTCGTCTGGAACAGATATTCAACTGCTTCATCCCCTTCAACTGGGTGATCGGCTAGGAACTCCGCTACCGCTCTCCCTTTCACTGACTTGCGCGTCATGTACTTCAGATCAAACTCGGAAAGCAGAAGCAACCAACCGGCTAGCCTACCCGTAAGTGTCGGTTTCTCGAAGAGATATTTGATGGGATCTAATCTTGAAACTAGTATTACAGAGTGAGCTAACAGGTAGTGCCTCAGCTTTCTGGTAGCCCATACTAAGGCTAGGCAAGCCTTCTCCAGCGGAGTGTAGCGGGTCTCGTAATCCAGCATTTTCTTGCTCATGTAGTAGATAGCTTTCTCCACTTTGTCCTCAGACTCCTATGCAAGCATGCAGCTCATTGTCGTTTCAGTCACTGAAAGGTACAGAATCAACGGTTTCCCCGGCTCAGGCGATGATAACACATGTGGGTTCTGTAAATACTGCTTGATCTGCTCGAAAACAACTTGGCATTGGTCGTCCCATTGGAACTTCTTTCCTTTCTTCAGGAGAACAAACAATGGTTCACAAGTCAAGGTTAATTTTGCGATAAACCGTCTTATGAATTGCACTTTACCCAGAAAGCCTCGTACCTCCTTTTCAGTCCTCGGTGGTGACATTTCTAAGATGGCCTTGATTTTAGAAGGATCGACCTCGATACCCCTTTGTGTGATCAAGAACCCCATCATTTTCCCTACTGTAACACCGAAAGTACATTTCTGAGGATTCAGTTGCAACCGATACTCTCTGATCCATTGGAAGAATTTTTGCAAGGCGGTGTAGTGGCCCTCTCTTTCCTTGGACTTGACAATCATGTCGTCCACGTATACCTCAACCTATTTATGGATCATGTCATGCAAAATTGTGGTCGCAGCCCGTTGATATGTAGCCCCAGCGTTCTTCAGCCTAAACGGCATCACCCTATAACAATAGGTTCCCTACGGGGTAGTGAAAGCAGTCTTCTCCCAGTCTTCAGGTGCCATTAAGATCTGATTGTAGCCTGAAAACCCATCTATAAACGAGAGCAACGTATGCCCAGCAGTGAAGTCCACTAATTCGTCGATATGTGGCAGAGGAAAGTCGTCCTTCGGACTGGCATTGTTCAAATCCCTGAAGTCCACACACATACCCGAATTTTGCCGTCTTTTTTCGGCACCGGAACTATATTGGCCAACCAAGTTGGGTATTCAGATACCAACAAGAACCCTGCGTCAATCTGCTTCGTGACCTCTTCTTTGATCTTCAGAGCCCAGTTCGGGCGGATCCTTCGAAGCTTCTGCTTAACAGGTTAGGCCTCTGGGTCAAGAGGGATCCGGTGCTGTACAATCTCAGGATCGATTCTAGGCATGTCTTCGTAGGACCACGCGAAAACGTCTTTGAAATCTTTTAACAAAGCGACTAAGTGCTCGTGCTCCTTCGAAGACAACGTGGACCCGATCTGGACCAACCGTGGGTCCTTCTCAGTACCAACATTAATTGTGGTGATTTCGTCAACCAAGGGTTTAACAAACCTCTTCTGCTCTTGATCAAGAAAATATTGCAAAATTAGAGGAATTTCTTTTTGGTCGTTTTCATCAAAATTTTGAAAATCCTGATTAATGCAATAAATTAAAGGCACAGAAAAGTACTCGGAAGCCACGGCCGTACCATTCTCATTAATAACATCAAGTTCGCCTGATTCCTCTGTTACAATAGACTCAAAGGAAAAAGAAAAAGATGACCTAGACAGGACAGTGGCATCCGGGTTATCACCCCCAAGAATATCGGACTTGGACTCAGACTCAGACGAGCTGGAACTTGATTCCGACTCCACAGACTCGGTGGAATCAGATTCTGGCTCACTACCTAACTCGGTGCTGCTTGATAAAAAGCCCTCCTCGTATTGCCAAATGAGGGAGGGTGCGATGGATGCATCCAGAATGTTTGAAGATGGACCCACAGCTGCTTCATTCCTGATCATGGACATTGAGAAGTTATCCCTCCAAGCATTCCTGTACGATTTGAGAATTTGAGAGTAGACAAGCCAATGCTACCCCCATTTTGATCTTTGTGCTCTCGGAATCCTCCTCCTTGGACTACTCAGCCTCAGCTGATGGGTCTATCTGCTCTTCGGCAACGTCATCCCTGGACAATTGCAAGTCAAAGAAACTCTCAAACCCCGGCTTTCTGCATTTAGCCATGGCTCTAGAAAGTCGCAGAACGAGAAGTTTTCCCCCTCCCGGACAAATCGTCCCTTCAGGGTACCCTGGATAGGTCAGTGCATCAACTCATAATGCTTTCCGGCCTGCTTGGCTCTAGCTCTTCCGGTCATCTCTTTTCCTTTCCTGGTCCAATCCTCTTTGGTAGGCAGATAACCTAAGCCAAAGGTATATGGGTTGTGTGACACTTCGGCCGATGCTGCAATGTCTTTCCGGCCACTTTGCACTAATCCCATCTTGGGGATGTGCTGTAGCTTGTTCATAAGGTAGACAGACTGTGCATTGACATATAGCCCCTTATCAACAGCTAAAATGTTCTGTACAACCCGGGCCTCGGCTAGGGTGAATTTGACAAAAACACATCCTCCGTGCCATGCTCAATTTCCAAAACTGGCGTAGAAACCTCTGGCGGCGGATGTATCAACGAATTTCCAAAAATGATGGCCACCCTCTTTTCGTGGGGGTATTTAAGCATCTGGTGCAGGGTGGAAGAGACAGCTTTCACCTAGTGCAGCCACGGCCGCCCCAGGAGTAGATTGAAGGTTGCCGGAACATCCAAGACATGAAAGTCAATATCCTGTTGCCCTGGACCAACCTGAGTCTGAATCTGTACAGTCCTCATCACCTCTCGGCTGGTATTATCATAGCCCCGTATCACTTGGGCAGTAGGCACAAAATTCGCGAGCTTCAACCAGATTGCATATGCCGTTCTTGATGAACACACGTTGATAGCAGATCCTGTGTCAACAAGGACCACCGGTACCCATTTCTCTCTACACTCAACAGAGATGTAGAGTGGTTTGTTATGGTTTGAGCCCTCAGGTGGTAGTTCCTTGTCAATGAAGGTCAATGTCGGGGAAACTCCTCTCGGAAAAACTAGCCCTACCAACTGTTCGGCTGTGGTATCGATTGAAAGTTTCGCCTTGTCCATTGCAGAAAGGACAGCTTGTCTATGAACTCTTGAGGCCATGAGCAGTCCCTAGATGGAGATGTCTGCTTGGATTTTCTTAAGCTATTTCAGTACAGCCTCCTCCTCGAGTAGTTTTTCCTTTTGCCTCTCTGCTTCTTTGCCCTTTCCGAACGCTTTTCGTTGATCCAAGTGCGGGGGCTTGAAATACTGCCCACTCCTGGTCATATGATCTACCTCTTCAACATACCAGGTATCATCCAGTTGGTTCTGCCCCCAATCTTCATCAGTGTGGGCAAGACGTAAGTCGTCGTCTTCCCACCATATCCCGTCGGCAACCAATGACAGTACCGTCCGGTTACGGCAACTATTTCTATCGCCGCAAGACGTTCCGTCGCCTGAGAGCTTTGGCCTTTCTAGCCCTCTCCAGATCTTCGATCTTTTCCTGTTCAAACTACTTCAGTGCAGCCTGCTGTTAGTATCCTCTATTCTCAAACTGCCCGGATCCCGAGCGAAATTCTTAGCACCGGTGCTCTCCAGCGATTTCTCCTGATTCCGGCCATTCCGTCTACTGCTGACATTCCCGTTCTTGACGGTCCCTGTTCTGGCTGAGGCTGGTCAACAACGTCTGGCTGGTCACTAAGCCACCCCGTATTCTCTGTCGATCTATCCAAATCAAACCAGTTGACAGTTACGTCTCTTAGGTCCTGCTCTTCAAAGAATTGCAGATTTGCGATGTCTTCTTCCAGCTCTGCCAAGTCATCTAGCCCCTGACTAGGTCCATCCTCCCGAACCACATTGATCTCTGCCCTAGCTGGCAACTCTATCCTTAGCTTAACTTGGCCCGTTGATACGATATAACCACTCGGGTTGTATGCAAAGCTTGCAGACCCCTCAGGCTCTGAATCATCATTCCCATCTGTCCCCAAAGTCATCCCAATTCTATCTTTGATAGTCACAACCACCAGTTCAGGTTGGGTTTGGGAGGTGCTCAACATGCACAAATCCATGCTATCTGGAATGAACACCTCCGACTTGGGTAGGTGAGAGGGTGTGATATATATGCTAGGGTCGTATGACACAACCCTAGTTTGGATCAGGTTGATGCGTTTAGGTGGTGGAGCTTGGTTATGTGGCAGGAGAGGGTTGGTTGTGATATTTGGTTTTTCTGGAGGTGCGATCACCTTGTTGTCGATGAGATCTTGGATCTTGTGATGCAGTCTGAAGCATTGGTCGGTGTCGTGACCATGCTGTTGGTGAAAGACACAGTATTTAGTTGGGTTATAGGAGGGAGGAAGTTTGTCTGGTAATGGCCGTGGCTCTAGAGGCTTCAAGAGCCCTTTCCTGATCAAAACTCCCAGAGCTTTGGACAGGGGCATGTATAGTGGAGTGAAGGTTCTTTAGCCTCGGGGTGGATATTTAGCTATTTGTGAGCTATTTCCGGACGCACCGGTGAATGGTGTGGCTGTAAATGTTTTTGGAGGGGTGGTGGTGACCATGCCCACATCTGAAGTTCTGGCAGCTGCAGTATTACTCGTGCCTGCATTCATATTGCGGGAAAATGCCCTCTTGGGCTGCTTTCTCTCGTGGTCAATGAGACCCTACTTCATGTCATCCTCAATCTGTACCCCAATCTCGTGTAGATTTGCAAAGGTGGGAAGGGGTAAGGCGATCATCTTTTGCATCAGCTTAGGTTGGAGGTTGCTCACAACCATCCGTATCTGATCCTTGTCGACCGGCTTAATGGTCATCATAGAAGCTTTGGCCCTCCAATGGGTTACAAAGTCGGAGTAGTTCTCCTTTGGCTCCTGTCTAGTTGTCTTGAGATCACGAGTTGTGATCTCGATCTGCGTGTTGTAGGAGTATTGAGCTACAAAGGCCTCAGCCAGTTCTTCCTAGCTTCTCTTGATAGAGTCCTCCAGCTTTGCATACCAATAGCCGCAACCCCGATAGGGTCCGGCCGAAGAGGGAAAGCTTTTGCAATCTAGAGAGGCCCATTGGCCTTAGGATATCCAAGAACAATCGTAGATGCACCATGGGATACCCAGAACCGTCAAAATGATCTATGTGCGGCATCTTGAACCGGTCCGGCAAAGTTACTGCCGAATCGATGTATCGATCCTCTATGTTTGGTATGGAATTAACGCCTTGAGCCTTCTTGAACAGCTTTTCTAACTTGCTCACTTTCAGCACTGTTGGATCCATCTCAAATTCAAATGGTGTATCCACTAGATTGGTTCGTGCTTTGGACAGCTGAGGTAGGATTGGGGGTGGAATTGGCCCCATTGAGACGTCCGTATTTTCCGAGACGTTTGCAGTCTCTCCAGGTGTTGGAACCCTAGGTGGGGAAGGAAGTGGGTGTGAAGTAGATGCTCCAGCTTGCTGTGGTTGTTGCTGTTACTGAAGTTTGGCAATCAGCTCTGTTTGTTGAGCCACAACCTCTGCATGGCTTGCATAGTCTCTTGGAGCTGACGCATCATCTCTTCCATACTAGCCATAAGATGCTGGTCTAACTGAACAACAGATGTATCTCTCTCTGCGGTAGAAACTGAAATCTCAGCCTGACTACTCACTGGCGGGGTGGATAAGGACCACTGATCTGGTAATCGCTGTACTGATGAACTGCGCCTAACTGACCTCCATCTAGTAACTGGGGGTAATGAAAAGAACACTGGTTGTCCGTCTATCAGATCCTCGGATCGATGAAGTCTTTGACCTCTGGTCCAGAGTGCTTGGGAAATATCTGCCTGGTCGGAAGCAATGATGCTAAACTACCTTTCAAAAAGATAAATAAAGCATAATAAGGAAACAATAAGCAGAAAAAAACGGACAGCATAATGGCTTAAATAAAGACAACACACAGTTGGCATTTGTAAGCTGAACACACTGTTCCCAAATCACTGCCCCAGATCTGATACCCTCAGGTGAAACTGATTCCCCGAAATACTGATGCCCGTAGGCCTGATACCCAAACTTGTAAACCGATACATGCATTCCTATAGAGGCACACTCTAAAAGCACATAGCAGGCAAGTGAGAGCCAAAACACCCTTATGGAGGGGTAATGTTTCCCTGTCCTATCTTGTCAGGAGCTAGGGTTTCACTACGAACACAGCAGTTTCAAACAACCTATAATCGGGTAAGCAACCTATCCTAGTTTGAAATAGTCACTATGGATTCCGATATGCACTAGGTCGAATGGTCAAAAAGGGTGCCTCAGTGAAAATCGAGGTTCGTGTTCCCATCGTGGCAGAGCCTGTAATCGGTCAGCCTTATGGCACGCAGCCTTCGGCAAACCGTTCAGGAATAGCAGATAACAAACACGGTATCTTAGGCGCACCAATGCAAATGTAATGCAAAGAGACACATAAGTGTAAAAAAAACAAGATATTATGAGTTCGAGTCAAGTTCTCTAAATCCCCAGCAGAGTCGCCAAAAACTGTAGACCGCCTCGAACTCCGCTCCGCGCGCGAGGGCGCGAATTGTAGTTCTAGCTACTACAGTTCGGACTCCTGTCACAGTTCTAAATCTAATCTCACAAAGTGCAATGTAAGACTGATAAATCACCAAAGAGTCCAAATCTGGCAAATCGTTCTGGAAAATTGATTTTAAACAAAAAGCGCCAAATATGGACTGCTTTGCTAGATTTCAGAGTCGCCACCTAAATATTGTTTTTGGAAAATTTAGAAAACCCTGACTCATGCCTAAGGCCACATATCCGTCATTACCAAAGTTGCCTCGGCTCGGGAACTTGGGTACGAGAAGGTAAGGTCATGCAATTAGCACCCCCGCTCGTCCGATCAAAGGATCAGCCTGTACTAACATGATATGTTGTTTTTGAAAACACATGTGTTCTTATTCCGATTATTAATCTAGAATTACTATGTGATGGGCACAACATACAAGTATAAACTAAATCACTCGATTTGGAACAAAACATCTCATGTTTGTTTTCGAAAATGGTTTTAAAGTTGCTACTCGCAAGTAGGCTAAGTCGTGGATTTGCCACCCTCAAGTGGGCTTAAAACGCACATTTTGATGAATTGTTCCAATTCAAGCAATGAAACCTTCATCCACAGGCATTCATGTAGTTAAACACTTAAGCAAATAGCCTCATGGCAAGCATGCTATACATGGCAACATACACATCTCATGCAGTATGTTAAAGCATAAAAGCTCATCTAGTACTCCGAGCCAAAAAAGAAGCTAGTTAGAAATCAATGCATGATCCTAGCTATGTTAAGGTGCCTAATGCAACACATGCAAAATGCAACTAAAATAGGCTCGGCTAGCTAGAATGGCATATGAATGCAACACTTGATAATATGTATTCAAATTGGTATTGAAATACAATGCAGTTTGTATGATGCGCCAAGCCTAGTGCATGCAAGACAGATGAATGAATGCACGCATGTGAAACATAAGGATGCTAATTGAAATATGCCCTAAAACTAACCACTGAAAGCAGATAAGTAAAAGGGAGAGAGAAATGGGGTTGGAAGACATACATCACACATACGCATACTTATTACAAAATTCGCCCTCTCGACGGAGGGTCCGAATAATAAGCTAACTAGCTAATCTAAGCTAACTAGCTAATCTAAGCTAATTAATTATTACAACACAAATGAATTTGAACAACTAGCTAATCTAAGCTAATTAAGTACAAACCAAATTAATTAATTAAACACTTAACTAATTAATTACAAGACAACTAGGCTAATGAACTAGTTTAGCTAAACAATTTAAACAAATGGCCTGGGGAAACGAGAGAGATATGCATGCTCGGTCGGCTTCACTCGGAAATCCACTACCGTGCCTCATGATGCCTCTGTTTGCACACTTCTGTATCTTTGAAAATTGTGCCAACTTCCAAGATGCTTCTGACCTTAGGAACATGTTGAGGGGTGGTTGGCCAAAGAAAATGATCATCGGCCAATTTTGATAGTCGATCGGCAGACTTTGATGGCCGGTCGACAGCTCTGATGGTCGATCGGCCAACACTTCCTGCAAATTCTCATTTTGCTGCAACAGAGCACTAATAGAGGCATGGCAGTGTATTTGAAAGAAAATGTGTGTACAACCACACTCCTTATCATGTCTAAAGCTCAAAGGAGTGTAGAGCTCAGCTCTCGAGCCATCAATCATGCATCTCAATGCATGATGGCCAAAGAGGCCGAGTTGCACAAATCAATGTTAATGAATGCACACAAATACCACATAAGACTCGACGAACCTCCACCTTATCATACATGATCAAACGTGTCGGTGACCTAAGGAATGAGGCACGTTTCATCACTTTGAGTATGAAACGTGCGACATTCCTCGTGTTTGGATTGACGTCCAACCCAAACACAATGCAACACACACAACATGCTAACACAATGCATTGCCAACATATAACCAACATGAGCATGCAACAACATGCAAACAATGTGAGCATGCGACAACATGCAAACAACATGAGCATGTGAGGGTTATGTAATGCAATACTCAATGGACCAAACCAAACTCAAACAAGCCTCATGCATGCCAAGACAATGGCCACAATATGCTGAAAATGAAGTCCAAAAGCAAATACCAGCATGCATGCACATTGGTTCACGAACAAGGCATGAAGGAAACAACTCTCAAACACATTAAAGGAGTGAAAAATGTGAGAGTGCAGCAATTAAATAGGCTCTGAAATCATGCAAGGAATGATGCCAAATCATGCACATAACACCAGTATAGCATGCTAGGAGGCTCAAGCATTAAGGCTAGCAAAGGGACTTGCACCATGGCCATATCAAGCAAGTCCCAAAGGGCCAAGATGGCTCAAAACAGTCCTAAGGAAGGTCAAAACAAGACCAAAAACATGCTTGAACATAGCCAACAAATGCTAGAATTGAAAGCATGAAGCATGGAGCATACAAGGCCAATGAAGAGGATTACACTACACCTACCAAAACCAAGTATGAGATGACTTCACCAACAAAATTCAGATTTATATCATGGCAAAATAGGACCAAATACACACTGAAATGATGGCCCAAAAGCCTAGGCAAGATGGCATGCGTAAAGGCTCATATTTAAGGCATAAAACACTAACCCTCCAAAGCATTGAAAGAGTGAAAGATGAGAGAGTGTGACCATACTACACACACTAAAATCACATATCAAATGATGCCAAATCATGCAAATAGCCCAAGCAATGCATGCTAGTGACTTGGAAGCTCAAGGCTAGTAAGCTAAAATGCACTATGGCTATACAAAGCAAGGCATGCATGACCAAAACAACATAAAATAGAGCTTAAACATGCTAAAACATGAGTAAAAGCTTGCTGGAGTTGAGCCAAAAACATGCTAGAATGATGGCCAAAAGCATGATGCATGTTAGGCTAGTGAATGGAAATGCACTACAAGTGCAAGGAGCATGCAAGAGGCTATCAAACCAACCCAAAACAGAGCTAAGACATGCTGAAATAAGGTCTAAGACATGCTAAGAAGGAGCCAAAACATGCTAGAAAGACATGCTACTTTGATGAGCCAACAAGGCAAGAAACCAAGACACAAGGAGGGGGGATGACCCCCTCTTATTTGGGACCTCAAAACACACTTTCCAACACTAAAATTCCTCTGAGTTTCAGTGGTGAGAAGGCCAAAAAGAGGTGGTCCCAATAGCTTAAAAGGATAGCACAAAACAAAGCCAAACAAGGCACAAAAGGGGGTAGACCACCCCCAACACCAAAGAGGCTTTAAACAAACATGTTAAGCACTTAAAATTAGAACTTTTTGTAGTTTAAAATTAGGCCTAAATCAGCATGCAAATGGGGCTAAAGGTTTAAGCAAAACAAGGCTTAAAAGGGGTAACAACTCACACTTGAAGAACCACAGCAAACTAGCACTTCTGAGTCAAAGAAAACAAACTTTGAGAGTCCAAACAAGGTCCTCTAGTACCTCAGCAACAAAGCAATGGTGCTTTACTAGGTGTTGTAGTGCAAAAGTGAAGGCAAAAACACACTTTTAAGCAATATATATATATATAAAGAGAGGGAGATATAGAGAGATATATGTTTTGTATCTCCAATTTTCAGAACCTCTGGAAAGGGAGAGGGGCCTCCCTTCTTATAGAAATTCAAGTCCTAAGCTTGTTGGAGAAGCTAAAGGCTTGAATTCAATCCCTCCATACACGTGTATGAAGGATGAAATATGTGCTCACCAGCTGTCATAGCTGGCACAAAAATGTCTGCAAAAGCAAATAAAAAGGCCTCGGCCAAAAGATATGGCCAACCGGCCAAAAAGAGTGCCAACGGGCCACCATTTATGGCCGATGGAGAGAAGATATGGCCGATGGGCACAGGTCCTGGCCGATGAGTTAGAGGGCTAGCCAAAAGGCCATCCTCTTTCCTTATAAACAAAACCACAAGCTCTTGGTCCACAACCAAGCACAAAATAGACAAGTTGAGAGGTTCCAAGGCAAGGCGCGCAGCTGAGACCTTCAGGAACTCAAAACGAACACCAGCATGGATGATCATCGAGTGTTCAAATGATGACGTCCAAGTCTTGAGGACGGTCAAAAATGGGGTGTCTACAGGTACCCAAGAGAGAGCGCCCAAGTCTTAAAACTAGTCAAAAATAGGATGTCTATAGTCGTTCCTCTTTGATAAAGCTAGATGTGTCATTTCATGACGTGAGTGAATGTTGAAGCTCGAAAACGACTCTTATGACGAGGCTATAAGACTTGGGCAAATAAACAATATGCAGATAAAATTTAGTTAAACTCGAGGGTTGCATACGTATCCCCTTCAAAGGAATCAAACCAACGCCTTTCCTTATAAACAAAACCACAAGCTCTTGGTCCACAACCAAGCACAAAATAGACAAGTTGCGAGGTTCCAAGGCAAGGCGCGCAGCTGAGACCTTCAGGAACTCAAAACGAACACCAGCATGGATGATCATAGAGTGTTCAAATGATGACGTCCAAGTCTTGAGGAAGGTCAAAAATGGGGTGTCTACAGGTACCCAAGAGAGAGCGCCCAAGTCTTAAAACTAGTCAAAAATAGGATGTCTATAGTCGTTCCTCTTTGATAAAGCTAGATGTGTCATTTCATGACGTGAGTGAATGTTGAAGCTCGAAAACGACTCTTATGACGAGGCTATAAGACTTGGGCAAATAAACAATATGCAGATAAAATTTAGTTAAACTCGAGGGTTGCATACGTATCCCCTTCAAAGGAATCAAACCAACGTAGTTCAGGGGCAGAATGCAAATGCCATGCTCGAAATATACTTGAAAAGTTGGGCTTACGAGCTATCATGATTTGAGAATTATGCTGACATATACCAGACTGCTGGAATGTTGGAAATCTTTATGATGCAAACACTACAAAAGGAGATGGGGTGGAACAAAGATAAAGTTGCAAAGATGGCAAAACAAAGAGGAGAACCTCATGCGAATAACATAAAGCAAGCTAACAATTGTGGAAAGTATAAAGAACAACACACAAAACATACAAGCATGCTTTACACGAATAAAAGAAATGCAAAATGCACATGTGCTACGACATAGGAGGGAAAGAGAAAAGGATGGCCATAGCCAAAGTCCCATATGATTGGCAGTCATAGCAACAAGGAACTCTGTAACATACTCCAAACAAACTACAATGCAAAGAGAGAAAATGAGTGGTGTTAACTACCAACCAGTGCATAGGGTGGTATTAACTGAGCGTGGTGTTAATCGCCAACCCACGTAGGGGGCAGTATTCACCGAGGTCGTGTTAAACGCTAACCCACGCAAGGGGCGATATTAATTGAGTTGGTGTTAACTGTCGGTATTAATCGATGTGGTGTTAATTGCCAACCCACACAGGGGGCGCTATTAACTGAGGTGGTGTTAACTGCCAACCCACGTAGGGGACGGTATTAACTAAGGTGGTGTTAACCGCCAACCCACGCAAGGGGTAGTATTAACTGAGGTGGTGTTATATGCTAACCCACATAGGGGGCGATATTAACCAAGTTGGTATTAACTGCTAACCCACGTGGGGGACGGTATTAACTGATATGGTATTAACTTCTGATGCTGCAGTGAGAGGACAAAGGACTTGACTTGACTATGCCCCTAGTTTATTGCTTTGACCTTAGTTTTCTCATGTAAAATATCTTAATTAATATGGGAGTTGTACGATCAAGTTTGTTCCACTCTCATTTTGAAATCATGTAAGAAAGATTATAGGTACTGAAAAGCCTCCTCTTAGGTCCAATGAAAGGTCTATTTTGCAAAAAGATGTTTGAGAAAATCAATCAATTTTGTTAAAAACATAAATACTCATTTTCGCCAACGGTCACTACCCAACATACCTAAAATCAACCCTCAAAATGCACAACCCACAAATCAACTCCCCGAATAGGACTCTCTATATTTTCTCCCACTATTGAACCGCTAATTGAATCTGCCTCGCAACTATACTTGTCATAGAAAAGAAGGTTTAGACAACCGGATCTGAATCTAAGTAAACTGAAACGATCGAACATGGATAGGACAACCGAGTCAAAAATGGTTAGGGCTAAACTTTGAAATGAAATTGCCTACATATCCCAAGAATAGGAATCAGGCCTTATATAGTTCACGATTAGGTTCACTCGGGTGATAACACTCTCTTTTTGTGCTCTAAGTTTTGCCAATGTTGCCTTTTCGGGTTTTCAACCTTGCGACCTCGATTTTATTCATTTTTTTTCTTGGGTCGCCTTTTTGGGTTTCGGCCCAACGAACCTCTTAGGGATAGTACTTCTTCAACTTGTCTATGTTGATCGGCTATAAAAACTCTAGTTCATCCAAATCCATTAGAATAACTGCTTATTCTGACCACATTGACTTGATGATATAAGGGTTAGTCAAATTGGGTTTAAACCTGCCCCTAGAATTGAAAATTGGAGCTCGGTTACTTTTAGCACTAGATCCTCCTCTATTAGATTTCTGGACTTAACTTTTTTATTGAATGCTTAGGTTGCATATGGTACAACACCTTGTAGACACCCCATTTTTGACCGACCTTAAGACTCAGACGTCACCGATTGAGCGCTCGGTGATGTTGCATACTGTGCTCGTTCAGAAGTCTCAGAGTCGCGGCCGTGCGCCCTGCCTCCGGACTACCGAACTCTCTTCTGTGCCTTGTCTCGGTTTTAACCAGCTCGATTTTCTCTGTTTTCTTTCTGAGGGAGGTGGTCCGTAGACTATCTCTCGGTGGCCGTGGGCTACTTTTTCGTGGGTCAGAGGCCATTTTTCCCATTTCGGAGCCGGTTCGGTTTGCTGAGTCATAGGCCGTGTGCCCAACCATCTCCGATTTCTCCGGTTTTGGCATGCATCTCATTTACTCCCATTTAAGGGACACTGGGGCTCAGAGACCCACTTGCAACGAACACCACTTAGGTGCCGGCGGCCATTTTCGGGATCCCGAACCCGCGGTTTTGGCCCGAGCATTCATTTTGCATCGATGTCTGCTCAGTTTTGGCGGACACCTCTGTTTGGTCCTTCCGGGACACTGGGTCTCTGAGACCCACTTCGCAGACGAACACCACTTAGGTGCCATGATCCCCATTCGCGTTTTGGCCCCGAAAGCATTCATTTTGCATCGATGTCTGCTCATTTTTGGCGAACACCTCTGCTTGGTCCTTCCAGGGGACCGGGTCTCGATACCCACTTCGTGGCGAACGCCACTTCGGTGCTCATAGCCCATTTTCGGGACCGAACCGCGGTTTAGGCCCCGAGCTTTCATTTTGCATCGGTTTTGTTCATTCTGGCAGTACCTCTATTTTGTCACACCGAGGAACACTGGGGTCTCGAGACCTACTTCGCACGAACACCACTTCCGTGCCTCATGCCCATTTTCGACCCCGCGGTTTTGGTCCCCGAGCTTTCGTTTTACATTAGTTTTTGTTCAATTTTGGCAGGTACCTCTGTTTCATCATTCCGAGGAACACTGCGGTCTCAGATGCCCACTTCGTGGCTGAACAAAATCTTTTTCTTTTGCCCTCAAAATATCTAGATATTTTGCCCTCAAAATATCTAGATATTTGGGGAGAGATATTTCCATCTTTTTGGCTATAAAACCAGCAACTTCCAGCTGGGGGAAGGGTTAGAGAAACCCTTTGGGAGCTCCATACACACGGCTCCTCTCCCTCTCCATTTCCAAGCTTCAAACATCCAAGTTTGCTCCCATTTTCTTCATCATCTTCAAGCTCTATCATCACCACTCCATTTCCAGCAGAAAGGGAGGGATTCTAGAAGCTTGAAGTCATCAAAGTTGGTCCAGGAAGTAGTCAAAGTATTGGTCTTCAAGGGTAAGTTCACTTTCCCTCTTTTCTAGCTCATTCTTGCACCAATTTCTTAGCCCACTTGCTCACTGTTTTGAGCTCCGGCCCTAACTTAAAGGGGCCTTATTTTGAGCTATTCTACATGTTTGATTAAGGGCTCAACCCCATTTGAGAGCCCCATTTGGTACTTGTTTCAATATCATCTTATATGTCAATATTTTGCATTGAATATTTGGCCTATGTGTGATCTGTGTTCGAGCCTGAAATAAACTGATTTTGGGCCTATTTTGAGCCCTTCTTCAACATTGAAGAAGGGCTCAACCATGTTTGGTGACTCTATCATGCATCTCCTTTGTAAATCCTCCAAATTACCGTAAACTTGCATGCTTTTTTTAGCTTATGTGCATTTATTTTTGGAGCATGATATAAACTGATTTTGAGCCTATTTTGTGTCCCTCTACAACATTGTAGAAGGGACCAATCTTGTTTGGTGTCTCCATGAATGGCCTCTCTTTGTATCTCTCTTTGGTCATGTTTTGCATGCTTTGTTAGACTTATTTGGCTCCGGATTTCAGCATTCATCAGGCTTAGAAAGAGCCTTATTTTTGTCTCCTTGTCTTGCTTTGTTAAGGGCCTTAAGCCATTTGGTGTTTGGTTTTGGTACTTCATGTTGTATCCATCAAATTTTCCGTATATTTGCATGTTTGTTTAGGCCATTCTAGCTTCTGTTTCTGGCCTTCATCAGGCTTAGGAAGTATCTTTTTTTGGCCTATTCTTTGTATTTTATTAAGGGTCTTAGGCCATTTGATGTTTGCTTATGGTACCTTATGTTATAGCCCCTTTTGGTCCATATTTTGCATGCTATGCTTGCCATGTCTACACACTGTTTTGAGGGATGTCATCTACTGTAAATGTGAATATTTTTGGCTCATCTTTATTGTTGTAGAACTGATTTTTTGGGTTTGAGCATTGTAGATATCACTTGCTTTGTAAATCCCCTCTTTTACCGTATTTTTGCATGCCATTGTTGCCCTATCCACACTCATAATTTGGCCTAGTTTTGTACTGAGAAAATGTCATTTTTGGGACTGCCTTGCTACTTTTTTTGCTGTCGTGTGCCAATTCTGTCTGTTTAGCATAGCCGTAGGCTATTTCGGGCACTTAAACTACATTTCGGGATGATTTCGTGCGTTGATTCTCATTCCGTATCATTTCGGGGTTGTTTTCCCCTTCATTTAGCCGCTGAAATTTGTTTCGCATGCTTGCATATCATTTCCCATGTCATTTTATGCCTTAATGCATTGCCTCGGTTTGGGCACGCACTTCGAGGCACTCCGTTTTCATTCATCGGCATCCCATGTGAGTGCGGCTGAGGCCCTCTCATGTTGGTATAAGCCCAATTTGCATTTCGCATGTCATTCAATCGCCTCGGTTTTGCGTGCTGGCACGCATTTCGAGGCAGCTCTTTTTTATCCGACGGCAGCTTATGTGAGTGCGGCTGAGGCTCTCTCATGTTAGTGTAAGCCCAATTTGCATTTTACATCTCATTTCCATGTCATTTCATGCCTTAGTGCATTTTCTCGGTTTGCGTGCCCGTGTGCACGCATTTCGAGGCATCTCCTTTTATCATTATGGCAGCCTATGTGAGTGCGGCCGAGGCTCCCTCATGTTGGTATAAGCCCAATTTGCATTTCGCATGTCATTCTGCATCGCCTCGGTTTGCGTGTCCGCGGGCACGCATTTCGAGGCAGCTTTATTTTCATCCGACAGCAGCCTATGTGAGTGTGGTTGAGGCCCTCTCATGTTGGCGTAAGCCCAATTTGCATTTTCATGCTTGTATGCCATTGCCTCGGTTTGCGTGCCCGTGTGCACGCATTTCGAGGCACTTCATTTTTATCGGCGGCGGCTATGTGAGTGTGGTTGAGGCCCTCTCATGTTGGCGTAAGCCCAATTTGCATTTTCATGTTTGTATGCCATTGCCTCGGTTTGCGTGCACGTGTGCGCATTTCATTTTTATCCCATTTCATTTTCCGGCGGCTTATGTGAGTGCGGCTGAGGTCCTCTCATGTTGGCGTAAGCCCAATTTGCATTCCGTATGCCATTTCATTCCATTTTGTCATCGCCTCGGTTTGCGTGCCTGTGTGCACGCATTTCGAGGCACTTCGGTTTTATCCGATTTGCATTTCATACATTCCTCGGTTTGCATGCCCGTGTGCACGCATTTCGAGACACTTCGATTTTATCCGATTTTCATTCCATTTCATCATCGCCTCGGTCGGCGTGCCTGTGTGTACGCATTTCGAGGCACTTCGGTTTTATCCGATTTTCCATTTCATCATCGCCTCGATTGGCGTGCCTGTGTGCACGCATTTCGAGGCACTTTGATTTTATCCGATTTTCCATTTCATCATCGCCTCGGTTTGCGTGCCTGTGGGCGCACATTTTGAGGCACTTCGGTTTTATCCGATTTGCATTTCATGCCATCGCCTCGATTTGCGTGCCCGCGTGCACGCTTTTCGAGGCATCTCATTTTCATCTCACTTTCATAGCATTACGCAGGCTAGGTTGAATATTAGTTGCATTCCATGCATATCATGCATATTGCGCGGGAAACGAGGTACATTCCGTACTCCGAGTGACGGAGTGTGTCTCAATTCCCAAGTCACCGACACTCCGGATTACCCATGATGGAGTTAGGTTTTCATCTGCATTCATCCCATATTGAGTTGTGCAATCCGACTCCTCGGCCATCATGCATCGGTATGCGTGATTGGTGGCACGAGGATCGAGGCATGCATATATTTGTGAAAATACATTGCTATGCCCTTTTCCTGCTCTCTGTTGCAGCAAAACCAAGGATCAACAACTTTCTGGAGTCCGGCACGCATTTCGAAACAAAGGCAAACAGAGGCTAATTGGGGCATCCTGGATTTCCGCCAGAAGCGAAGATACATCATTCATCGAAGCAAGGCACCGGCTTGCATCGCATTCTGACTTTCTTAGTTTAATCTGTACATTAATTAGAAATCTGTAATATTCTTTTATTCGGGTCTGTATTATTATTTTATTCGGACCCTCTGCGCGAGGGCACAACTGTAATAAGGGTGTATGAGTGTGATGTATGTCTTCCAACCCCCATTTCTTTCTCCCTTTTATTTACCCGCTCACGATGGTTAGATATAGGGCATATTTCAATTAGCATAACAGTATGACAGCATGTTTGCATCATTCATTTGTTTTGCATGCACCGGGCTCGGCGCATCATACAAACTGCATTGGTATTTCAATTCTAAGTTGAGTACTTGATAGCTGTTGCATCTCATATGCCATATTTAGAATAGCCGAGCCTGCTATAGTTGCATTTCGCATGTGTTGCATTAGGCATTTCAGCATATTTAGGATCATGCATGATTTCTAATCAGTTTTACATTTTGGTGGAGTACTCGGTAAGTTTTATGCTTTAGCATCCTTGCATGCGTGCGAGTGTTGCCATGAATAGCATGCTTACCATGAGGCTATGTGCTTATATGATATAACTGCCTTGAATGCCTGTGGGTGGAGGTTGAGTTATTTGAATTGGGACGATACATTGACTGTTTGTTTTAAGCCCACTAGATAGTGGCAAAATCATGTTTTCTAAGCCCACTCGAGGGTGGCAAATCCGCATTTTAGCCTACCTGCGGGTAGCACCTTCACACCATTTTCAAAAAAACAAACATGAAATGTTTTGTTCCAATTCAGACGGCCCAGTCTATACTTGTTTGCTGCGAGCATCACATAGTAACCTAGGCTAATAATTGGAATAAGAGCATACAATGTTTTCAAAAACAGATATCATGGGTAGTAGAGGCCGGTCTTTGGCCGAAGTGAATGCTCACGATGTGACCTTCCCTAATCGTACCCAAGTTCCCGAGCCAACTTTGGTGATGACGGACACGTGGCCTTTCGGCACCGAGTCAGGGTTTCCTAAATTTCCCATTTTAAAATATTTAGGTGGCGACTCTGTTATCTGGCAAAGCAGTCCATGTTTGGCACTTCTTTCAAAAAAATCTGTTTTTTCTTCAAAACGATTTGTCGGATTTGGACTCTTTGGTTCAAGATTGAGAACCGCAACAAAATCGAGTCCGAACTGTAGCGAGGTCCCCCGCGGGCGTTGTTACACACCTTCAATCTTCTCTCATAGAAAAACATTAGCTCTTCGAATCAATTCTATTGCTAGTCCGCCTATGCTATATGACACTCTGACACTTAGCCACAATCCTTAGCGAAGGTACCTCTATCTTAATCGGCAACACTGCCTCCATCCCATATACTAGAGAGTAGGGAGTTACCCCAGTAGATGTTCGGATCGATGTCCTATAGCCCCACAATGCGAAAGGTAGCTTATCTGGCTAATCCTTGTAAGTCTCCACCATCTTTTTTAGGATATTCTTAATGTTCTTATTCACCGCATCAACAACTCTATCGGTCTGTGGCCTATAGGTTGATGACTTGTAAAAAACCACATTATATTTCTCAAGCAGATCAATCACTTCTCCTTTGAAATGTGAACCATTGCTTGAAACAATCTTATTTCAAACCCCATACCTACAGATGATATTGTTCTTGATAAACTTGGCTACGCGCGATGCTTTCAACACTGAATACGATTGTGCTTCCATCCACTTGCTAAAGTAATCAATTGCTACTAGGATGAATTTGCGACAACCCCATCACATATTATACTTATATCTATTTAATTTTGAATGTTAATTAGGTGTTTGATGTGTATTTGTGTGCGTATCTGTTCGTTGTTGGAATATCTATTATTATTTTTGTTGTAAATCTGAAATTGAAGGCCTAATGGCTTTAGAAATCAAAATTGATTAGTTTAATGAGAATGGTATATTTTTAGAGCCTAATGAGAAGTTCGATTAAAATTTGATTCAGATTAATTAATTAGATAAAATCAATTAAAATTAAGTGAAATTAGTTAACTTTAAGCTTGCTTAATTAATCTAAGCTAATCTAGCACATATATATGTTAAGATAAAGCTTAATCATATTTAGAACTCAAAAATTCTGCTAAGATTTAATTCTAGAGAGATAGTGAGACCAATTTAGAGAGAGAGAGAGGAGAAGAACTTGACGAATTTGGCTTGGGGGTTGAAGAATTGGAAGAGAGGCTCAACATTTTGCTACTTTAAGCTTGATTGAAGACCTCAGGTAAGTGTTAGACTCTAAATTCATGAATTGAAGTCACCAACTATGTGAATTCAAGAGATTGTATGATTAAACACAAGAATTGAAATAAAAGTTGATGAATTTGAAGCTAATTCATACATGCATGCATATATGAGTGTAGAATCGTCATTTTGATCATGAGTTTTGTTACCTATGTTAAGTTCAGAAGTTGAATCATACATGCATTCATAAATCATGTTGATATGAAGTTCAATTTGATATTTTGAGAGTTGTGGAAGAAGATTTTGACAACAAATCATACATGCATGAAGATTTGAGTTTCAATGTTAAAAAATCCATGGAGTTTTGAATTGTTGACCTCAATTAGGTACATGTTCATGTTTTTCAAAGAGTTTCTAAGTGTTTGTAAGATTGTGCACAAGCCATTCAAGTTTTTGATTTGAAACACAAATTCTGTTATGGAAAACCCAAAATTCGACTGCATCACTCGAGTGAACAAGTTGTTACTCAAGCGCATATCTCACGCATCTAGCATTTTTGCAGAGACATTGCACATGACTCGAGCAACCAAGTTACTGCTCGAGTGACCTCAGCTTACTTTTGAACATTAGCTCGAGCGACCATCGAGCCTAGATTCGGACCAACTACTATTTTTATAGACCATGTAGTCTGCTCGAGCGACTGATGTTGCACTCAAGTGAAGTGTCCTATTTTAGTATATTTTGAACAGTCATATTCTATCCACACTTGCATTCTCATTCCTTTTTAAACATTCTTAGGCATAAATTGAGCCTCCCAAAAGAATTAATGAGTAAGAACTTGACATAAGAGAATTAAGTAAGTTAGGAATAATTTGATTAAGCAATGAGCCTCAATGTGTGTACATGTTTATGCGATATGTAGGTTCATTCACAAAGTCGTATCAATAACCAAATCAGTGTGAGTTATATCTTAGTAAAAATATTTTTATATATTCTATTTTTTGATTGTTTCAACGTGTTAAGCTTTTCTAAATTGGTGATTTTGAAAGTATGAAAGAGTTTTATATCTGTTCGATTTATGTGATTTTTATAAATGTGATTGACAAGTATGAATGTATATGATGGACCTAAGGTTGTTCTATATAATTGAGATGGACCTAAGGTCGTTCTGAATATCTGAGAAGTTTGAATATCCGATATAAATTGACCAAATGGTCATATACAGCTGTTGTAAATGATTGGACCCAAGGTCGTCCCGCTAAGTATGATCTGTTATGTTATGACTTTCTATTGATGTTGAACCAGAGATCATTCTGTCATGTATTAGACCCGAGATCGTTCCGCTATGATACGAAATTAATATGAGAATGATTTTATCTAAGTATTAGGACTCATACATATAACCTCTTTACTCTGATGTTATCCATTGGGATTTAGCTCACTCTGTTATATATATGTATGTAAGCGAGCAGTGGGATGCCCAATCTTAGTGAACTTGTGAAAAACCATCGTGTTTTTGTGATGTTAGCTTTGGAGTGCCTCACGAACGAGGCTCTTTTTATTTTTCTTTTGTTTTTGATTGGTCATGTTTGACCATACTTTGTATATATTTCTTTGAGTTTTAAAAGTTAATGACTTGTACTTATGAATGATCTTTGGTTTTGTAATATTTATCTGCATTTGATGGGATGTATGCCATATATGAATAGTTCATTGGACAAAATTTTCTAATTTTGCTTTCACTTCTGGCCCCATATATTTAAATATGATTTGAATTCTGTCTGAGACCTTAAGTAATCTCATGATTATTGGCCGGTTATAGTCCAAACCTCTAGGGGCGGGTTCAGGTCGTGAAAGAATTAGTGTCCATTCAACCCTTTTGGCATTACTGCCCTGATGACATTAATTTCCCAAACTGAAAAAGGCCATGATGAAGTCATGTTGTACAATTTTGATGGTGTGATGTTCATGCGATTGGCAAGAATTTGACACTTGTGGCATCGCTGGGCAAATCGTATACAATCACTTTCCATGGTCAACCAATAGTATCCTTGTCTGAGGATCTTCATTGCTAGCATTATACCGTTTATATGAGCCCTATACTCCTCTCCATGGACAATTTCCATGATGCATTTTGCTTCATTTTCCTCCACATATAACTTATGCATTCCCAAACAACCCATCTTGTATAACTTTTTTCCACAGATGATGAACTAAGCGGCCAGCTGACGTTTCCCTCTTTTGTCCTTAAAATTTGTCCCTTGCGGGTATATCTCTTTCTCTAGAAAATTCCAAATGTCAAAATACCAAGGATCCTTATCTTGGGTTTCTTCTATTATAGCTATCACATCATACACAGGTGCATAAATTTGCTCTATGATAATTGGACGCATCCTTACCCTAATTGGTATGCCCACCATTGAAGCTAGGGTTGCTAAGGCATTAGCAAACCTATTGTTTTCTCTCATCAAGTATGTAAATATCAGTCGTTCAAACCTTAGGATGTTGTAGCTTGTTTTTCGTGCTCCTCAAAGGGTTTTAGTCTCCTTGGATATGATAGCTCTACAGTTTAGATTCCTGTGGTTCTAAATTTGGTTTCACAGGTGCAATATGAAACGGATAAACACAAAGGAGTCTAAATTCGGCAAATCATTTTAGAAAATCGATTTTGAATCAAAGATGCCAAAAATGGACTGCTTTGTCAGATTTCAGAGTCGCCACCTAAATATTTTTGAAAAATTTAGGAAACCCGTGACTCATGCCAAAAGCCATTAGTCTATCATCACCAAAGTATCTCGGCTCGGGAGCTTAGGTATGAGAGGGGAAGGTCATGAATTGAGCACCCTACTCACCCGATCAAAGATCAACCCTTACTAATCATGATGTGATTTTTATGTACATTATATGCTCTTGTTCCGATTATTATGCCATCTTTATTATGTGATGCACACAAGTATTGACTAATTCACAAAAGTTGGAACGCTTTGATTTTATGTTTGTTTTGAAAAGTGTTTTGAATATGTACCACTTGAAAAAATGAACTCATATGTACATTAATCAAATTATCTCAACTTAAACGGAAAAGCCTTCATCCACAGGCATTCAAGAAATATTACAAATAAGCACTTAGCCTCACGGTGAACATGCTTGATGGCAACAATCGCACGCGTGCAATATGCCAGAGCAAAACTGCTCACCTAGTACTCCAAGGCAAGCCAAAGGAAAAAAAAAAATAAGTAGAGAAATGCATGATCCTAAGAAATGCGACATGACTAATGCAATGCAAACAACATGCAATTAACAGGCTCGGCTGCTAATATGGCATGTGGATTAATTTCAAGGCATATGATAGTGCATGTATTCATCAAGGAATTTGAAATTGAGATTGATTAGTTTGATAAACCGAACCTTATGCGTGCAAACATGGACATAGGTCATGGCAATGGCATGAAAGGGCAAAACATGATGCTACCATTATAAGCAAGTAAATAGAAGGGAGAAAGAAATGGGGGTTGGAAGACATACACACATTATTACATGTTTTCCCTAGCGCATGAGGGTCCGAATAAATGTCCTAATTTAAACTAACTATTACAAACCAAATAAATGAATTAACTACACTACCTAATTACAAATTAGAATTAGGCTAACTAATTAATTACAACACGAAATTAATTAAATAAGCGACTAGCTATTGTAAATTGAAAGTTAATTAATTACAACACATTATGTATGAAATCTAATTTGTGCAGAAACCGAGGAATCACACATGCAATCAAGAATATCCTCCCAGAAATGTCTCTGTTCTGCTGCATGATTCTGTTCTTTCCACAGTTAGAAAATAATTCTATTTTTGCCTCAGCTTCTGCCCTGTTTTGCAAGAAAAATGCCACTGTTTACTTAACAAAAGGTGATCGGCCGGCCAAGGAAAGTGGTCGACTAGATGGTAGGGTGGCCGGCCGGCCACTATTTTTTGGTACTGTCCTATTGCAATAGAATGGAAACAGAGCAAAAACAGAGTGTTTTCAGGAGATGTTTATTCTCTCTGCCTCTCCCCATCATGAAATTGATCAAGGGAGAAGTAGAATTGGTCCACAAATCATTAATGATTGCAATGTTGTTGCATGATGATCTATGGATTGATGGGACAAAAGCTCAATAAATGGAAAGTGAAGTCCAACAAAACCTCCTCCCTATCATGGAGTTCCCTCAAGGGAGGTGGTAGACATTGATTGTTGAGCCATTGTCATAACTAGAGAATATGAAATGACTCATGACTCAATGGGTTCAATTAACGTTCGATTGAACCCGACTTGAATTTATTACTCTTGTTACCATTTTAGTCAAATTTTATTAGCATTTTTTTAATTACCTTTCCATTCCTTAATCAATTAGTTCAAAAATTCGAGTTAAGTGCACTAAAAGGAGAGAAGTGTCAAACAAGAAGTTTTTTTTGACATGAGAGAGATGTAATGCCCTGGTAATGAACCTCCGAAGAGATTACATCATTAAGCATGGAAGGTCTCTTTCTCATGCTTAAACAACACTCGTTTAACACGACTCTCAAACAAAGAAAGCCAAGAAATGAGGGAGAGTATAGAGATGGTTATTGCAAGTATGGATACATGTATGAAAAACACAAAATAAAAGCTATCAACTCAAATAGGTTGGTGTCTAAAGCCTAAACCACCAAACTTATGAGGACTACAACACTACAAGCATACTATACAAAACATGAATGAAATAAGCACACTAAAATAGTCCTAAAATGAGTGAAAGCAGTGCTGGAATTGAGTTGAAAAATGCTAGAAAAGTGAACTAAAATAATAAAGAAATGAAGCTAGTAAGCAAGCCTAAGGAGGGGTGGCTAACCCCTCTACTTTTTGAACCTCAAAGCCACATATTTAGCCTCTGAAAAACTCTGGTACAAATTTGAAAAAAAGTTAAGAAATAAGTGGGAAACACAAGGGCAAAAGCTTAGAGAACAAGGTTCAAAGAAGGGTGCCCTCCACCTTTGATAGCTTTAAGCCACAAGTTTTAGCCAGTAAAAACAATCCAAAAATAGTATAAAAACGTCAAGAAAAGAGAAGGAAGAAGTAGTGTAAAGATGGTCAAAGTTATACCTCTTGAAGAGGAGTAACTCCTTTGTTCACAAACCACAAAGCTTACACTCTCAAGGGCTGAGATTTTAGCTCAAGAACCTCAGCAAGGAGACTCAAATTTTTGGTTTAGGAAGTGTATGTATATTACAAGATAGAGAGGAACGGTGCTTAGCATGTTTTGGAGTTTTCACAAAATTTTCCAACCTAAAATCAAGAGGGATGGGCTTGTATTTATAGAAAAACAGCTTCTCCAGTAAGAAATATCTATATAGAGATAGCTGGTGCAAGGCATGCACATGGGGGAGACAACTGGCATCAAAATATATGCCAGCCGAGAAACTTGGCCGGCCGGCCACCTAGGGGTCGACCGACCACTAAATCCTGGCCAGCTGGCCACCTGCTGGCCTCTGGGTGGCCAGGCTTGGAAAAAGTTAGTTTTTGGGAATCAAAATAGGTTGGTACAAATGTGGTACAAAATTCTAGGTTCTAGAGTTGGAAAATTAAAGATCTCTTACTGAGGAACTTGCACAATTTGTACAGAGTAGTACTTCATCATCGAGTGATCAACCTGAGGCACCCAAGTTTTAAGGACTGTCAAAAATGGAGTGTCTACACATGTCCAGAGTCTGATGATGGACTTTCATTTTCTCTTCCTTGACTTTTCAATCTCTATTGGCTTGAAATATAACTAGGTTTGAATCCCTAATTATGTCTAGTCTTATTGGCCCTAGTTCTAGGGCTGCTTCCAATCCATTTATGCATGCCTCATACTCTGCTTGGTTATTGGACACTTTAAATTGAAACTTGAAAGCTAAGGGTACACAGGAATCATTGGGTGCTATAAGCAACACTCCTATCCCGTATCCATACTAATTAGCCGCTCCATCAAAATATAATCTCCAGGTGTCCTTCTCTAACTGTAGGATCCCTTCATTCAGGAACTCATACTCCTCATCTTCTTTTCTATTGACTAGGTGATTAGCCAAGAACTCTGCTACAACTCTACTTTTGACAGATTTGCGAGTGACATATCGAAGATTGAACTTAGAAAGAAAACCAACCATTGAGCTAGTCTACCAGTAAGTGTTGGTTTCTCAAAGAGATATTTAATGGGATCTAATCTTGAAACTAGGATTACTGAATGGACTAACAAGTAGTGCTTTAACTTCTTTGTAGCCCAGACCAAGGCTAGACAAGCCTTTTCCAAAGGGGTGTATCGGGTCTCGTATTTCAACATTTTCTTGCTCAGATAGTATATGGCCTTTTCTATTCTCTCTTCTAATTCTTACACTAGTATGCAGCCCATGGTTAATTCAGTCACTGATAGGTACATGATCAATGGTTTCCCTAGCTTAGGTTGTGACAAAACAAGCAGATTTTGCATGTGCTCCTTGATTTGTTCGAAGGCGAAATTGCATCGGTCATCCCATTGAAACTTCTTCCCTTTCTTCAGAAAGCCAAATAGTGGTTCACAAGTTAAAGCTAATTTTGAGATAAACCTTCTCATGAATTGTACCTTCCCTAAAAAGCCTCTAACCTCCTTTTTAGTCATTGGTGGGAGCATTTCTAAGATGACTTTGATTTTGGATGGGTCAACTTCGATTCTGCGGTTCTTGATCAGAAACCCTAGCATCTTTCCGGTGGTTACCCCAGAGGTTTATTTTTAGGGATTCAACCTTAGCCTATACTCCCAAATCCTTTTAAAGAACCTCTTTAATGCATCATAATGACCCTTTCGCTCTTTGGACTTGACAATCATATCATCCACATATACTTCAACCTCCCTGTGGATCAGATCATGCAATATGGTGGTTGTTGCTCTCTAATAGACGGCTCTAACATTTTTCAACCCAAATGGAATGACTCGATAATAGTAAGTCCCCCATTGAGTGGTGAATGCATGATTCTCTGTATCCTTAGGTGCCATAGAAATCTGATTATACCCTAAAAACCTATCCATGAACGAAAGTAGAGCGCGACCCGCAATGAAATCTACCAACTTATTGATGGGCAGCAGCGGGAAATCATTCTTAAGGCTGGCTTTATTCAAATCTCTGAAGTCAACATAGACTCAAATCTTGCCATCCTTGTTTGAAACCAGTACAATGTTTGCCAACCACGTCAGATATTCTGATACAATCAGAAATCTCGCATTGATTTTCTTGGCGACTTCCTCCTTAATCTTCAATGCCGATCGAATTCTATAGAGCTTGTGCTTGATAGGTCAAGCCTCGAGAGTAAGAGGGATCTTATGGTGGACAATCTCAGGATCGATTCCAGGTATGTCTTTGTAGTACCACGCAAAAACATCTTTAATCGTCTGCATTCCTTCAAAGACAACGTGAAACCAATTTGGATCAAGCGAGGATCCTCCTCAGTACCCACATTAATTGTAAAAATCTTATCAATCAAAGGTTTTACACGTCTCTCCTCTTCCCAATTAATCAAAAATTTCAAAACCCGAGGAATTTCTTTTTCTTCATTTTCATCAAAGTTTTGAAAATCTTGCTCAATGCACTAATTAAAGAAACAAAAAGGTAAGCACAATCCACATCATTGTCATTTATTAGACTTGGTTCAGCGATTGCAGTGGGCTTAAAAGAAAAAGAAAAGGATGATCGGGACAACAAGTGGCATCTGGGTCATTATTCCAAGAATCACGAAACTTCGACTTGTTAGAAGAACTCAAGTCTGACCCCGATTCCACAGACTCAAAAGAATCAGACTCGGACTTACTATTAGATTCAGAGCTTATAATAAAACCTTTCTTGAGTTGCCAAGTCAAACATGATGCTTCTGACGCATCCAAGATAAGGTTGCTGCAGTCCACAAATGATTCCTCCCAATCACAAAAATATTGACATCCTCCAAACCTTGTAACTCGGTGCTAGCTTTAAAGTCGGTCAGTGTCAGTTTCACTTCATCCTCTTTGCTTTTGTCCAAATGGTTGCTCTCGTTCTGGTCTATGCCTCACTTCTTCATCCTTATCCTCAGATAGCTGGTGATCAAAGAAAACCTTAAATCCGGAGAGATGCTCCTTTGTCTCGGGGTTAACCTATGGCTCAGGAAAATCACAAAAGGGAAAATCATCTTCTTGTTTGACAAAACTCTCATTCAAGGTCCCCTAGATCGGTTTATGTTCAGTTCATATTGTTTCCTAGCCCTCTTAGCTTTAACCCTTTCTCTCATCTCATTTTCCTTCTCCTTCCAATCTTCCTTCGTGGATTTGTACCCTAACCTAAATGAATGTGGATTATAGGTAACTTCTCCTACCATAGCAACACCTTTTCTAGCCACTTTTTTCCAACCCCATCCCTAGGATATGTCCTAACTTTCTTGTGAAGTAGATTGTTTGAGCACTTAGGTATATCCCTTCTTCGTCAACCATGGTAGTTTGAACCAATTAGGCTTTAACTAAAGTGAATCCAGAAAGAAAAACATCTTCTTCCCTGTGACTTATCTCCAATACTAGGTTGTAACCTCGGACAGAGGGTGGATTGATGAGTTCCCGAAGACATTAGTGATTCGCCCAACATGCAGATACTTCACCAATTGACGCATTATAGAGGAAATGACTTTCATTTGGTGTAGCCATAGCCTATCCAACAGCAAGTTGAAGGTCATCGGCACATCTATGATGTGGAACTTAGTTTCAAGCTCAGATGGTCCTACCAAAATCTATAATTTAATGGTACCCGCTAACCTCCCAACTCGTGTTATCATATAGTCGAATCAGCTAATTTGTAGGAACAAAATCTGCTAGTTTCAGCCCTATTGCATAAGCAATGCGTGAAGGCCACACATTTATGGCCGAGCCAGTATCAATTAGGACCACAAGAACCCACTTTTTCCTACATTCTTGAGTGTTGTGCTCTGATCCTTTTGGGGGAAGTTCTTTATCTAAGAAAGTCATGGACAGAATTGGCCCAGTTGGTGTGATCAATGATACTAACTGATTTGGTGTGGTATCAATTGATGACTTAGCTTTGCTTAGTGCTATGAGCATAGCCTGTCGGTGTTCTCGTGATGACATAAGCAGCCCCCAGATTGAGATTTTACCTTGGATCTTCTTCAGTTGTTTAAGGACCAGATCTTCCTATTATTCTTTCTCTTTCTCTTTCTCTTTTTCTACATCTTTTCTTGACGGCTCGACTTGATCAAGGTGTGAGGGCTTGAAGAAACGCATGCTCCTAATTAGATGATCAATCTCCTCGGAATACTAGGTGTCATCCGGCACATTGTTTCTCTAGCCTTCATTAGTATGGGCAAAGTGCAGATCATTATCTTCTCACCACTCTCCTTTATTTATAGACAAACAGTCATCTGGCTCAACATGTATCATTCCTATATGGTAACCATCTCCTTTTGGCTTGTATAGTGATGTTGATCAAATTTCTACAAAAATCTTTGTTCTTCTCATGTGTGCCCATGCTAAATCGAATCTCTGTCTATCTTCCTATGTTGTTGGCTCAATTGGTCAAATTTTCCCTAGTCTTGGTGTTTCCTCTTCAGTTTTCTCTTTCTCACCCCTTTCTGACATTTCCTTGACAATCTCTTCTACTTTGAATTTTTTTAGCTTACTACTTTCCTTGATTTTACTGCTTTCGTCTATCTTTCCCTTCCTCTTTTCTTTTTTACTCGCTTACACTTTCCTTCTTGTTTCCTTATTATCTCCCTCTATTTCTAAATTTCCCTCATTGCTTGTCCATCCATGAACACTAGCCAAATTGTTCGGGTTCCACTATTCAATTTGTACATCTTTCGAGCTTTGCTCTTTGAAGAAATGAAGACTATCCAAGTCCTTGTCAAAATTAGCCAAATCATCTAGTCCCTGCTCAGGTATATCTTCCCTGATAACATCAATGGAGAATGTATAAGGTAAAATGACCTTTGGTTTTGGGTGGTCAGCCTAACTGTACGGCTGATGGAATGTGCAACATTGGGTAAGGTTGTGTCTAGATAGGAGAGGATTAGGGATAGGTCGAGGATTGGGGAGTTTACGATACCCTTTCTTCATCAGTAGCTTCAAGACGCTGGTTGGGCTCATATGGAGATGTGTCCTGTGAATAGTTGAGTTGTGTATCAAGTTTAGAGTATTTTTTTTCTTTATCTTTTCTTGCGTCATTGTGTCAGTTGAGTCTTTTCCTTTGAGTCGCTCTCATGTAACCTTAGGTCTTCACTTTTTTTTCAATAAAGAAAGTGGGAGTCAAGTTTTTTGATCATTTTATTGTGCCTATAGTAATTCATGTGTGACCTTTTGAAAATAGAAAAGCTATGAATTTTTTTGAATGAGATTCCATTAATAAGCTCGAGTGTTGACAAGGATGCCCTAAATGATTTGAGTGGATTCTAGATTGTCGTCGCAAAGTCCTTTATGATTTCAAAATTTTAAGTTGTTTCTTTTGCAAACTTGCAAAGATAGATTCAGAATTGTGCGTGGTATTCTACACTATCCTGGGGATTCTATTCACCTTTAGGTGATCATTTTGCAAGCACAAAATGGCTTTTAGACCTAACTGTAGCTAGTTTTTCGTGCTCCTTAGAGGGGTTTAGTCTTGGATGCAATTCCCAATAGTTTGAACTCCTGTGATTCTAAATCTGGTTCCACAAGTGCAATGTGAAACATGAAAACGAATAAGAGTCCAAATCCAACAAAAAAATCAATTAATCATCAGAGATGTCAAAATGGACTGCAATGCTAAAGGCCACTTGTCCGTCATAACCAAAGTGTCTCGGTTCGAGAACTTAGGTAGGAGAGGGGAAGGTCGTGAATTGAGCACCCCACTCACCCGATCAAAGATCGGTCTCTACTAAATCATGATGTGAATTTTATGGACATTATATGCTCATGTTCTAATTATTAATATGCTAACATTACTACGTGAAGCAAACAAATATAGATCACATCACTTACTTTGGAATGCTTTGATTTCATGCTTTCTTGAAAAGAGTTTTTGAATATGTGAAATTTAAAGGAAAATCGAGGTCATATGTACAATAGTCAAAGTCATTCCAATTTGAGCAAAATAGCCTCCATCTACAGGCATTCATAAAGATATCTCAAGTAAGCAAGTAGCCTCATGGTAGTATGCTCAACATGGTAACACAAACACACATATAATATGCTAAAACAAAAAATGCTCACCTAGTACTGGACCATGGCAAGTCAAAGAAAAGAAGATATTTAAGAAAATGCATGATCCTAAAGAAATGCACATGATTAATGCAACACATACAAAATGTAACTACCTGATTCGGCTATGAACATGTCATATGGATCCACTTAAAGCATGCGGTCACGCACGTATTCAAGTAAGAAATAATCAATGATATCAAGTATGATGAGCCAAACCCTAATGCATGCAAAAATGGATACAAATCATGATAGTGATAAAAGAAAATATGATGCTATACAATTACGGTAAGCATTTAAATAAAAGGAAGAAAGAAATGGGGGTTGCAAGACAAATATCAAGTGTTACAAATTTACCCTCTTACAAGAGGGTCTGAATGTCCTAATTAACTAATTATTACAAATACCAATGAATTAACTAATTATTATAAATAAAAATTTCAAAGCGACGAATCTAAAACCGCACATGTGCAAGTAAGAACATCCTCCAGAAACCTCTTCTACTTACTACCAGAAACTTCCATGTTCATAATCAGAAAAGCAGTTCTATTTTGGATCTTAGGATCTGCTTTGTTTTGCTGAAAAATCATCACTGTTGTATAAACAAGGTGATCAGCAGGCCTTATGAACTGGTCGGCCGTACAAGATGTTGGATGGCCCGGCCACTACTTTTGGGAAAAGACTTGTTGCAACATAATTGTAATAGAGCAAAAACAGAGGGTTTCGAAAGGATGTTTATCTCTTTTGCCCTTCCCTATCATGAAGATGTTGAGATTTGTTTCTCAAATCATCAACTATCGCAAAGTTGTTACATGATGATCTTAGAAGCAATAGGAAAAGGGTTTACTAAACACAATGAAAAATGAGGCTATTCTCCTTACCTCCTTCCTATCATGAGGTTATTCAAGGAAGAGATAGACATGCTTCACAAATCACCAAACATCACAACATAGTATGTGATGATTATAGAAGTAGCTAAAATGAAAAATAATAACTCAAAAATTATTGTAAACTCCTCTCCCTATTCATGGAATAGAGATGAGACTTCAATTTCCATGCTTCAAAGTGGAACTAGAAAAGAGTTCTCAACACTTTTGGTAAAGAGCTCCATATGAGCAACAAGGAAAGTAAGGGAGAAACTCGAAATCAAGCTAACTATCAAAAGCTTAAACACATGACTCACCAAAGTTGTTGACAACTCCTCTTTTGTTTATGGAATAAGGATAAGACATCCATTTCCATGTTTCGAAAATCATCGAAAAGAGAGCTTTTCAACACTTTGACACGGAAGTTATCACCTAGCTTCAAGGTAAACCACAATAGTATGAAAGCGAAAGATTTACAACTAGTTAATCAAACTTGTGGTGGGGTGGCTAAGCTCTAAACCCCCTATGACCACAAGGTTCTAATATACATAAAGAAAGCTATAAGGAACAAAGTAAAGCGATCAACTTAAACGGATTGGCCACTATATCCTAAACACGCCAAATCCTTGAGGACTTACAACAATACAACTTTTTATATTCAAAGCATAAATTAAACATTAAATAGCCCATAAACACACAAAAAAACAGTGTTAAAACTAAGAGAAAGCAAGAAGAAAAGGTAAGGAATAAGCTATAGTAATCAAGCCTAAGGAAGGGTGGCTAACCCCTCCACTTTTTGTAACTTTTAATCACATATTTCATCCCCTCAAAACAACTCAAAAATAGTGTGTAAAACAAGAAAAAGAGAGGAAAAGAGTGAAAGAGAAGTAAAGAAAAAGATGCAAAGTTATACCTCTTGAAAAGAGAGGCAATTTCTTAGTTAACAAACTTGATTCCAAACAACCTCAAGTATTTGAAATAAGGTTTCAAACTTCAGCAAAAAGCTTCAAGTTTGAGCTTCAATGGTGTATCTATAGTGTATCTATATTCAAGAGGGTAGAGGGATGCTTTGCATTGCTTTCTAAGCACATAGGAAAATTTTGTTCAACCTCTAAAACTTGAGGGGGAGGGGCCGTATTTATAGATTTTGAAATGTTTTGGTGATAATATGTTCAAAAGAGAATGATTGGCCAAAGCTCGTGCATGGGAGCAGCTTGCTGCTGCAAAATATCTGCTTCGTTGAACATGACCGATCGACCAAGAAGATGTACTACTAGCCCAAACAATTTGTCTTGCCAGTCAACTTTTGGTCTTGCTACTTTTTGAGTGGTCATGCTAGAAAAATAGGTTTTGGTCCGAATGGGGTGCATGGTTTGAGTTTGAAGCTCAAAACTGAATTCTTTTGCTAAAGATTTGAAAGATTACATAGCGTAACATCTCATTATCAAGTGTTCGGAATGAAGCGTCCAAGTCTTAGGGGCGGTAAAAAATGGAGTGTCTACAGTTGTTCCTCTTTGACAAAACTTGGAGTCATTTCATGACATGAGTGAATGTCAAAGTCTGAAGACGACCCATTTGACGTAGCCGTAAGACTTGGGCAGACAAACAAAATGCAGATGCAGTTGGTTGAACCCGAGAGTTGCCTACGTATTCTTTTGCAAGGAATCAAAACAGCGTAGTTTAAGGACAGAATGCAAATAGTACACAATGTAACGAAAAATCAAACCATAAGCAGTGCATACCACGCAGATATCATAAAGGAATGAGAATACAAATCAAATACGTTTTTTATAGAAAAAAAAGTGGGCACGAGCCAAACAATGCCTAACACTGGCTAAGTGCCTACACCCTCAATACTGGCCTCAGCGCAACATGGGTGCTCACATGTAACAAAACCATGTTTCAACATGAAAAGGGTGCGAGCACATACAAAACTATGCCTTTCACAAAAAGAGTATAAGTGATTGGATGGTATGATATAGGTGAGGAATGATCTACTAGGTAATGATCTACTGGGAAATAGCCATGCAATGGGATGACAATGATCCTAAACGCGTTTACGCAAATGGATGAATGTAACAAACGATGCAATGGATAAAATGGATAGGGGGCGCAAGCCGAACTACATCTTACCTAGAAAAGTCATGGACACAAAACAAATCACGTCTAACACATAAAAGGTGCCGACATCCTTAGACCACAATTCTTGCAAAATAGGGGCGTACACATTATCACAAAACCATGCTTTAATGCACATGCCAAACTGAGCTTAACATGGAAAGGTTGCAGGCAATAAAATGGTATGATGTAATGGATTTAATGGATAATGTAGTACATGCATGCAATAGATTCTATATGCAATGCGATAGAGGTAATAGATATGATGTAGCAGTTGAGAAGTGGCGCCTTAGAAAGCACCTTACAGGGGTAATTGGCGATATCTCACCTTATTCTACTGGGGATCTTCATCTTGTGCTTCCAAACAAAGAAAACAATATCAAGGACCCCAAATGCTCAATAAAGGTATAATCTTCATACGAAAACCATAGGTACTACTTTTCTCCCTGGCCATGTTTGCAACTTTCCCTATTCTCCAACATGGTGATAGACGAGGTTGGTTCAATATTCAGAATTGAGGCATCTACAATCTACCTCAACCTATGGGGCTTCCATACAGATTTCAACCCGAGGATGTTTTGAAATAATCTCCACACCTCTGGGTATTTAAACCAGACTTCAGTCTCAAAAATTCTAAAACTTTGCATTCTAGGCTTCGACCACTTGAACTCTAGTTTCCACTGTCTCAGTTGGTTTTCTAGGAACTCACTACAAACACAGTCAGGTGGCTATATCGGACTGCTTGAAGTTGTTGGGGCTCGACAAACACCAAAGAAATTTCACTTTTAGAGGATTTAAGATCTCCTAGAGCCACGTTGGGGATTAACGCTTTTCGAATGTTAAAGGGGCAAAATGGATTTTTGGAACTCAGCGTTTGGAGCCATCTTGTTCTGGGTTTTGATATTGATGAAATTGGACTTATGCATACCAAGCTGCTGGAAATTTTGAAAAGTAGTTGTGCAAATGATAATATGCTGCACCATGTAATAGAATGATGATAGAGATATGGAGGGGACAATATGTGGGTGGAGGTGTACAAGATAGTGCGAGGGAGTGCACAATATATGCAGGTGCACAAGACAGCTCGATACAAGTGAATGAACAAGATAGTGCGATGCAGATGCAGATGCACAAGACAATGCTGTGTAGGTGCACAAGATAGTGCGATGCATGGTGCATAAGATAGTACGATACAGGGTGCACAAGACAGTGCAATGCGGGTGAATACACAAGACAATGCTGTGTAGGTGCACAAGATAGTGCAATGCGGGTGCACAAGACAGTGACAGTGCGATGTAGGGTGCACAAGACAGTGCTATGTGGGTACACAAGACAATCTTGTACAGGTGCACAGGATAGTGTGACACAGGGTGCAAAAGATTGTGCGATGAAGGGTGAATCCATAAGATAGTGTGATGCAGGTGCAGAAGACAGTGTTGTGTAGGGTGCACAAGATAGTGCGATGCAAGGTGCACAAGACAATGCGATGCAGGTGAATGCACAAGATAGTGCGATGCAGGTGCACAAGATAGTGCAATGCAGGGTGCACAAGACAATGTGATGCAGGTGCACAAGATAGTGCAATCTAGGTGTATGGTATGTAGAGTGAAATGAGTAGTACATAGAGTAGTGCATCATGTACCTTATGAAATGAGTGTAGGGCAACTTGCCTCAACTTATTGAAATGTAATTGAAAAACACCAAGGAAGGCAACTCGATGAAACTCTATTATTACAAGTACAAAACAAAGTCAAGAGTAAGAGCAACCAATCATGCAGTTCAAATTAGCCAGAATACATGAGCATGCATGCATAATCCAAAGCACATGTATTAATTAGAGGGAATAGGGCAACCCCAAGAGAGTTTTGAAATGGTCGAAGACAACTTTCGAAAGCTGAATCATATTAGAATCATCATGGGGGTAAGCTACCCTAACCCAGGGAAAAGTGCTTAACAAATGGCTCCGAGCAGACTGAGAGAAAGGTTGGGTTCATGCCCCTTGTTCAATTGATGGCCTGATCAGATGTACTGAAAATAACCCTTAGTGTCCAATCATTGGCTACCTTTTTTTAACATTATGCAGGCACATGTGATGGGGACCATCAGATCCTGGAACAGTTGCCAACTAATCAGACTCATGCTTCTCTTCTGTCCTAGCAAAGATCATGTATTCAATGCCCCATGTATGGGCACTCTCAGCTCGTTTATGAATTTCACACATGGACTTGTTTTTGAGTTTGGAGTGAACATTCATGTATGGAATTTTGACCATGCCACTCTGTTGACCGTTAAGCGACGGACACGCTATGGTGACTCGATAAAGAGCATAGACCAAGACAAACACTGGCACAACACAACAGAACTCCCAACTGACCCAAAAGAAGAAAAAGACTCAAGGTGACTGATCATTCATAGTGCCCCTAGTATTACTTAGGCTCCCTTTAGAACTCAATTTCGCAAAACCCGAGTTTTGATTCCTTTTTTGCTCTAGTTAGAGATTCTATTGATAAGTTTAAGTATTGAAAATTTCTCCACTTGTTGATTCAAACTAGTTCTTCCTTACCCAACGCATATGTGTAGTTGTCGGTGTAGCTCATGGATTGATGCAAAGCTGACGACGTGAATTGGCCAAGGTTATTGGATTGAGATGGATGAGATGGACATGGTTGAGACCGAACTTCAGGATGAAGTTACCTATGTATCCCAAGAATAGGAATCAGGTCATCGTAGTTCATGGATGAGGTTTACTCGGGTGTTGACACTTTTCTCTTTGTGCTCTAACTTTTTCCAAATTTGCTGTAGCTCAGCTTTTCGCGCTCCCTTTCGGAAGAATGAATAGCCCTTATAGTTCGGACTCCACTTGTGTGTTGGTTCTGATTCTGATTTCACAAATGCAATGTGAAACAGTGAAAACACAAAAAGAGTCCAAATCTGGCAATTTCTTTTGAAAAATCGATGTTTGAATCAAATGCCAAAAATGGACTGCTTTGCCAGATATCAGAGTCGCCACCTAAATATTTATTTTTGGAAAATTTAGGAAACCCATGACTCGTGCCAAAGGCCATTAGTTTGTCGTTACCAAAGTGTCTTGGTTCAGGAACTTAGGTATGAGAGGGGAAGGTCAATAATTGAACACCCCACTCACCCGATCAAAGATCGGTCTCTACTAATCATGATGTGGTTTTTATGTACAATATATGTTCTTGTTCTATATGCAACATACAAATATAGACTAATTTCACGAAAAGTTGGAACGTTTGATTTCATGTTTGTTTTGACAAAAGTGTTTTGAATATGTATCACTTAAAATGGTGATGTCATATATACATAAATCAAGTATCCCAATTCAAGTGATTAGCCTTCATCCACAGGCATTCAAACAGGTATATCAAATAAGCAGTTAGCCTCATGGTAGTATGTTTGATATGATAGCATTCACACTTATGCAATATGTTAAAGCAAAAATGCTTACCTTAATGTCCGAAGACGAGTCCAAAAAGAAAACAAATAGTTAGAAAAAAATGCATGATCCTAATTTAATGACTAATGCAACACATACAACGTGCAATTAAGGTTCGGCTACTAGTATGGCATGTGAGTCAATTCCAGGCATGTGGTAGCGCATGTATGCAAGTAAGGAGTTTGAATTTGACATTTGAATAATATGATGAGCCGAACTTTTATGCATGTAAACGAATGGATGCAAATCATGGAAAATGCTAATTTAAACATGATGTTCCTAATCTAACCATCATAAGCAGTGAAATAAAAGGGAGAAAGAATGGGGGTTGGAAGACATACAACTTATTACATATTTGTCCTCGTGAAGGAGGGTGCGAATGTCCAAATGTCTGAATAAATAATTATTACAAAACCAAATGAATAATAAATGAAAGGGGCTGTCTAATTTATTACAAGAATTTATGTAAGGCAAGCCTTTACACAATAAACTCGGTATAACATCCGACCGAATTCAATTAATCATATTAGTTCTTTATGTCGATATTTTAACCAATTTTATTAGCCTTTTTTTTATTACTTGTCCATTTCTTGATCTTTTCTCCTGCTTGTGCAAAAGTGATATTTACGTCCGCTAAGTTCAAAATGCAATAAAGAGAAACAAGCATCAATTTAACCCGAAAAAATTTTCTTCGAGGGAAATTACAAAGGAAGAGTCAAACTTATTTACAAACGATAAGGGATTCCACGTCAAACTCAAAAGAGTGATAATAACTTAGAAAAACCCGAACTTGAGTGATAATGACTTGAAATCCAAACTTGATAATAAGTGATAATGACACTTTCCTTGGTGATTTCCAAGGGTCAATTTGTCCCTTAAAAGTAAACACACTGATGAATAAAGAGAAATGAAAAATAAAAAATTGTGCTTTAGTATAAGAACATGTATATATTTGGGGTAGTGAACCTCCAAAGAATTTAAATCGTGAAGTATAGAATGTTTTATGCTTTTGGTAGTAAATCCCCTAAGAGATTAAATCAATAAGCATAGAACGTTGTATACTTTTGGTAATGAACCTCTTAAGCATAAAATGTTTTATGCCTTTGGTAGTGAATCTCCAAAGAGATTAAACCATTAAGCATAGAACGTTTTATACCTTTGGTAATAAACCTCCTAAGCATAAAACGTTTTATGCCTTTGGTAGTGAATCTCCAAAGAGATTAAACCATTAAGCATAGAGCATTTTATACCTTTGGTAATGAACCTCCTAAGCATAAAATGTTTTATGCCTTTGGTAGTGAATCTCCAAAGAGATTAAACCATTAAGCATAGAGTGTTTTATACTTTTGGTAATGAATCTCCGAAGAGATTAAACCATTAAGCATGGAAGAGTTCCTTTCCTATACTTGAACCACAATCTTAATTTTTCACAACTTTTTAATCGAAATAAGCAAAGAATGGATGAAGGTTGCAGAGATGATTATGCGAAATTGATTAATTGGTTAGTACAAACAAACTTGATATTTAAAGCATAAATCATTGAAATAAATTAAACAACCCCCTAAATAGCATACAATAGTGCTGAAATTAGAAACCTACCACTTTTACTATTCACCGCCGGAGGTTACTATTCACCGCCGGAGGTACTATTCATCTGGTGGGGTAAATTATTTAAAGTAATAAATTACAACAGTTTATATACAATATTTAAATTACAGCAGATATGTGGGTGGTGTAGCCATCCCATTAAAGCAATAAAAAAAAAGTTATGAAAAGAAGTAAATGCAGTATTTAAAAAAATTATATCACATTTTTAAATTAAATGAAAATTTGCGAAAACTTACATTTTGGGGAAATAATGAATTTTCTGAGTCACAAACTTTCTTTTGATTACTCTCAAGTCTGTGGAATGTGTTCTCAATTCTCAGTCCAAAATTTGGAATTACAGCTTTAGTTGTTGGTTTTTGAATGGTGTATTGATGAAATAGAAATAAAAATATTAAAGAAAATATTTTATTTTCCCTCTCTCTTTTCTCAAACTCTCTCGCTACACTTCCTTTTTTTTTCTCTCTGATTCTCTAATCTAATTCTCAAACCCTTCCCTCCTTTTTCTTTTTTTTCTTCTCTGTTGGGCCTCCTCTTTTCTTTTCTCTTTTCTTTTCTCTTGCTCCTGAGCCTCTCCCTTTTTTGTCCTTTTCCTTTTCTTTCATTTTCTTTCTTCTTTCTGAGCCTTCCCCTCCTTTGTCATTTTCCTTTTCTTTTCTTTTTTTCCCCACCTCTCAACTGAGCCTCTCCATCCTTCTTATATAAGCAAAACATAGAATATAACATAATATAATATTTAATATGTATGTGTTTGATGTCGGCAGCCGAGTTGACCGTCATCAATTAGTTTTATTATATAATATATATAATATAAATATTATATAATATATCTATATACATATAATATAATATAATATATAAAATGTATAATTTATACCAATTTATATAAAAACACTAAAAATATGAACAAACACATAAAATTATGCAAAATTATAAAATACTAAATTAATGAAATATTTAGTAGTTTAAAACAATTTAGCCATAATAGTGAAGGTTGGGATTAAAGTTCAAATTCCATCTCTTTTATTGAGGATTCTGTGAGAAACACATTCTAATTGTTATTATCGGGTAATCAAAAGAAAGCGCCCAAGTCTTAAGGTAGGTCAAAATGGAGTGTCTACAGTTGCCCATTCGGATTTTCAACCTTGCGAGCTCTATTTGTTTGATTTCTTATTTTTCATGCTCTAACTTTTGCCTAGGTCACCCTTTCGAGTTTTCGGCCTAGCGAGCCTCTCAAGGATAGCGTTACAACATTTGCAGTGAATTTGATCAATAGTCATTGTTGTCCTAACACTGAAACTGGCTTCACCTTAATTTGAACTTGGTTCTCTATTCTCTTATGAGTATCTTCTTCCTTTCTTTCGTGTCATTTTCAAAGTTGGCTCTTCTCGCAATGTGTTACCTTCTCGCATTAGTTTTCCAAAATTCAAACAAAAGTTCCTTTCTTCACAATTGATTGGATTTCATTCCAATGGATACCTGTGGTTTGATGATTGACTCTTTTTCTTCTTCTTTTTTTCTATTCTTTTTTTCTTTTTTCTTTTCTTTTCTATTCTTTTTATTTTTTTTCTTGTTTTTACTTTTTTTTTTCTTTTTGGTTTCTTTTATCATTTTCTCTTTGAAGTAATGAAAACACCAAGGGGAGAAATTCTATGATTGTGAGGTCTAAAATCCATCTTGTGCTTACCAAAATGATCACCTACAGGTGAAGAGAATCCCGGGGACAGTGTAGAATACCACACACAATTCTAAATCTATCTTCACAAGTTTTGTAGAAGAAATAACTTAAACTTTTGAAATCATGAAGGACTTTGCGACGATAATTCAGAATTGACTTATACCATTTGGGGAAAGCTTTTCTATTTTAAAAAGGTCACACATGCATTACTATAGGCACAACAAAATGATCAAAAACTTGACTCCCGCTTTCTTATTGAAAAAAAACAAAGACATAAGGGTACATGAGAGCGACTCAAAGGAAAAGACTCAACTGATGTAACGATGCAAGAAAAGACAAAATAAAACTCACAACTCAACTATTTACAAGACATAACTCAAAACAAAATCAGCATCCTTGAGACAAAAGGGACACTCTCTAAGTCTATTAGCAAAATTCAAGAAAAACTTCAAGTAGCTCATGAGAGGGTCCAAACCTGCCTTCAATTTAGCAATACTAACATCTACACCCAGTAGGATTGATTTCAAACTTTCAAATTGGGTCTCGCAGATTGAGCCTCACAATTACCCTGGTAGTCCCCACACATCTTCTTAACCGTGCTAGCTAGGGTCAAGGTTGGTTGTTGAAAAGCCATGGATAGGATTTATGTTATGGGATAACAATCTATTGCAGTCAGGGAGAGGGTTATTGACAACTTTGGGATTTTTAGGTGGGGTGATGATCTTATTGTCAATCAAGTCTTGAATTTCATGGCGAAGGTGAAAGCAATGGTCAGTATGATGATCCTACTGCTAATGGAATGTGCAATATTAGGTAGGGTCGTGTTTAGGTGGGAGAGGATTAGGGAGAGGTTGAGGATTGTGGAGTTTGAGATATCCCTTCTTCATCAGTAGCTTCAAGGCATGGTTTGGGCTCATATGGAGATGGGCAAAGGTTCATTTTTGGGAGTAGGAAGCACTAGTTTTAGAAACATTGGCAAATGGGTTGGCGTGTGTTGGCTGGGTATTCATAGGCTTGGGACTGGAACAAGGATGGGTGTTTCTGGTAAAGAATCTTTCTTCATTGTTTGGCCTTCCCTTGTTTGCCAACCCCGTGATTCAAAATACCCACAATCTGGCTTTTCACTTGAGCATTGGTGTGTTGAGTGGCAAAAGTTTCATCTGCAATCCTTTCAACAATTGCAAGGACTTGCCATTTGTTCAGGCCTTTGGTTTTTAGAGCTTTGATAACCCATTGGAGATGTGCATAAGGGTTAATAGCCATCCTAGACTCATTCTTGCTACTTACTTCAGCCTTGTCAAAGAGTTGAACGGCTATACATAGGTTGAACATTGTGTTTAAGTGGGCTACCCTTCTATTATCACCACCAATCTTCCTTTTAATTTTGATTTTGGGTTGGCCCATTCCACTTTTAGCTTGTCCCAAGATTGGAGAATTCTTTGATGGGGTTGAAACCCCAAATGTTAAATCTTCCACCATTCCTTGAAGGTCTTCAATCATTCTCAACATCTCAGTAGTAGTGGGTTCGACCATTTGGCTCTCTTGGTGTATCCAAATCGGATTGGGGGTATCCATCATGCACAAATTGATGTTTTCGAAAATGAACACCTTTGGCTTGGGCAGATGGGACGGAGTAATATATATATTGGGGTCGAAGGTAAAAAGTAGTGTATGGATGAGATTAAGGTGAAGAAGAGGTACTTGGTCATGGCTGAGAAGTAGGTTAGTGGTAGCATTGGGTTCTTGAAGTGGAGCTATCGTCTGGTTGTCGATGAGATTCTAAATATCATGATGAATGCGGTAGCAGCGATTGGTGTCATGATCATACTATTGATAATACGCGCAATATTTGGTGGGGTTATGTCTAGCAAGGAGTGGGTTAGGAAGAGGTTAGGGATCAAGAGGTTTGAGATACCCTCTTTCCATCAGGACTTTTAGTCAACAGGTTAGGCTCATATAGAGGGAGGTGAAGGTTTTGCCCTGAGCTCGGGTCGGGCCAGCTATTTCTGGGCTAGTATTGTCAAAGGGGTTAGTTATTTTAGTATTGGTGGTGAAGGTATTGATTTCAGTGGGTTTGCGAATAGTGCTACTGCTAGCATTGGTACTCCTAGAAAACACCTTGCTTGTCGGTTCGCTCGTTCTAGGAATAATCCATTTGTTAAATGTGCTATCAATTAGAACCCCCGATTCATGCAAATCTTTGAATGTGAACAGTGGAGCGACTATTAACTTTTGTAACATATCAGGCTCAAGGTTCTATACCACTATCCAAACTTGGTCCCTCGTAGAAGGTTGATCTGTTATTTGTGTTGCCTTTGCTCTCTACCTTGCAACAAATTCCACAAAAGGTTTTTTAGGATTCTGATGGGTTGCCTCAGGTTCTCGAGTTGTCATTTCAATTTGTGTGTTGTAAGAATACTGATTAACAAACACCTCAACCAAGTCTTCCCAGTTCTGCTTCACTTTATTCTCCAACTTGGTGTACCAAGTGGCTGCTATACCTGATAGGGTTCTTTTATACAGAGCGAGTTTCTGAGGCCTAGTCAGACTTATCGGTTTCAAGATGTCTAAGAAAAGTTAGATATGTACCATATGATTTCCAAACCCGTCGAAACGGTTAATGTGTGGCATTTTGAATTTGTCAGGGAGCCTTACAGCAACCTCTATGTACCCATCCTCAATATCTGGAATGGAGTTGATCCCCTGTGCCCTTTTGAACTGCTTCTCAAGTTTGGTAATTTTTACGAAGGCCAGGTCAAGATCATTAATATCAAGGGGAAAAAGTCTCTCATTAGGCTGCACTAGGGGTTTGAAAACTCGAGCTTGAGCCAACCCTTCTTGAGGATCTGAACCCTATAAATCTTCAGCTGGTGGAGGTGGATCAAAGTTTGGCTGGGGGCCTGGGTTGGGATGGATAGTAAATGCCCCATATGAGTGACGCCATTCAGCGATGCTTTTATCCTGAGCAATGATTCTGTTGTTCAGTGTATCCATGGCTTTTTAAAAGGCCGTCATCATGGCCACAACTTATTCTGGACTCTGTGCCATCACGGGTCTGCTAAGTTGGCAATTAGGGTAATGGATGGATGTAACCTGAGAGATAAAGTATGTGGGATCAAACTCTTTTGGCTCAGACAAGCCTGGCATTAAAAATAAATACCCCATCAAATCAGGGTATCGGGTATGCCGGTCAAAACAAAGCAAGATACAATTTTTGGCCTTGGTTTTGGTCTTCCTAAAAATTCACCCACTCAGATACAATTCCCAGATCCTTATGATTTTCCTTTTTTGACCATATCAAACACAAACCTCTGGATTTCGACCCAAATTCTGATTCTGATATGATCCTCAAGTTTGAAATGAATTGCCACAAGATTAAGACTCTCTAAGGATTGTGTCACACATTTCCAAAGATTTCATATTTTGCACAAAAGCATTGAAAACACCCCTATGAGAGGTTTGGGTTTCCCTGTCCTAGCTTTGGAGTGATCTATAGCTTTACTATTCAAACAAGTGGTATCACACCATCCTAAAAATTAGAGAGCATCCTGTCTTATTTTGAATGGCCACTAGAGCTTTTACTACATGTACTAGGCCAATTGGTCAAAAAGGGTACTTCAACAAGATTACCTAATATACCTCTCACTCCTAACACTGAAAAGTGAAAGGAGGATCAACCGGTACGGCGGTAACCCAGATCCAAATGTTGTATTCCCAATGTGACATTGCCTACGTCCGACCAGCCTTTTGGCAAGCCGTCCATGATATCAGATGGTAAACATTGTGACTTTAGAGCACCATGCAAATGCAATGCAAGGAGCATATATATGCAGATAGAAGTTCACATCATGAAATTCAAGTCAAGATCTCTATTAACCCCGATAGAGTCGCAAGAAATTGTAGCTGGTTTTTCGCTCTCCTTAGGGAGGTTTAGTCTTCTCGAATGCGATTCCCTACAGTTCGAACTCTTGTAGTTCTGAATCTGGTTCCACAAGTGCAATGTGAAATAGGAAAATGAATAAGAGTCCAAATTTGGAAAATCTTAGAAAATCCATTAATCATCAAAGATACCAAAAATGGACTGCATTGCCAGATTTCATAGTCGCCACCTAAATATTTTTGGTAAATTTAAGAAACCCATGACTTGTGCCAAAGGCCACTTGTCCGTCATAACCAAAGTGTCTCAGTTCGGAAACTTAGGTATGAGAGGGGAAGGTCATGAATTGAGCACCCCACTCACCTGATCAAAGATCGGTCTCTACTAAATCATGATGTGAATTTTATGGACATTATATGATCATGTTCTAATTATTAATATGCTAACATTACTATGTGAAGAAAATGAATATAGACCACGTCGCTTACTTTGGAATGCTTTGATTTCATGATTTCTTGAAAATAGTTTTTGAATATGTGCAACTCAAAGGAAAAGCAAGGTCATACGTACAATAATCAAAGTCATTCCAATTTAAGCAAAATAGCCTCCATCCACAGGCATTTATAAAGATATCTCAAGTAAGGAAGTAGCCTCATGGTAGTATACTCAACATGGTAACACAAACACACATATGATATGCTAAAACAAAAAATGCTCACCTAGTACTGGACCGTGGCAAGTCAAAGAAAAGAAGATAGTTAAGAAAATGCATGATCTTAAAGAAATGCACATGATTAATTCAACACATACAAAATGTAACTACTTGATTTGGCTATGAACATGTCATATGGATCCACTCAAAGCATGCGGTAACGCACATATTCAAGTAAGAAACAGTCAATGATATCAAGTATGATGAGCCAAACACTAATGCATGCAAAAATGGATACAAATCATGATAGTGATAAAAGAAAATATGATGCTATACAATTACAGTAAGCATTTAAATAAAAGGAAGAAAGAAATGGGGGTTTGAAGACATACATCAAGTGTTACAAATTTGCCCTCTTACAAGAGGGTCCGAATGTCCTAATTAACTAATTATTACAAATACCAATGAATTAACTAATTATTATAAATACAAATTTCAAAGCGACTAATCTAAAACCGCACATGCACAATTAAGAACATCCTCTAGAAACCTCATCTACTTACTACCAAAAACTTCCCTGTTCACAATCAGAAAAACAGTTCTATTTGGACCTCAGGATTTGCTCTGTTTTGCTCAAAAAATCATCATTTCCGTACAAACATGGTGGTCAGCTGGCCTAATGAACTGGTCAGATGTACAAGATGTTGGCTAGTCGGTCATTGCTTTTGGGGAAAGACCTATTGCAATAGAATTGTAACAGAGCAAAAATAGAGGGTTTCTGAAGGATGTTTCTCAAATCATCAACTATCGTAAAGTTGTTGCTTGATGATCTTAGAAACAACAGGAAAAGGGTTTACTAAACACGACGAAAAATGAGGCTATTCTCCTTACCTCTTCCTATCATGAGGTTATTCAAGGAAAAGATAGACATGCTTCACAAATCACTAAACATCACAAGATAATATGAGATGATTATAGAAATAGCTAAAATGAAAAATAATAACTCAAAAATTGTTGTAAACTCCTCTCCCTACTCATGGAATAAGGATGAGACATCCATTTCCATGCTTCAAAGTGAAACTAGAAGAGAGTTCTCAACACTTTTGGTAAAGTGCTTTATATGAGCAACAAGGAAAGTAAGGGAGAAACTCGAAATCAAGCTAACTATCAAAAGCTTAAACACACGACTTGCCAAAGTTGTTGACAACTCCTATTCTGATCATGGAATAAGGATGAGACATCAATTTCTATGTTTTGAAAATGATCGGAAAGAGAGTTTTTCAACACTTTGACATGGAAGCTATCACCTAGCTTCAAGGTAAACCACAATAGTATGAAAGCAAAGGATTTACAACTAGTTAATCAAACTTGTGGCGGGGTGGCTAAGCTCTAAACCCCCCATGACCACAAGGTTCCAATATACAAAAGAAAAATAATAATAAAAAAATAATAAAAAAAAGCTATAAGGATCAAAGTAAAGCGATTAACTCAAACGAATTGACCACTATATCCTAAACATGCCAAATCCTGAGGACTTACAACAACACAATTTATTATATTCAAAGCATAAATTAAAAGAAAAGGTTAGGAATAAGCTATAGTAATCAAGCCTAAGGAACGGTGGCTAGCCCCTCCACTTTTTGTAACTTTTAATCACATATTTCAGCCCCTCAAAATAACTCAAAAACAATGTGTAAAACAAGAAAAAGAGAGGAAGAGAGTGAAAGACAAGTAAAGAAAAAGATGCAAAGTTATTCCTCTTGAAAAGATAGGTAAGTTCTTAGTTAACAAACTTTATTCCAAACAACCTCAAGTATCTGAAATGAGATTTCAAACTTCAGCAAAAAGCTTCAAGTTTGAGCTTCGATGGTGTATCTATATTCAAGAGGATAGAGAGGTGCTTTGGATTGCTTTATATGCTCTTAGGAAAATTTTGTTCAACCTCTAAAACTTGAGGGGATGGGCTGTATTGATAGATTTTGAAACATTTTGGTTGTAAATATCTTCAAAAGAGAACGACTGGCCAAAGCCTGTGCATGGGAGCAGCCTGCTGTTGCAAAATATCTACTTCGCTGAACATGGCCTGTCGAGCAAGATGTACGGCTGGCCCAAACAATTTGGCTTGCTAGTCAACTTTTGGTCTTGCTGCTCTTTGAGTGGTCAGGATAGAAAAACATGTTTTGGTCCAAATGGGGTGGAAGGTTTGGGTTTGAAGCTCAAAACTGAATTCTTTTGCTAAAGATTCGAAAGATTCCACAACGGAACATCTCATCATCGAGTGTTCGGAATGAAGCGCCCAAGTCTTAGGGGCGGTCAAAAATGGGTTGTTTACAAGCACTATATACCTACTAGGATCATTCATTTCTTCTAGAAACTTCTCGATTTCTATCATTGGCACCTCCGTCACTTTGCTTTAGGTTTTGTCTCTTCCTTTATTCTTTTCTCTTCTTTCTTCTCTATCATTGTCTCCCATTCTTTAGATTTTGCCACCACAGGGTCTTCGGGTTCTAACTGAGATTGAGGTGCATCCATCATGCACAGATCAATGTCGTCGGGAGTGTGAACATTAGGTTTGCGTAAGTGGAAAGGAGTAATATATATGCTGGGGTTAGAGGTGGGAGGTAGGGCATAAATAAGGTTAAGGTGGGAAGGTGGAGGTATTCAGTCATGGGTAGACAATGGGTTCGTGGTGACATTTGGCCTTTGTGGTGGAGTTTGTGGTGGAGCTATGATTTTGCAATCTATAAGATCCTAAATCTCATGGCATAGGTAAATACACTGGTGGGTTTCATGACCTTGTTGCTAGTGGGAAGAACAGTATTTGGATGCATCATGTCTGGGTAGAAGTGGGTTAGGAAGAGGTCGAGGATCAGGAAGTTTGAGATGGCCCTTGTCTACCAACATTTTTAGGGCTTGGGTTGGGGTCATACATAGTGGATGTAAATCGTGGTTTAGGGATTGGTTTCAATTATAGGGCTGCGGGTTGGCATCGACAAGCGGGTTAGCTGTTTTAGCTAATGTGGTGACAATACTAATTTCTGGTGGCTTTGCGGCTGTGTTACTACTGCTAGTAACATTGAAACCATGAAAAAAAGACTTTCTTATGGACTCTTTCTCATCTACAATGATCCCTTGTTTCATAGCATCTTCAATTTGGACTCTTATTTTTTGCAAATCTTTAAAGGTAAAGAGTGAGAGTACTATCATTTTCTATAACAGTGAAGATTCTTTACCACTATCTGGATCTGATCCTTTTTTGAAGGCCTGTTGGTCATCATAGCTGCCTTGGCCCTCCATCTTATTATGAATTCAACAAAGCTTTACTTTGGTTCTTGGCGAGTTAATTCTAAATATCGAGTGCATACTTTGATTTGTGTATTACAGGAGTACTGAGCGATGAATGTCTCAACGAATTCCTCCTAGTTTTGCTTTAATTTATCCTCCAACTTGGCATACCATGTGGCAGCAATTCCCAACAAAGTCCTCTTAAACAGAGACAATTTTTTAGAACGGGTCAGATCCATGGGTTTCAAAATATCTGAGAATAAGTGAATATGCACCATAGGGTCCCCTGATCCATCAAATCAATCTTTCTGGTACTTTGACAACTGCTTCTATATACCTGTCTTCAATATCAGAATAAAATTGATCCCTTTGGTTTTCTTGAACGATTTCTCTAACTTAGCTATTTTTAGCATAGTCGAATCAAACTTGGCTATATCAAGGGGAAAAGCCATTCAACTGGATGTGCTGGAGCTCTAAGAGTGGGAGCTTTGACCAATTCTTCTGGTTGGCCAAAACTTGGAAAATTCTCGATTGGTGGAGGTGGGTTTGGATCCGGATGGTTAACTAGCAGTGAATAGGCATCGCCCTGGATGGCTATTGTGTAATTAATAATATCCATGGACTGTTGGAGATTAGCAATCATTTCCATGAGATCTAGCAAATTTTGAGCCATTGCAAAATCTGGTGAACGGACAAATGGGATATTGTGCAAAAGGAATATGTGGGATGATAGATGTAAGATTTGTGAATGAGATTTTAGGGGTGACTAATATGGACTCTGAACCAACTGTGCTTGTTTGACCCTTCTTCTAGATACTGATGGACATGGCACTAACACTAGTTGACCTTGAACCAGGTCTGTGATTTTGCAGAGCTTACCAGCACAAGTCCACAAGGTTTTAGGGGTGTCAGAATATTTTGAAGTTATGATGAAATAACTGCCTATCAAAAAAAATAAAAAATAAAGCATACATCAAACACAAATCTAGCAGCATTTTGGCTCACAACACATATATCATATATGGATGATGTATATTAGATACAAATTCGGCAACATTTATGCCCAATCATTACCACTGTATAGTCTACTGAACAATTCTCAACCCAACTACTGATGTATCAGAACCATTGATATGAAATAACAAACCTCTGTGGACTGATGTATTTGAACCACCGATGTATCTGAACCATTGATATGAAATAACGAACCTCTATATTGATCCTCATACATAACATATAGCAAGTAAACAAAACACCCCTATGCGGCTTTGGTTACCCTATCCTAGTTTTGGAGATGAACTAGGGCTTCACTATTGAATCAAGTGGCATCATTATATCTTAGACACGGGAAAGCATCTTGTCCTAATTGTGGAAGTTGCTAGAGCTGAATATATATACTAGGTTAGTTTGGTCAAGAGGGTACCTTAGTAAGACACTGATCTACCTACGCTACCCAACATCTCTAAGTGAAGGGAGGATCAAGTAGTACGTTGGTGATCCAAATTCGAGGCTTGTTCCCACCATAATAGAGCCCACACCCGACAAGCCGTCCGAGATGTTAGATGGCAAATACAGTGACTTAGACACACAATGCATGAAATGCAATGAATATATGTATGAAAAATAAAATCCACATAATGAAACTTGAGTCAAGTTCTCTTAGTTTCCCTAGCAGAGTCGCCAAAAACTGTGGGATGCCTTTAGGGTTACCAAGTGTGCCCAATAGTTCAAACTCCCAGCCTTTGATTTGATATCACTAGTGCAATGTGAAACAAAAATTGAGAGTCCAGATCTGACAACTTTTATAGAAAATCCATTTTCATTGCAAAACATTTGCCAGAAATGAACTACATCACCAGATTTCAAAGTAGCCACCTAATCTTTTGGGAAAATTAGGAAACATGTGACTTGTGCCAAAGGCCATTGTCCACCATAACCACAGTGTCTTGGCTCAAGAACTTAGGTATGAGGGGGGAAGGTCATTAATTGAGCACCCCCGCTCATCCAATTAAAAGATCGGCCTCTACTTATGTTATATTCAACTAATTAATGCCCCATACCCACAATATGAACTAAGGATTCAGTTATTATCATGTGGCATGCGTATCATTTGAAGACAAGGGATAGCACATAGAACCACCTTTTGAATTGATAAAATCCATAAATGCAAATGAACTTAATCTATATGCATGAAAAATCGATGCACAACATGGGTATGATAAATAAAATGTGATGATGTACAATATAAACGGAAAACATGTAAATAAAAGGGTTAGAAAGACGTGGGGTTGAAAGATTATTACAACAATTTGAATAAGAAGGGAGAGAAGAGAGAGAGAGAGAGAGAGAGAGAGAGAGAGAGAGAGAGAGAAATTATTACAATAATGAATGGATTCAGCCAAATTAATGTTGAATCTAACAAATCATGTTAAATAAAAAGAGATGCCTCAACCAGCACCTCCAGAATTACCTAGGAGACCACCCTCAAGAAGTTGTCTGCTCAGTTCTTGGATAAGTTAGTTGGCTATGTGCAACAGTGGTCAGACAAATAGAAAAAGGACCGGTCGAACTCTTCTTCTGGGCAGAATCTAGATTAGTGCAAACTTTCTAGAATAGAAGCCAAGGACACTTTCTAAGGGGTGTTCATCCCTTCTACCTCTACCACCCACAGGGACCACTTAAGGGGGAGGTAGATGGGTTGCAGCCCTCAACAATGACATGAACATATATGCACAACATATATCTTGCAATAAAATCAACAATTTAAAGGGATTACAACAAGAACAATCTCAAGCCCAATAAATGGATAGGAACCTACATCATCTCTTTGTGAATAAGGGCAAATTAATACCCAAATCCATACTATTAATTGCAGAGAGTAGATTAATGCAAATCATTTCTTGGTAGAAGCTTTGCTTTCAAAACAAGGGATTCATCAAAGCCATTGAAAACTACTCTTCTATTTATAGAATAAGGATGTTTCCACCACTTTCTATGTTCATAAATAATTGAGAAGGAAGATTTCAATACCCTTTGACCTAAAATCTCTTACTTTACTTCCAAAAACAATCAACAAGAAGGGAAAATACAACTCTTTCAACATCAAACCCTTAGAATTCATATGTAATCTTGTGAGACAACCCTCTTACTCATTAGCCTTGAGCATAGGTTGAAACACATAAATTAATATGCTTAAGGGATAGGATAGGTGAAGAATAAGTGTGAAATAAAAAAAGAAAAGCTATTTTATATATTAAACTTGTGAATGGATGGCTAATTGCTACTCTTAAACACATCCACAAGGATCTGAATACATAATTGTAGCACCGTTTGAGGGGTTCTCGCGGGCGTTAAACAATTCGGACCTTCGTTCTCTTGGATCTAGTCTCATGAGTGCAATGTGAAACATAGATGATGAGTCCAGATTTGGCAACTTTTATTGAAAATCTATTTCATTGCAAAATATTGCCAGAAATAGACTGCGTCATCAGATCTCAGAGTCACCATCTAATATTTTGGGGGGAATTAGGAAACCCGTGACTCGTGCCAAGGCCACTATTCATCGTAATCAAGGATGATTGGCTTGGAACTTTAGGTATAAAGGGAAAGGTCATTAATTGAGCACCCCCGCTCACTCGATCAAAAGATCGGCCTTTACTAACCATGATATAATTTTTATTTCCTGTATGTGTTCATATTCTAATTATTAATAATCCTAAAAGTTACTATGTGAAGCAAAACAAATATAGACTGTGTCGTCCATTTTGGAACAATTTGATTTCATTATTTCAAAAAATGTTTTAAATAGTGTAATCATGAAAATCAATTTTTTTCCAAATTAAATAACACAACCTACACCCATTGTGCATAGAGTTATATCAAATAAGCATATAGCCACATGGTAAGATGCTAAACATAGTAGAAAAACACACACATGCAAAATGCTAAAGTATAAAAACTTATATATTTACTAATGTCCCGCCAAAAGGCACAAAATAAAGTTAGTAAACATATGCATGCTTTTATATACAAGATCCTAATGCAATTCACTCATGAAATGCAACTATAGATCCGGTCTCTAGTATATGACATGTGAAACAACTCAAAACATGAGGTAGCGCATAAAATCACATAATAATCGACAAAGCACACAAATACAATTTTAGCCAGATCATAAGGCAAAAAGCATGGATGCAAATCATGAATATGATGACAAACATATACAAGATGCATATTCACAGCATATGGAAAACGAGTAAAAGAACGGGATAAAAGGAAGCGGAGTGGGAAATTATTATATCGCTTTGAAATATTACAAATCTGACTAGGCGGAAGAGAGGAAACTGTGTTGTACAAATTTAGATCCTCACAAACACTCTCTAATTCAATAAAAACAACAAAAAAATGGGAGCTTCAGGGGTCTCGGAGACCATCAGAGACTGTTTTGTGCGAAACCAAGAAACTGCTGTGATTCTATCTAGGAGAGGAGTGGCCAGCCAGCCACAAAACCTATTGAGCAGCCACAAAACTTGCCAGCCAACTACTTTAGTGGCCGGCCAGCCAATAAAGTGGCTAGCCGACCACTCAGGCTAGGCCAAAGGCTTTGTTTTGTTCCGGAAACTAGAAAAACAAATGGCAAATGTGCAAGTGGCTCAACTAACCACTTCCAATTAGTTTATAATAGGTTTATAATATGAAATTGAAGTAAGAAAAGCAATATAAGAAAGAAAATGAAAGAAAATGCATGAAATATGAAATTGAAGTAAGAAAAGCAATATAAGAAAAAAAAAATGAAAGAAAATGCATGAAATACTTGAAAACGAAAAGTGTGCAAAATTTACCTTCCAAGGAAGGATTTGATTTTCAAACTTCCTTTTGATCACCCTCAAACTTATGGTAGTGTATTCTCAATTCTCAATTTGAAATCTCAAAAATGTTGTTGGAATGGTGTTTTTAGGTTATGCAACAGTGTGTGTGTGGGGGGGGGGGAGAGAGAGAGAGAGAGAGAGAGAGAGAGAGCTCTCTTTTTTATAACACTCACTCTCTTTTGGATTGAGGCTCAAGGATTAGGCTCTAACAGAATGTATGAGATAATTTTGGTGCAACAAAGATGATATAATAGTGTATATTAGTGTATATATATCAAGTTCTCTTTTCTCTCTAACTCTCAATTGTCTCTCTCAATTCAATTCTCTTTCCCTCTAAATTGATCCTCTCTCTTCCTCTCTCTCCATATAGAATATCAATGGGATGCAATCAAGGAGGTAGGAGACAATGTAGGTGTCAAAGGTTATGGGGTGATATGGTTTGATTGAAAATGGTGCCACCTTTAAGGAAGACGGTAACCTCTCTTTTGACAAAGGGGCTAAAGAATGATAATGGAGGGGGGTCTAAATACATTTTGTGCATGTATCTAACAAGAAACAACTGGAATGAACAAAACCCACACACTTTCATTAAGAATTTTATCGAAACTACCCTGTTTCTGGGCAAAGTAGCCGGCCAACCACCTGGCTGGCCGGCCACTTTTTTTCTCTTGCCCAACACAAAATGAACCGCCTGACCACAAAAGTGGCTAGGGCTAACTGCTTTGCAAGAAACAAGATTTTTTGATAGAATTCTTGTCATTTCCTTCTATTTCCGCACTATTCTTTGCTTAATTTCCTCGAAAAAATTTCATTTTAAAGTTTAAAAACGAACGTCAGAACACTACGAAAATATTCAGAACAAAGCACGGGAAGAAAGTTTCGAAATAGAGTTTTGAACAGGATTTGAACACTTGGCCAAAACGAGCTTAGATTTGGAAATGAAGCACAAATTTCATATTTCTTACTGAGAATTATGCAAGAAACACACTCTTATTCTCATCATTGGGTAATCAAAAGAAAGTGCCCAAGTCTTAGGGCCGGTCAAAATGGAATGTCTACAGTTGCCCCTCTTTGACAGAACTTGAAGCCATATATTGAAGTGAGTGAATGTCAAAGCCCAAAGACACCCATTGGACAACGTTGTAATACTTGGGCAAACAAACAAGATGTAATGCAAGTTGGTTGAACCCAAGGGTTGCCTGTGTATCCCTTGACAAGAAATTAAACTAGTGTAGTTTAGTGACAAAATGTAAATGATATGCAATTAAAATACAATTGATAGCTGGACTTACACGCTTCATGAGGCTAGTTGTCTTTTTAAAAATTTTGATTTACAATGCAATGCAACAGGTAACATTGAAGCATAACAAGGGACATAACCCAAACACAATCACATAAGAGAACAAAATGTAACCGAAGCCTAGTTTCAACCTATATGCCAAAACAAGGGAGTATTAACTGATGGATAGTCTCAACTATCAACCCAAGAAAAGGGATGTATTAACAAATGGTGGTGAGGACTGCCAACTAGAGAAAGGGACAGTTTTGTCATCCCGAAAAAAGGGGGCCAACATAAATTGATGAAAAATGGTTGTAATCAAATGTGGATGTGAATAGAGTGTAGCCAAGTGACGTAACAATGATAGTTGTAACCATGCAAATGATACGCTAATGCAATTGAAATTGAATTTTTTCCTTTCTTGTCCTTCACGACTTATGCAATGCAATATGACAGGTGGTGAGGCAAGCCTTATGCAAATGAAACAAATAGAGGGATACAATCCAAACACGTTAACATGGGAGGTGATAAGAGGGTTTTAATCAAACAACAAGACCTAGACCGTACCTTAATACAAAATAAGGGATTGATTTCAACTTGGTAAATAGAAATGAAATGGGTCTTAACCAACAAGCGAGACCTAGACTGTATTGCAAAACGAAATAGGAGATGGTTTTCAACCGGGTAAAGGATAAAGGGGTCTTAAACAACAAGTGAGACCTAGACCATATCGCAATACGAAATAAGGGAAGGTTTTCAACTGGGCAAAGGATAAAGGGGTCTTAACCAACAAGAGAGACCTAGGCTAGACCGCAATACGAAATAGAGATGGTTTTCAACCAGGAAAAGGATAAAGGGGTTTTAACCAACAAGCGAGACCTAGACCATACCGCAATACGAGATAGAGGATGGTTTTCAACTGCATCAAGGATAAAAAGATATTCAAAAAGTTTTAAGGAAAGTGAACGGATTGTAACCATGCATAACAAATGTAATAGACAGTGCAAGTGTGATGGTGTATGCAAAAACATGAAGGTGCAATGTGAGACAAACAATATGCAATGTGATGATATGATGCATGCACAAAATGACATGATGGATGCAAAACACAAAATGATTTTTGTTTTCAATTTTTTTTTTTTGAAAACTTCCTTCTTCTTTTTTTCCTTGTTTTTTGATTTTTCAAAATTTTTGAATTTTGAATTTTTTTGATGTTCTAAAAATTTATACGATATATACATATACGGAAACAAAATGCAAAATATGGATACATATACCGTATACACACACATGCATATACACAAACAAGCTTTATACATATATGGTATACACACAAATACATCAGTACATACATACATACGGACACAGTATATATATACGTATATGGACACAGACATACGATACAGATATATATAGATACGGATATATACGAATATAGAAGAAAAATATATACATATATATACAAATATATAGACAGACCTCCATTCCTTCCCTGTTTCTATCTCTCTCTGCCTTGTTCGTCTTCACCGAGCATTGTGTCTGGCGCATAATTTTAGCAATCACGGCACGCCTGACTGACAACAGCTAGACGGGCCCTTATTTGTCAAAGATTGCGTCAGCAATCTGCTCTTCTTTGGCTTCTTATTCTCTTTCATTCTTCTTCTTAAACATAACTTGCCAGGAGCAGAGTAGAGAGCTACAAACTGTCCTCTACCATTACTCTGCAAATTTCACTTCTGAGCCGTTACACTTCCATATCAATGGCGTCTTCTCGTTGTCCCCTCACTCTCTTCCCTGACCTTAACACTCTTCCGAATGATGAGGCTAGCTCTTTTGAACCTCGGCAGAGTGCCCTTACTCCTATTCTCAATTTTCTTACTCTGTTAATCGAGCAAATAATGACAACATAGTCTGACATTAAGGCCAACCACTTCACCTTGAAGTCCTGTAAGGAAATGGTGACCGCGATCTCCAATTTGTCCCACTGACTACAGAATATGACAAGTAAGGTTCACTGGTTAAACGCCCAACTATCTCTGCTCCAGTGTATGTACAATGATGCTCAAGCAGAGATTAGTGCTCTAAAGAAGGAGAATAAAGAGCTGAAATGGCATGCAGCTCCATGGCCCCAATTCGGAGTACCTTCGCACTTTGCATGTGATGGCCGACGGGGAATAATCTCTTTTGGGGGCTTTGTTTATACCGAGGTAGAGTCTTCAAGGGTTCACTGAGAGTAAAGATGAAGCGAGGCAATTACCGATAGAGTCGAGCGACGAAGTTGTCCGCGAATGAAGCCAATTGTTACTTTCGTCGCCAGGCTGCTGCTAAAAAACTATGAAAATGCCCCTCTGTTTTTTGTATTTTTCATTTTTTTTCTTTTTTGTTATTTTTTCCTCGTTTTTATTTTCTGTTTTTGCTTAGGAAAGAGCACCACTACTTCAGAATCTTCCCTCTTGTTTTTTGAACCTTTTTTTCTTTTTTGTAATGTTGATTGGGGCTTCCATCTTGAAATTTAATAAAATGAGTTTCTGTTTTTGCACATCATGGCATGAATGGCACAACATTTGATTAATGAAAAACATTTTATTTTGAACTTGAATCTAAGAATGATCAAATTTTAATAAACTCTAAATTGGACACTAATCCCTCAACTGACCGAAAATCAAAGAATGACTCAATGAAAGAAAAAGAAAACAATCCAAACACATATTTACATTTGCTAGAATGAAAGGGACTCAAAACACGACTTGAAATGACAAACCATTGAGCTTTACATAAATTTTGTAGTTTTTTCCCATTCTGGGTTCATAAAGTGGTTGGTTGGTAGATTGAGTGACTGACCGACTCGTTTATGAATCGCTCTAGCTGAATGACTGACAGGTTGGCTAATTTATGAAACTACCTGGCTAAACGACTGACGAGCCAATTGATTTATGAACTGCTTGGCTGAAACAATGGATGGGCCAGCTGATTTATGATCTGTTCGGCTAAACAAATTGATGAACTAATTGGAAAAGTGGCCGGAATTCAAAATTCAATGTGGGCACAATTAGAAACACCGCAGACATGATACATTGCTGGAGACAACTATTATGCACTTTCCAGCAAGTGAGTTGACAACAGAGATTTTCAAGAATATGGGAAAAAGATAGAAAATTTGACTCAATTATGTCCCTAGTTCATTGCTTTGACTATTTTTTTGTTCTACTCTCTATTTTGAAATCATGTAAGTCAAGCTATGAGCATTGAAATTTTTTCTTTTTTTTTTGGGCCCAAGAAATGGTCCAATTTTGAAAAATGGAATAATTTTCGAGAAAATTAGTTAACTTTACAAAAAATCCTCAAAATCTGTTTTTGCAAATGGCCACTACCTGACCAACATGGAATTAACCTTTAAGGTGCATAACCTCAAATTAGATAACCTGAGCTTGATTTATCTTGTAGTTGAAAAGAAGAAATAGGATAATTGAACCACCAAATAAAGATAACCTAATTGAACATGGATACGACAGTCGAGTCAAGTAAAAACAATATACCAATGAAACATGGACATGATGAGTGAGTTAAAAATGGTTGGGGTTGAACTTCAAGATGAAGTTGTCTACGTATCCCAAAGATAGGAATCATGTCTTACGTAGTTTCAGGGGGTAAGGCTCACTCGGGTATTAACACTCTCCTTTTGCGCTTTAATTTTTGCCAAGACTGCCTTTCCTAGTTTTTGAGCTTGCAAGCTTTTTTTTAATCTTTAATTTTTCTCTTTTTTTTCTTCATTTTTTTCTTTTTTCCATTTTTCATTTTCATTCAATTTTTTTTCTGCTCTAAATTTTGTCTGGGCCGTCCTTTCGGGTTTTGGCCCAATGAGCCTCTCAAGGATAGAAAATTTTCACTTGTCCATGTTGATTGGTTGTGAGAATTCTAGGCCATCTAAATCCATGAGAATGGTTGCTACACTTGACCAAATAGACTTAATAATGAAGGAACCTATAATTGGGTCTGAATTTACCCCTAGTATGGCGGATTGGAACTCGATTGTCCTTTAGCAATAAATCTCTTTCTCCCAAATTTTGGGATTTGACTTTCTTGCTGGTCTCCATTAGCTTGAGAAATGACTCGGTTTGAATCCTTGATCATATTCGACCTTTTTACCCCTAGTTCAAGGGTTGCTTTGCCCCTAGTTCAAGTGTTGCTTCTAATCTGGCTATGCAAGCGTCACACTTTGGTTAATAATTGAACATTATAAAGCAAGGTTTAATAGTTAAGGGGTCAGGTCTCAAGGTTGAGAGTGGTCCTATACTATATAATCTCAAGATCAATTCTAGGCATGCCTTCGTAGGACCACGCAAAAAGATTTTTTTTGAAATCTTTTAATAAAGTAACTAGTCACTCGTGCTCCTATGAAGACAATGCATAACAAATCTAGACCAAGCTAGGATCTTTCTCAGAACCCACATTAATAGAAATGATCTCATCCATTAAGGACTTAACACACTTCTCTTCCTCTCAGTCGATCAAATTTTGAAAATCCTGAGGAATTCCTTCCTTTTTGTTTTCGTCATAGTTTTGGAAAAAGATTTAAAAATTTCAGCCAATGTAATGATTTACAGGCATAGAGAAGTAAGTTAAAATTATTACATTTTTTATTTAGAACTTCTAGCTTAATGGTCAAAACAGACTCGAACGGAAGAATGGAGAGACAGACACAGATAGGGTAGTGATCTCCAGGTTATCATCCCTAAAATCACTAGACTCTGACTCACTAACTTGATCCTAAATCTAGTTCCAAAGACTTGGTGGAATCAGGTTCAAACTTAATTCCTAATTCAGAAAAGAAAATGAAAGCATTCCCAAATTCCTAATTACAATCTGTGCCATTTACTATGTCTGGAATGAAATTTGTGCAATCAGTAGGTGGTTACATCCCCGATTACAGAACTAGACACATTATCCCCCAAGTTCATTGATCCAGCGCCGATAAAATTTGTAGAACCTGGTAGGGTGATGGCCTTGTCGTCAATTAGGTCTTGAGTTTCATGGCGAAGATGAAAACAACGATCAGTGTCATGTCTAGGTTGCTGATGGAAGACACAATACTTAATAAAGTCATGCCTGGCTGGAAGGCAATCAGGGAAAGGCCAAGGGTCAAGGACTTTGAGATGGCCTTGTCCTATGAGGATTTGGAGAGCTTTGGACAGAAACATGTGGAGGATATTGAAGATGTAGGTACCATCCTAGAAGTTTTGATGGAGGGGTTGGTGGGTGTTGACTAGGTTTGGAGATCTCTTACAAGTTTAGGATTAGAGCTAGAAGAGGTGTTTTTGGTACATCATCCCTTTTCATGCCTTAACCCTTGATTTAAAGTGCCTCTAACCTGAGCGACAAAAATTTCTTCCACAGTCTTTTCAACAACTATAAGGACTTGTTGTTTGTTCAGCTCTTTGGTCTTTAAAGTCTCAATAGCCTATCGAAAATGTGTATAAGGATCCATACTTCTCCCGACCTCATTCTTGCTGCTTGCTTCAGCCTTGTCAAGGGATTGGGTGGCTATGTTTGGGGAAGACATGATATCACCCAGGCTTAAGATGGTTTCAGCTTGGCTCATTCTAAATTTAGCTCGCCTCAAGATTATGGAGCTTTTTGACATGAAATCTCTGGCATGTGATGTGGTCAATGATAGAGCCAAGATCCCAAAGGTTAAATCCACCACAGTTCTTTGAAGATCTTTAATCATGCTCAACATCTCAGAAGTAGTGGGTTCGATCATTGGTGCCCTCGGTGTACTCAAACCAACTTGGTTTTGATGGATTGGTTAGGTTAGTCTTTTTGGAGTGGGTTGAACTTGAATTAGGCTATTTTGGAGTTTTATTTTTGGGGTTTGAGATGATTGGGGTTTAGGTGCATCTATCATACACAAGTCAGTGCTTTTTGGAATGAACACCTCAGGCTTGGGTAAATGGGATGGAGTGATGTATATACTAGGGTTATAGGCAGATGGTAGAGTATGGATAAGGTTGAGCTGGGAGGGTGGTGGTGTATGGTCATGAGTTAACGATGAGTTAGTGGTGGCGTGGGGTCTTTTTGGTGGAGCTATGATCTCAATGTCAATAAGATCTTAAATCTTATGACGGAGTTGGATGCAATGGTTAGTATCATGATTGTGTTGTTGGTGATAGACACATTGTTTAGTGGAGTCATGTCTTGGTGGAAGAGGACTTGGGAGGGATCGGGATTCTAGGAGCTCTAGGTGCCTTTTTCCTAGCAGAATTTTCAAGGCTTGAGAGAGATCCATGTAAAGAGAATGGAAATTTCAGGCTTGGGGCTGAGTTGTAGTGGTTGGTTTTAGGCTATTATCAGCAAAAGGGTTTTTTATGGGAGTGGTGATTGTATTTACTTCTGAGAATTTCGCAGCTGTGCTACTACTGGTAATAGCATTGGAACTGCAAACAACATTCCTTCTCATAGGCTTATTACCTTCCACAATAATCCCCTGTCTAATGACATCTTTGATTTGAACCCCAATCTCATGGAGGTCCTTGAAGTTGAAGAGTGGGAGAACTATCATTTTCTACAGTAGTTTTTTGTGTAGATTTCTAACAACCATATGGACTTGATCCTTTTCCAAAGGCCGGCTCGTCATCATGGCCGCCTTTGCCTTTCATCTGGTGATGAAGGCCATGAAGCTCTCGTTGGGCTCTTCTTGGGTCACCTTTAGTTCCCGAGTGGTTACTTCGATTTGTATATTATAGGATTATTGTGTGACAAATGCTTCCACTAACTCCTTCTAATTTTGCTTGATTAAATCATCTAACTTGGCATACCAAGTAGCAGTCACTCCTGACAGGGTTATTCTGAACAAGGAAAGCTTTTGAGCCCGAGATAGGCCCACTGGCTTCAAAATGTCTAAAAAGAGGCAAATATGAACCATAGGATCACTAGCCTCATCAAATCTGTCCATGTGTGGCATTTTGAACCGCTCAGGCAACCTCACAGTTGTTTCCGAAAGCCCATCCTCAATGTTTAGAACATAATTGATCCATTGTGATTTTTTGAACATTTTCTCCAACTTGGCTAATTGTAGCATAGTTGGGTCAACTTTATCAATATTAATAGGGAATAGTCCTGCCATTGGCTGTGTAAGAGCCTTAACATTTTGTAGATTAGGTTCATGGGGTCCCTCAACTAGTGGAGATGGGTCCAAAACTGGATGAACCATTGGAGGTTGATGAGATGTGGACGCCCTAGATGGGTGTTGCAATTCAGCAAGAGCCTCTTGGTTGGCGGAAACCTTGTTGGTAATAGCATCCATGCTTTAATGAATGGCCAAAAGCATGTTTGTTATATCTACCAGAAGTTAGTTTGTTACTATTGGAGGTTAGTCCGTGACTACTAGAGATGGGCCCACCACCACTAGAAGTGGGTCCATCACTACTGAAAAAAAGGTGTATCCATCACAAATCCTAGATTTTTTGGCTAGCAATGTTTGACAAAGAGGTTTTAACCTTCCTCCTTGTAACTGGTAGCAAAGAAACTAACACTGGTTGTCCTTGAAGCGAATCTACAGTTCTACTAGGTTTACCAGTGCGAGTCCACAAAACTTAGGGGATATCAGACCATTCTGAAGCTATGGTGCTACAACGACCTAGCAAAAACAAAACGAAACTCCTAATCAAAAATTCGATAGCATTTCAGCTCAATTCTCACAACTGGTCATTATATGCCCCCACAGAAAACATTGAACCCCATAAACAAACATGCTTGAATCATTGTTCAGAATTTGAGAACCCCAGATCCCATACATTGCACATAGCAAGAAAGAGAACAAACACCCCTATAGAGGGTAGGGTTGCCCTGTCTTAGCTTTGAAATGATCTAGGGTTTCACTATTCATACAAATGGCATCATACATCCTATAATGGGGTAGCATCATGTCCCAGTTTTGGAAGTGTCTATAAATCATTATATGCACTAGGTCAGTCTGGCTAAAAGGGGTACCTCAGCAGGATACTGATATACTTGCCCAATATGGTGGACCAAGCGGTACGTGGTGATCCTCATTCCAAGGCTTGCACTCCCACCATATTAGAGCCCATGTCCACCTATCCATCCGAAGCAGAAATAGTCATCTAAGATAACAAGTGATGAGCATGGGACTTAAGTGCACCATACATGCAATGCAATGAACATATAATTGAAAATAAAAAACATATCATGGAGTTCGAGTCAGGGTTTCAAAATATCCCCAACAGAGTCACCAGAAACTGTAACACCACCCGAGGGATTCCCGTACGCGTTATTAGTTCAGACACTCGGTCTCTTTGATCTAGTCTCATGAGTGCAATGTGAAACGTAGATGATGAGTCTAGATTTGACAACTTTTATTGAAAATTCATTTTATTGCAAGACATTGCCAGAAATGGACTGCGTCATCAGATTTCAGAGTCGCCAGCTAATATTTTAAGGAAAATTAGGAACCTGTGACTCGTGCCAAGGCCACTATTTGTTGTAATCAAGGATGCTTGGCTCGGAACCTTAGCTATGAAGGAGGAAGGTCATTAATTGAGCATCTCCACTCACCTGATCAAAAGATCGGCCTTTGCTAACCATGATATAATTTTTATTTCCTTTATGTGTTCATATTATGATTATTAATAATCCTAAATGTTACTATGTGAAGCGAAACAAATATAGACTGTGTCGTCCATTTTGGAACAATTTGATTTCATTATTTCGAAAAATGATTTGAATAGTGTAATCATGAAAATTAATTTTATTCCTAATTAAATAACACAACCTTCACCTATTGGCATGCATAGATTTATGTCAAATAAGCACATAGTCACATGATAGAATGCTAAACACAGTAGAAAAACACACACAAGTGAGATGCTAAAGCATAAAGCTTGCATATTAATTGATGTCCCGCCAAAAGGCACAAAATACAGTTAGTAAACATATACATGCTTCTATATATAAGATCCTAATGCAATTCACTTAGGAAATGCAACTACAAATCCGGTTTGTAGTATATGACATGTGAAATAGCTCAAAACATGAGGTAGCGTGCAACATCACATAATAATCGACAAAGCTCACAAATGCAATTTTAGTAGGATCCTTAGGCATAAAGAATGGATGCAAAGCATGGATATGATGACAAACATATACAAGATGCATATTCACAGCATATGGAAAGCAAGTAAAAAAATAGGATAGAAGCAAGCGGGGAGGGGAATTATTACATCATTTTGAAATATTACAAATCTGAGTAGGGGGGAGAGATGAAAATATGTTACAACAATTAAATCCTCACAAACACTTTCTAATTAAACAAAAACAACAAAAAAAAATGAGCTTTAGAGGGTCTCGAAGACCGTCAGAGATTGTTTTGCGTGAAACCTGGAAGTTGCTCTGATTCTGTGCAGCAGAGGGTGGTCGGCCAGCCACAAAACCTGCTACCAATTACTTTAGTGGCCGACAGGCCACTCAGGCTAGGCCAAAGGCTCTGTTTTGCTCCAAAAACCAGAAAAACAAATGGAAAATGAGTAAGTGGCTTAACTAACCACTTCCAGTTAGTGTACAACAGGTTTATAACATGAAATTGAAGCAAGAAAAGCAATACAAGAAAGAAAAATGAAAGAAATACTAGAAAGCAAAAAGTGTGCAAAATTTACCTTCCAAGGAAGGATTTGATTTTCAAACTTCCTTTTGATCACCCTCAGGCTTATGGAAGTATATTCTCAATTCTCAATTTCAAATTTCGAAAATATTGTTGGAATGGTGTTTTTAGGTTATGCAACGATGTGTGTGTGGGGGGGCGGGTGGGTGGGAAAGCTTCCTACTCTCTGTTTGCCTCTCTTTTTGATAGCACTCACTCTCTTTTGGATTAAGGCTCAAGGATTAGGCTCTAACAAAATGTATGAGATGATTTTAGTGTATTGAAGATGATGTAACAACGTATATCAATGTATATATCTCAAAGTTCTGTTTTCTCTCTAACTTTCAATTCTCTGTCCCAATTGAATTCTCTTCCCCTCTAATCTCTCTCTCTCTCTCTCTCTCTCTCTCTCTCTCTCTCTCTCTCTCCATATAGAATATCAATGGAATGCAATCAAGGAGGTGAAAGACAAGGTAGATGTCAGAGGTGATGGGGTGATATGGATGGATTGAAAATAGTGCCACCTTTAAGGAGGATGACAACCGCTTTTTTGACAAAGGGGCTAAAGAATGATAATAAAAGGCGACCTAGATACATTTCGTGCATGTATCTAACAAGAAATAGCAAGAGCGAACAAGACTCACACGCTTTCATCAAGAATTTTGTCGAAACTACCCTGTTTCTGGGCAAAGTAGTTGGCTGGCCACTTTCTTCTCTTGCTTGGCCACAAAATGAACCACCCAGCCACCAAAGTGGCCAGGGTTGACTGCTTTGCAAGAAATAGGATTTTTCAACAGAATTCTCGTCCTTTCCTCCTATTTCCACACTATTCTTTGCTCAATTTCCTCGGAAAAAGTTTCATTTTGAAGTTTAAAAGCAAGCCTCAGAACACTACAAAAATTTTCGAAACAAAGCACGAGAAGAGAGTTTCAAAAGAGAGTTTTAATAGGATTTGAACACTTGGCAAAAACGAGCTTAGATTTGGAAATGAAGCATAAATTCCATATTTCTTACTATGAATTATGCGAGAAACACTCTTATTCTCATCATCAGGTAATCAAAAGGAAGTGCCCAAGGCTTAGGGGCGTCTACAGTAACAACAACAAAACTAATCTCAAAAGAACAACAACGAAAAGAAAAAAAAGAAAAAACTATCAACTGAATGGATGGGTGGATGGGTGGATCCTATTCCCCTCCCCCTCCCCCCAAACATCCGTGAGGACTTACAACAATTACATAATGAAAATAAAGTTAGAAATGAAGAAAGAGTAGGAGAAAATTGATTAAAGATGAAAAAATCCACCTCTTAAAGAGTGTGAGTCCCTCTGTTCCACAAACTCTCATTTGGTTCCCTCAAGAACTTTTAGATATGGTGTATAATGTCCAAGTACTTCAGTCCAGGAGCTTATGATCAAGCTTTAATGGAGTTTTTAATGTTAGGTAGTAAAGGTAGTAGGTAAGGAATGAAGGAGGGAGGGAGAGAAGACCAATGGATTGTATAAGCTTTGGGCAAGATTTTCTAACCCTTAGAAAGAGCTTGTCAAGCTCTATTTATAGAGCATAGGGTGTAAATATCTAAGACATTTATGTAAAGTGTGTTGAACAAGCTAAAATCTCCAAAAATGCTCTGTACTCGAAACATTCAGTCAGTCGTCTCATTTGGTGATCGGCCAATTGCATTTTTGACCAGCCATCAAATGTTGTCCGGCCAATTAGTAAGCATATCATTGGATCAACAAGGTAAGGTAAGCTTGAATTGAGAGGAGAAATAAGCATTTCAAAGGATTTCACCATTTCCATTTACTTCCACTACATCCATTGCTCTGTTTGTTTGAAAGAATGCAACACTTTGATTTTGAAAATATGAGGCTCAGGACATATTAGCAACATTTGGACCTACACAAATAAATTGATTTTGAAAAAGGTTTTTCCACTGGTCGAAAAGTACTTTGGCCAAAACAAGTGTTTGGTTGGTTTAGAAGCTTAAACCTTAGACTTCTGGTCGAGGACTTCATAGGACTAGCACATCTCGTTTTCATCATTGGGTACCCAAGAGAGAGTGCCCAAGTCTTAAGACTGGTAAAAAATGGGGTGTATACTGTGTCATTTTCCAGTTGTTGCCTGGTAAAGTTTCTAAAGTCCGGATGATTTGGATTGGATGGGGCAGATGAGTTGCTTCCATGTTGTTTTACCATTGCCATATCAACATCATTAACATTAACATTATTAGTTTCTTTTAACTCTTTTGAGGCATTATCTTCTTTTTCTTTTTCTATGTCTATGAGGTTTTCTAGAACATTATTTTCTTTTTCTTTTTCTCCGTTATCATTTCCCATTATTTGTTTTAAATCTTCAAGGAAAATGTGTTTTATTTCTCCCAAGTTGATTAATCCTAATTGTTTATATATATTTTCTTCTATTTATAATCTCATTATTTATTTATTCGATTATTTCTTCATCTACCATATCTAATTGTTCAACTATTTCTAATATTACTTTATATTTTATTTCATTATCATTTTCTTTTTTAGCCATTTATTCTGATTGTTTTAAGCTATAGTTACTTAGCTCCATTTTCTTTTTCGTTTACAGGTGAAACTAATTCAAAGGGTTTCTTCAAATTATTTCCTTTATATGGATAGGGATATAGATATAATTCTTTTTGTTTTTCTTCAAAAATGGCTACTTGTTTTTCCAAATCTTGTATAAGATGTCTAATTTTTGTTGTTATTTCTAATTGATTAGTTCTAAGTTTCTTGTTAATTTCTTTTGATAGCTTTATTAATGTATTATTTTATTCTATTATTATTTGTAAAGAAGTATTATTATTTAAGGTATCAGATTCTATTTCTTTGTTATATTTAACATTCATGCAAAAGTTATTGGCAAGGCCAAGAAACTAGGCCCAGATACTAAATTCAATTGCGGATTTGTAGTGGATCTAATTTAATATTAACTCTTGTAAAAGTTTTCGTTGATGATCTACACTTGCCTTTTCTAATTATGTTTTATTTTTAATATTAGCAATTTTTTGACTATAATTTATTATAGATTGTCCCAAGGCAATTCTTTAATCTTTTTTTTTATAATTTTTTAATAACTATTTATGTTTTTGTAATTTTTTCAAGTTTTTTGGGATCAATTTGTAATTCAATGGAAATTATTGGTGATGGGGATTGCCGAGGTGGCTTTGGTTTTGTGAGGTGTTTGTCAGTTTTGAGCCAAATTGTGACTTCACTTTTAATCTTTTTTTTCTTCGCTCTCTAATATATACATACGTACATGTTTCTTATATATATATATATATATGTGTGTATAATGTAAGTTGTCGTAAGTGTGAATTTCTTAGAAATGAGAAAGTTATAATTGTGAACATTTATACTTAAAACTGCAACACAAAACCCTTTTTATCAACAAAACTTACTAAAAACTACCATATTTTAAAATCATTTTAAAAAAAATATGTGAACATTTACACTTTTTATATTGAAGTTCCAAAAAATACCTAATAAAAAGTATGAATATTCACAATTTTTTATCCTGCAAATACAAAATTATTCGACAAAAAATTATATAAACTTTCACATTTTCTTTACGTAAAAAAAAAAAAATAAAACAAAACAAAAATCATCAATAAAAAGTGTATACCCCAAAACTAAGCCTAAATTTAGAAGAAAAGTTGCAAAGTTTGCCGCTACGAATTTTGTCATCTCTGAGCAAAACCCTCAGGGTGTGTTTGGTAATATTTACGTTTTCAGTTTATATTTACAAAAATTTTATAAACTGATTTTTGTTTATTTTTTGTTTATTTTTAGAAAAACATAAACTACAAACGCGTTTGGTAATTGAAAAAATGTTTAAAAAATTTTAAAAATATAAAAACGAGCGAGAAATGACAAGTGGCGGCGGAAGACGGTGGTGGAAAGTGGTGACGGTGGGTGGTGGGTAGCTGGTGGTGGTGGTGGGTGGGTGGGTGGATGGGTGGTAGCGAGGGGGGAGTGGTGGGGGGGGTGGCGGGTAGGGGTGGGCAGTGGGTGGGTGGTGGTGGCAGGTGGGTGGCGGATAGCGGGTGGTGGTGGGTAGTGGCGGGTGGTGGTGGGTAGTGGCAGGTGGGTGGTAGGTGGTGGGTGAGTGGGTGTGGTGGTGGGTGTGTGAGTGGGTGGTAGTGATGGTGGTGGTAGATGGGTGGGTGAGTGACGGTAACGGGTGGTAGGTGGTAGCGAATGGGTGGTGGTAGGTGGGTGGCGGGTGGATGGTGGGTGATGGTGGTGGTGGTGGTGGTAGTTGTGGGTGGTAGGTGATGGTGGCGGGTGGGTGGCAAGTGGCTGGTGGTGGTAGATGGTGGATGGTGGTGGCAGATGGGTGGTGAGTGGTGGTGGCAAGTAGGTGGTGGGTGGTGGGTGGTGGCAAGTGGATGGCAGATGGGTGGTGGGTGATGGCGGTGGTGGTGGCGGTGATGGGTGGGTGGTGGTAGCGAGTGGGTGGCAGGTGGGTGGTAGGTGGTGGCAAGTGGGTGGTGAGTGGTGGTGGCAAGTGGTGGTGGGGGTGGGTGGTGGGTGGTGGTGGCGGAAGACGGTGGTGGAAAATGGTGGTGGGTGGTGGCTAGCTAGTGTTGGGTGATAAAAAAAAAAATTTGAAAACTCAAAATGGAAACATATTTTTTGTGTTTTCATTTTTTGGTTAAATTTATAAATTGAGATCACTGATTTATAAATAAAAAAGTTTACCAAACAAGTTTTTATTTGAGTTTTTTTAATTTTTATAAATATAAACAAAAAACTGAAAACGTAAGTGTTACCAAACGGCACCTCAGTGAATGGGTTTCTCACCAACCATGCTTGAGTTCAGCAGGTGATGACACAACAAGTTGGAGAGTTATTTGTCCTTCTACTTTATTAACTTTCAAAATGAAGAAACTTGTTATGCAATTTGCAAATCTCTATCAAAAGAGAGTTTTTTTAATTTTAATTTTCTATTTAATTTTTTAATTTTTTATGGGATCTTAGGTTAAAATTTGACTATGAGCAAAAAATTCACTTTTTAAAACTAGGTAATGGGTCCAAGGATTTTTTTAAAAACATTTTTAATATGTAAAATTCAAGGTCTTAAAACTAAAATTTTTAAAATTTTCAACTTTTGAAAACAACCTTAAAAAATGTGAACTTTTACACTTTTTATTTTATTTTATTTATTTCTTTATTTATCTTTATCATCAACTTTCAAACCTAAAAAAATGTGGGCAATTTTTCTTACATAATTTCATATTTAATGGAGATATTATTTGATAGATCTCATTGAGTACATTTCAAAAATATAAAATTTTAGCAAAAATAAAATTGAAATATGTAATAAGAGTAATGAAATTTTAAAATTTTAAACATAAAATACATGCGAGTTGCTATATCAATGCATTTATCACAACATAAATCTTTTGAAATGTAAATAAGGGCAAAGAAGTCTAAAACATATAATACATGCGAGTTGCTATATCAGTGCATTTATCACTCCTTAAATCTCTCGAAACATAAATAAGGGCAAAGGAATCTAAAAATATGTTGAAATTTTTAAAAGGGAATTTCAGCTTCCAAATAAGTTATAGGTAATTCTATTTACACACCACACCACCTCTCATTATATACCATTTTCTCAATAAATCACCATCTTCTTCAACTTTTCAACTCTTTATCCCAAACCCTAACCTTAACCCTAACCTCTACCCACCGTCGACACTACCTCTCTTCCCTCCTCACCTTCTTATCGCATCACTCCCCTAACCCAAATTTAGACACACTGCAACTGCCATCATCTTCGGCCATCCACCGCTGCTACCATCACTGCTCACCACCCACTGTTGGTCCCCTTCTATCATCATCCTCATCCTTATCTTCTTCTTTTTCGGAAACCCTAACCCTAGATCTAAATCTACCATCATTGCAAACCCTAACCTCTCTCTCTCTCTCTCTTTCTCTCTCTCTATATCTTTTGTTCTTCGTTTGTAACTCCTGCTAGATTATGATAGATTCCTAGATCGCGACGGATTGCGATGGAGGGGTTGGGCGTGTAGCACTTATGTTCTTTAAACTATTGAATAGTGTATTTAATTCCTTTATTTTCATTTTGGGAGTCTTTGGAGTTGTTGTATTTCAGTTTTGGAGGAGTAGGATTCAATTTAGACTTGTTGGGATTGTTCATTCATGCTTGTTTACATTAAAAAGTTCTTGGGAACTTGAAAATTTTGTTATGGGGTCAACACTAGCCTTCCTGGGGATCGACACCACCTTGTTACCTTACTTTTAGTGTTTTTGTTGGTTTATAGGGTGGATGCCACGGTTCTGAGGGTCAACCATTCCCTTATAGTGTTGTTTTGGGTTACATTCTAAAATTTAGGGTCGACACCACTGATTCCATGGGTCGACCTTTGCCCTTTGCACACATTAGTGTCTCAACTTTTCTTCTTGAATGGTCGACACCACTGTTTGAAGGGTCTACCCCTGTGAGTTAATTTTCAGATTTTTGGGTTAATCTTGGGGTTCTACTTTTGGGGGCTTGACTTATTATTTCCTTTGACTTTAGGGCTATTATTCTACCACTATAAATAGACCCCAAACACACTTTTCTCATTCACTTTTTCTTCTCTCTCCCTCTCTCTTTCCTCCATGAATCCCTCTCTCTCTATTAGAAACTCACCTTTTTCCACTTAGATCTCTAGATTTACTCATGTAAAGGCATCTTTTCACCTTGGTCCTTGGAGAAATATTGTAGATCTCGTCAAGGGTTTTCTTTTGATCCAAGAGTTTCACGGTTTCTTCAACTTTGGTTTTCTTCGAGTTCTCCTCTTCTCTTCAAGAGGTAGAGTCAATTTCTTAAACTCAATATGAGTTCGGTAGCATATTTGTGACCTATTTTGTTTTGTATATTTGGTAGTCATTTGGTATGATTTTTGTCCTTGTTATTTGTTATTTCAAAAGATCTATGGATTTGGATGTTTTGGATTAAACTTAGGGTGTGTATTTTGAAATGTAAAAGAGAGATTTTTCAAATGAGTTCCGAACAAGGTTATGATTTTGTATTGGTCATTGAGATATGTTGACATGATGGCTTTCTTTCACTCAAAAGCAATTCGAAAGAAAATAAAGTTTTGTGAAATTGGGGGATTGTTGGGCTATGATTTTGCTATTACAATTACTTTTGGTAATCAAAATTGCACATGGATTTCTAAAAGTTGAAATGCCTTAATTTGTAGAAAACCATAAATGATATTGTTTTGGGAGTTGGATTGATTTGTGGTAAATGGTTTGTTTGGAAAGGAAATGGTTGTGAGATTTTGAAAATGGGCGTTGTTACTCTCTTGGAAAAATATATCTGTATTATTAACTTTTAATTATTGCATTAGAGATAGCTGTTTTGGCTATCGGTAGAGGATAGCATTGTCGTGTCTTAGAAATTACATGTGGATTAGGCAATTTGAAATCATTCATATCATGGAGCATGTAATGGATTTTGAAAATTGAAACTATATGTTTTGAAAAGAGGTCTTAGAAATTCTTACATTATGTTTTGGAACATTTGCATTGTTTTGGAAAAATAATATTTTGAGTTACATGTATTGTACAATTAAAAAGAATAAATAAAATGGTGAATCTGGGAGAAAGTTGTTGTTACATCAAATAAGTTGATATGTGTATCTAGAGTGAAAGTCCCAAAAAATGCGTGTATACATAGGTGCCAGTTCCTGCAGACGAAATATCCGTAAAATAACAATAGTAGCGCTTGTATAGGCTACGCTTACATGGGGGCCATCAGACGATTTTTTGTGGATGAAATATCCATGAAAGGTTGTATTTGTTTTTGAGATTTATCCATTTTATTTACTATTACATTGGTTTTGAAACAAGATGTTTGGAAAATGGTTTCAACAATGTATTTCCTATTGTTTAGCGATGTATTCGCATTTGATTTAACAATGTATTTACTGGTTGGTATTGAGATACCTAGATTGGTTTTTGGAAAGGAATTTCATATCAAACTAATGTTTTGAACTCGGAAAATATTTTGATTAAACGTAAGGTTTCGGTAATTGGAAAGAAAGGATTTTGTTGAGAAATCAAATGGATTTAAAAATGCATTCGGGCATATTGTATATATGTATTGCATCAAGATCATTTATGTTGGCGGAGCATGTTTAGTTTTTGAAATATTCTTTACTGGGCTTTATGCGCACCCTATGTGGCTGAAATGTTTTTTAGGTGTACATTTATGGATGTGGACTATGACATGAAGTTGTGTTTGGAACCGTGTAAGGTGGTTCAGTTATTTGTAGGCCAAGGGCCATTTATGTTATTTATTGGCCGTGTGCCATTCTTGTAAAGGTTACACCCTTGTGTATGATGTAAGCCTCAGGGCATCTAACTTGATTTTATAACATCTGTGCATGTTTTAGTTGCAAAACATCCATTTGACTTAGATGTTGTATTTAGGAATGTATAAAATTGGATAGAAACACATGTGTCGTGTGACTATATTATATTCATTTGCCTGAGAGTTGTTATTTACTATTCATTGTTGGGTGGTTTATTCAAGTGAACCGGACAGTGTAAATCTGGGACATGACAACTTGGTATCAAAGTTAACCCGGTTTGAAAACCATGGGCTCATGGGAAATGGTTAGCCATAGTGGGTTTATCATGCTCGGTGAAGATATTTGTATATTGTGTGCTAAGTGATAACATGCTTATGTATTGCATTTTATGTTGGTATGGTGTTGAGACTCATAGATATTATTCAGTGTCTAGTTGACTAACTTAGAAGTCTTGTTGGAAATGCACTTGATCAACATTGTTTCTAATGGGAAATCTAAGTGAGTGCTGGAACGAATAACTATCTTTGTAGACTTAGCACAATTATGTGTTATGTGTTATGTGTAGCTAATGTGTGAGTTGATTGGAGTCTAAATGCGGTTGTTTGAGTATTTGCTTATATGATGGTACTGTGAACTCGGAGTGAGTACTTCGATGTGGGCTATACTGGTTATGTATTAGCATTGGTTGCCATGGTGGCGGTTGGTACGTTTTTAAGAGATGGTACTGTTTTCAAGTCCTTCGTGACTACGTGTGAGGGTTGAGTTATGATGCTCACGTGGGTGGTATCATGTATGTTTGTGTTGGTTATTAGCATGTGGACTAGCATGTGTTAGAGTTAGTTTTGACCTTGAGTGGTCAGAGTGTGAGGTGTAGTGTGGTGTGTGTTCCCCAATTGAGTGTGTTTTTTTAAGTTTTTTAACCCATGGAAGGGGTGTTAGTGGTGTTAGAGTTTCTAAAACATGAAGAGTTAGGTTTGAACTTGTACGTGTTGGTGGTGGTGGTGTATGGTTCCGACTTTGGCGTTGGTAACCTAGAAGTCCATATTGTGGAGTGAGGTTGGTTAGGATATAGTGTTGTGGTTTGACTTCCTTCGAGGTTGGCGAAGTTAGTTGGGCCATCTCGGCCATGAGTTGTTCATTGTAGATGATGTATGATTGGTTTTGAGTTAGTGTTTTGGCGACGGGTTGTCGCGGTGGGTTGGTCTAAGGTTGACCCAGTGAACTGGTACAGTGTATTATAAGGATGTATGCAAAGGTGGAATGTTCCCTTATCTTGGGTATAGAGAGACTTAGTGTTACTATCGTTTTGAGAATAGCATATGGTTTCGTTGGGTATAGACTTGTATCTTAATGGTAGGTAATATTAGCAGATCTTGGTATTATCTGGTTGGTTGTTTCTTGTGAAGGGATGTTAGTCTCTTATCGTAGTATTGGTTGTTAGTGTTTTGTGGGTGGTGTGTTCTGAACACCTTATGTTGTAGTTCAGGCAGTGGTATTGCAGACGTTTGCCAAGGTCTAGAATTCATTTTTGTAATTGGGTACGAGAGATGTGTACTTCAATTCTGGTTTAGTTAAGAGATGTTTTCGAAAGGGTTGGTCGGGTATGTAACCCATGGTTGGTGCGTGACCAATGTGTAGGGTCATAGTGGTTTAGTGTTTATTGGTCAAGGTTTGGAAAGATGGTAAGGAGATGATTATTTTCAGAGATGGGCCGTGTTGTGGTTCACGTAGCGTTCCAGGTTGGTTGAGGGAGTAGTTGGGAATGTAGTGTTCTATGACTCGGGTGGAGAAGGTTGAGAACTTCTTTTGTTCTTCTGTGGAGTTACGATGGCATGACTTTGAGAGCCATGTAAGTGTTGTGTGTATGTGTCGGGGTTTGGTTCAAGGTAATTGTTTGGTGAGTATTAGCAACTGATAGATTGACCAAGGGACTTAGTGATCTAGTTGTACTTGTATAATGGGTGATGGGATAGAATGTGGATTAAAAAGTTGACTCTATTGGTCACTAATGGATGGAAGTTTGGTGTTTACTTGTTGTCCAGTTTGGGTTGTTACGTGTTAACGGTGGCGTTGTAGCGTGGTAGGCTCCTGCGAGTTGGCTTAGAGAAAGAGAGAATAAATATGTAAAGCTCGTTGTTATGAACTTGGTCAGGATTGTGAGTACATTGGCAGAGTGAGGGCATTAGTGTTGAGATAACCCATTTGGGGTTAAAGGTGAGATGTTGTGCAGTAAGTAATGGGGTTTTACCTTGTGTGGTGTATACAGGTGCATGGTTGGGGGTTGTTCGAGGACGTATCAAAGGGGATTGGTCATGGGACTATTCTGGGAGATTGCCTGGGTGTAGCAATAATGTGTTTAATGTGTTGTTAAGAGTGGTCTAATGTCCGATAGTGTTGAGTCACATTAGTGTTGTTGTTTGTTGTTTGGTTTGGATAATGGAATTTCGAGTGAATTAGTAAGATTGTGTGGGGGTGATTGGTGTGCTCTGTCAGAGTTCTTTTGACCTTATCGGTCCTTATGTACGTGGTGTGAAGTGTTGGAGTGTGCACTGACTTAAGGGGGTGTGTTGTGTTTTAACTTGAGAAGTCCATTTCAGACTCAAATGTAAAGTGAGGATGTGCATGCCACTTAGGCATATATGTGATGGGTGAATTGAGAACCAAAGTACTATAGGTTAACTTTGAGGAATCCAGAATGATTCAACAAACATGTGAGGTTAAGTATGGAACTCCATTTCAGAGCTAGTAAGGTTGGGCAAGGAGTTGGTGTTGTTGTTGGGTTATGCGAAGTTAGGTGGTATATCGGTGTTTAGAGGCTAGTGTGAGGTTGTTCTGTAGTTACCTAATTGGTCAGTATCTGGGTTGGTTGACATATAGTCACCTTGGAAATAAGTTGGAATTGAGGGTTGTGTAATTGAACGGTGTCATGGTGTGGCATGTAAGTCCTGTATGGACAGTTAGGATGTTGCTTTGAGTTTGTGGTAACTTGTTTGGGGTTACGGTTGTAAATTTTGGTCTTATGCTATGCTTTTGCGTCATTATGTGATTGGTGGGTGTGAAATTTCTTTACTCGTGTTATGTTGAGTTGTTGGCATTTTGGAATTTTCTAGGGATTTTTTTCATGGAAATTGGTGTTAATTTTGTGGCGTCGCCATGGGTGTGATGGATTTTATTGGGTGACTGTGTTGTAAGTCAACGGAGGAACGAAAAGGAGTGATTTTGAGGAAAACAAAAATCTATTTTTGATGTGGTGGCCTTGGATGGTCTTTTTGAACTAAAATAGTTTTGGGTTTGAAATGTAAGTTTTCGGTTGAATAAAAGTTGAATCTAACAAATCAAAAACAAAATGAAAATGGTTTTGAGTTATAAACAATATCTATGATTTCGGAAAGACGGTTTTGAAATATTTTGATTTTGTTGTGAACAATTGAAAATGTATTTGGGTTGTGATGGTGCGAGTTTGAACACCTTTTAGGAAAGCAAAGTGTTTTGAAACATATAGAGAAAAATAAGGAATTTTCTTTAACCTGAATGGGTTGTGTTTTATTTTGTATTTGGGAGCTTGTGTATGCGAGTAGCTTCCTTATTCTCTGTGTCCGAGTGTTGGGCACTTGGTAGCGATTTGGGTATTGTTGGTGGTTGAGGCATAGATCACGTCTTGGAGTCCGAGTTCTTGTTGTTGTTGTTGTTGTGGTGATAGTTAGTGTTTCTTGTCTCATAGACTACAACAAGTTATGTGGATCGAAGCGTCATCAGTGAGGTTTTCTTACCATTCTTGGTGTTCGGGTGGCTTCAGGACCTCAAGGTGTTAGACCAAGACATATCCCTAGATGGATCTAAGCTTGGGTTAGTGTTGCATTTCTTTTATAGATTGGGTGGCCTTCTTGGTTTTGGCGTTTCTCAAAATTTGGGGACGAAATTTCCAAAGGTGGGGTGGCTGTAGCACTTGTGTTCTTTAAACTATTAAAGAGTGTATTTAATTCCTTTATTTTCATTTTGAGAGTCTTTGGAGTTGTTGTATTTCAGTTTTGGGGGAGTACGATTCGATTTAGAATTGTTGGGATTGTTCGTTCGCACTTGTTTACGCTGAAAAGTTCTTTGGGGCCTTGGAAAATTTGTTATGAGGTCGACACTAGCCTTCCTGGGGGTCGACACCACCTTGTTGCCTTGCTCTTAGTAACTTTGTTGGTCTATAGGGTCGACATCACGGTTTTGAGTGTCGATCCTTTCCTTACTATGTTGTTCTGGGTTACATTCTAAAATTTAGGGTTGACACCACTGGTTCGAAGGGTTGACCCTTATCCTCTACACACATTAGTATCTTAGCTTTTCTTCCTGAAGGGTCAACACCACTGTCTGAAGGGTCGACCCCTATGAGTTAATTTCCAAAATTTTTTGTTCAATTTTGGGGTTTTACTTTTGGGGGTTTGACTTATTCTTTCCTTTGACTTTAGGGCTATTATTCTACCACTATAAATAGTCCAACACTTTTCTTATTCAGTTTTTCTTTTCCCTCTCTCTCTCTCTTCCCTCTTTAAACTGCAAATCCCTCTCTCTGTCTCTTAGAAACTCACTTTTTTCCACTTAGATCTCTAGATCTACTCACGTAGAGGCATCTTTTCACCTTGGTCCTTTAAGAAAGATTGTAGATCTCGTCATGGTTTTCTTTTGATCCAAGAGTTTTGCGATTTCTTCCACTTTGGTTTTCTTCGAGTTCTCCTCTTCGCTTCAAGAGGTAGGGTCTATTTCTTAAACTCAATATGAGTTCGGTAGCATATTTGTGACCTATTTTGTTATGTATATTTGGTAGTCATTTGGTATGATTTTTATCCTTGTTATTTGTTATTTCAAAAGATCTATGGATTTTGGTGTTTTGGGTTAAACTTAGGGTGCATATTTTGAAATATAAAAAAGAGAATTTTCAAATGAGTTTTGAACAAGGTTATGATTTTGTATTGGTGATTGAGATATGTTGACATGGTGGCTTCCGTTTACTCAAAAGTGATTTCGAAACAAAATAAAGTTTTGTGAAATTGGGGTATTGTTAGGCTATGATTTTGCTACTACAGTTACTTTAGGTAATCAAAATTGCACGTGGATTTCTAAAAGTAGAAAAGCCTCAATTTGTAGAAAACCCCAAATGATATTGCTTTGGGAGTTGGATTGATTTGTGGTAAATGGTTTGGTTGGAAAGGAAATAGTTGTGGGATTTTGAAAATGGACGTTGTTACTCTCTTGGAAAAATGTATCTATATTGTTATCTTTTAATTATTGCGTTGGAGGATAGCATTGTTGTGTCTTAGAAATTGCATGTGAATTAGGCAATTTGAAATCATTCATATCATGTAGCATCTAATGGATTTTAGAAATTGAAGCTATATGTTTTGAAAAGAGGTCTTGGAAATTCTTACATTATGTTTTGGAACATTTGCATTGTTTCGGAAAAATAATATTTTGAGTTATATGTATTGTACTATTGAAAAGAATAAATAAAATGGTGAATCTGGGAGAAATTTGTTGTCACGTCAAATAAATTGGCCAATGTGTCCAGAGTGAAAATTCCAAAAAATGTGTGTATACATGGGTACCGGTTCCCGCGGGCAAAATATCCATAAAATGGCAATAGTAGCGCTTGTATAGACTACGTTTACATGGGTGTCGTCTGATGATTTCCTACAGATGAAATATCCGTGAAAGGTTGTATCTATTTTGGAGATTTACCCATTTTATTTACTATTATGTTGGTTCTAGAACAAGATGTTTGAAAAATAGTTTTAACAATGTATTTGTTGTTGTTTAGTGATGTATTCGCATTTGATTTAGCAATGTAATTACTGGTTGGTATTGAGATACCTGGATTGGTTTTTGGAAAAGAATTTCATATCAAATTAATGTTTTAAATTCGGAAAACGTTTTGATTAAACATAAGGTGTCGGTAATTTGAAAGAAATGATTTTATTAAGAAATCAAATGGATTTGAAAATGCATTTGGGCATATTGTATATATGTACATTCATATATGCTGGTGGAGCATGTTTAGCTTTTGAAATATTCTCTACTAGGCTTTATGTTCACTCTACGTGGCTAAAATCTTTTTCAAGTGTACATGTATAGATGTGGACCGTGACGTGAAGTTGTATTCGTAACCGTGTAGGGTGGTTGTGTTATTTGTAGGCCAAGGGCCATTTATGTTATTTATTGGCCGTGTGCCATTCTTGTATGGGTTACACCCTTGTATGTGATGTGTGCCTCAGGGCATCTAACTTGATGTTTTAACATCTGTGTATGTTTTAGTTACAGAGTATCCATTCGACTTAGATGTTGAAGGGAATTTCACTAACCCTCATTTGGGATGACCTAATTTAGCATAATTTTTTGGTTATTTTAGCTTAGCTAAAAAAATTGTGTTTGGAATAAATTTTGGCTTTTTTGTAATTGATTTGATGATTGTCAACGAAAGAGTGAAATGATTATGGTTTATATGTGATGTTTTGTCTTATTAGCTAAATTAGCTTATGTTGTCTTTATTGGTTAATTAGAGGGTGTTTGAGATTATTTAAATAAATGTTTTTTTTTTTTACGAAAATATGTGCAAAAAAATAGAGAGGTAATATAAATAAAAAAAAATATTAAAAGATAAAAAGTATTTTTTTTTAGGTCATGCCAAATAATCCCTTAAGCTAATTTAGCCTATCCCAAATAATTACCCTAAAATTTAAGTCACTAAATTTTGTGAAAATATCAAATATTATGAATTTACAATTTTTGGTAATAAAATTTAAGTTGATACATTTTTGTTAAAATGTCAAGGTAAAAAAATAAAAAATAAAAAAATAAATTCTTATGCTCATTGCTAATCCATTTCCCCCCCCCCCCCCCCCCCCCCCCCCACACACACACACACACACACACACACACACACACACACACAAAAAGATGACCAAAGCAAGCAAAGCATAAGGGGCAGGTATGTGATGTATGCATGTATAAATTAATATAAGATGTGTACGTAACTTGCAAATTTTTAAATAAGAAAAGATGTGTACTTAACTTGCAACTATTTAAAATTTGTGAAATTAAACTATAATAAAGTAGCTTTCTTCTTGTTATGTGCCAATTTATAGAGTTATTTTTTTTATATAATAGTAAACTTTTGCATACATTAAAAAATAGCAAAAGAGGAAAGAAAAAAAAAAATGGAAAAGCTCAAATTAAGGCCCATTGGGCCTGGGCTTACATGTTCAGTCCGGCCCAAACACCAAGTAAAAAGCCCTTGCTAAATGTTGTGAAAAATACTTAGAGAGACAATTACCACAAAAAAAAAAAAAAAAAAAAAAGAAGAAGAAAAAAGCCCTAAACTTTAGCTTTGAAATAAAATATATTATAAGTTTTAAATTTTATCAATTTTAATTTTAATTTTATCAATTTAAGTTTTTTTTTATATAATATAAATCATTCGCTTGTTTTTGTTAAGTAAAATTTTTGAAAGAAAAGTATTTGTCATTAAACTCAACGTAGGTATACATAAAATATTTAAAATACCTTTTGTATTGAGTTTAATACACTACAAAAAAAATTAAGGTTTTAGAGAGTAAAATTTAGGAACAAAATTATTTTTTAGGGACCAAATATTTTTATTGCGAAAAAAGTCATTATTATATTTTTAGCAACGAAAATTAGACATTAGTGATAAATTATTATCCTTTTGGGACCAAATTTTTTATCTCAAAAGATAAACCATTTTCAAACCAAATTATTTTGTTCGTAAAACTCTATTTATTAGTCACATTTTCAAAATTTTGCCTCTAAAAGCCTTATTTTTGACTTTTCGAGACGACTTTTTAACGACTATCCTCATGACGATAGAAATTGGTCTCTAAATGTCTTTTACAATAAAATTTTTACTTTTAGAGACCAATACATTTGGTCTCTAAAACTGTTATATGTTGTAGTGATAACTCAAATATTCATTTTCCCTTCAATTTTACTTAATTAAATAGATAAACGATTTAAATTGAAAATAATTTAAAAGTTAAGGTTTAAATTAATAAAATTCAAAAATCAAAATTTATTTTGTTACAATACTCAAACCTTAGGAATTTTTTTTTATTTTTTTCCCCCTCAATACTTAATGTATGGACTTACAAATTGTGATAATAAAATTTTGAGGAAATTACAGATTAGTTAACTTAAATTAATTATAACTTTTATAAAAGGGCATTCAAGCCATAAGTTTTGGGCAATAGCACAAGCTCTATTCTCTTAGAGCCAAAAAGACAAAACAATTTGAAAAATTACATTACTCCTACCTATTTGTCTATCTGTCCACATCACTTATATGTCAACTTTGTACGCATATCTATCCATATGCCATTCTCCTATTTATCCACGTGTTATTTATCTATTTGTCCATGTGACACTTATCTGTCTAACTAGTTTGTCTACATGTCCATATCAACACTATTACCAGTCACCATCATTGGCCATTACTAATGATTTTTTTGACTCTGACGATCCGATAGTGACCTAGCGGTAGTGGGTTAAAAAAACAAAAATTAAAAAAAATTAAAACAATATATTATTCTTACTAAACGTTTTCATTAATCATGTCTTTATTTCCATAAAAGATCAATTTTTGAACTTAATACCATATCCTCCCATAAAAATGGATTTGCCACCTATAAACCCTTTATGAAAATGCAAGTGGACTTGTACATGGTACAAGTCAAACATGTCACACCCCAAACTCGAGTATGACCGGCCGTGGCCCACAGAGCCTTAGCCCAAGGCACACGTAAGCCTAAAACACGAATCCATAATCACATTGAACAACTAAACAATAGTCCAATAATAAATAACCAAAACTCAATCCAAACATGCCACAATTGTAAATGGCAAAATCAACCGTAATCAAACCCATCCAAACTTATGGGATATAAACAACCCACATATCAAAAATAATTCTAAATGAATTTTAAAAAAAATAAATATAAATATGCATAAACTGGACATGACAATCTAATACAAATTAAATGAATGTCCTAGAAGTCCATGCAATTGAGTCCCCGCTACGCCATAAATCCACTCTAAGTCCTTCTAACACCTGGAAGTGATAAAAAACTAAGTCAGCTGATAGCTCAGTGAGTAGCAACATGGATAGTAAATACAGTTTTGAGAACAGGGATAAATTCCAAAATAAGATATATATCACAGAAACTAGATTGACATACAGTTTGGTAAATACAATCTGTTTCAAAAAGAAGGTTTCACAGTTCAACACTTAAAATACTCATGTCTCGCAAGAACATGATAAACGACATTTTCCACTTAAAACAGATTATAACATGAACACTAATAATTTTTTGGGTACAAAAAAAAAACAAATAATATGCCACACAGTTGTCAAGGCTATAAGCCCCGTTGGATCCAATACCGAACTAAGAGTCATCCTCAGGGTGGCACCTGGGCCTTTTCTCAAAGACGATTCGATTGAAGGTCACCTAGTTGTTTTTAAAGGTCTTTTCCTTACAATCGTTGAGCACTAGAGTCATCACGGCCCAACTCGGATCTGTTCCCTAGTGGCCAGAGTCACCACACACAGTGGAATAAGTTCCCTGGACTAAATACACATATGGTTCCAATAATCAATACACATCAGTTTCGCAAAACATGGTAGTTCATCATTATAAACATGAGACCAAAACAAATAGTTTACAGTATGCCAAATTCACACATGTTTCTGAAATAATTTGATTCCATTGATAATATAATAATTTATCAAAAACAGTTTAGTCATGAAACAACAATTTAATTTTCCAACAGTTCAGGGTAAGGAAATATTTACAAAAATACATAGCATGAAACTACTCACCTGAAACGAAATAATATAATCCTTGAATCGAATAGAGTGTAAAAGTCCAACTAGTGTCCTGAACCAAGTATAAAAACTGCATGTCACAACTAATTTAAAAATACTAAAAAAATTAGGAACTAAGTAACCTCAACAAAGTGCACTAACCCTGCTCAACCCAACTCACCGTTACTCTTAAATAATACCTAAGTTCATGTTCTTCAAGGTTTAAAATCACCCAAGACATGGGTTCCGGTCAAAACTTAATTAATTGTGACTTTAAGATAAAACAGAATTTCAAACAAGCCTTTCCAACCAATTCTCTAACTTTGAAAATTACAAAACCCACTCCACGCTATTCAAAAAATTCCAATAACCTCCAGATATGATCTAATATATCCTAAGTTTCAAATCCAATTGGTTTCACTTGATTTGATTATCAAAATAATTATCTACAATTTATTATATCCAAACAGGTTGTTTTCTGCAGCACTTTAAAGAAATTGACGGTTCTCTTAATATACACAAGCAATCAATGCAAGGCCAAAAACATACGAAACTAGACTCGTAACCGGTTCTAATTATACTAATTTGATAATTTTTGGATTTATACCCAAAGAGAACAACATTCCCGAATTTACTGTTTCGGACTGGTTTCCTGGACAGATTTAAATACCTCAATTTATATGGGTTTTGACTCCCAAAAATTATGAAAAAATTTAGATATGCAATTTAATATGTAATTGACCTACTGTAAGAATTTCAGTTCAAAATTCATCCGTTTAATATGATTTCTTGATTTTTAAAATTTGCGATTCTATGTAGAATTTTTGAACTAAAAATAATACCCATTCTTTAAACAAGAATTTAACTCCTCAAGTTTCTTAATAGGATATCTATATACACAATATATAAACCTACAACCTCTCCATCAATGAACTAAATAATCATAGAGTAAGGATAAAGAACAAAACTTTAAGGAAGAAGAAAGATAAAGACCTAGTACACACCTGAAAATCCATCCTTGTTTGCAACCCTTTTTTTTTTTCTTCTTCTTTTCTCTCAATCTCTCTCTTTCCCCGTGGATGCCTCCTGCTGCTGCTATAGAATGTATTAGGCAACCTAGGGTTATGTATCTAAACAAAAGGCTCTAGTTTATTATCTCTTTATATTATTTTATTTTCTAACCCACTAATTTAAATAAAATATAACTATTAATATAACAAAATATACTTACAAACTTACCCTCTATTTTTTTTTTAAATAATAAATCTTGCTTCTAAATTAAATACTTTCAACATAAATTTATTTTAAGTTTAAAAATTAATTAAAAGATCCTCCAATAATATTTAATTTGCACCTTATAATTCACCACCAAAATATTTGAGATTGTAATATTATTATTTAATTATTTACTTAATTTTTATATTCGGATTCTCACAAAACACATTAAAAATATATATATATTTTTTCACTTTATCTAATTCTCCATTTTATTTTAAATTGCCAAAAGTAGGAGTTAATAAATTTTGGTAGATCCTTTCCTTGGTTCCTTGCTAATCTGATCTAGACCCACAATAGTAAATTATAAAAAGAAGAAGAAGAAAGAAAGATGAGGAAAACAAGCAAAGTATAAGGGTCAGGTGTGGTATAGTATGGTTACGTATAAAAAAGATGTGTAAGTGTAACTACTTTAACTTATAGTAACTGTTTAAAATTTGAGGTTGGTCTGGTTTTGTATGGAGTGGAGAATAGTAAACTGGTTTTCAAATATGGAATTCCCAGGAACATTGTTCCCCCTTCCTGATGACATGTTGAATGATGTTGCAGTTGCTCTTCTCACTATTTTCATCACTACTGTTGCTGCTGCTGTCGTTGCTGCCCGTCTTTATTTGAAAAAGAAACCTAAAGGTCTGTGTTCAACAAATTTCATGTCACTTATTTATTTATTTATTATTGAATTGTATAGTTGTGGTGATTACTTCAATATGCTCAATATATATATTTGCATCATTAGTTCGCCCCGGGCCCTTTTTTTTTTCCAATCATTTTAATTACTTTTCAATAGTATCATCATACCTATAATTCTCCTTTTGAATGCTTAAAAAGGCAGAGATGATCATAGGGCTCCAGTGATCTTTAGGCAAGTCTGTCCAAGACAATCTTTTTTGGCATCTTTACGAGAAATTAAAGTTTTATGGACGAAAAAATTTGGTCCTAAAACTCTTATATGTTAGTAGTGTTTTCAATGATCTTTTATATATGTCCATCTTTTAGAAAACTCAAACAATCCAAAAGATATTTAGGTTTCTTTTGGTAACATTTATGGTTTATTAAATTTTGTTTATTGAAAACATTAAACATGTTTATATTAACTTTTGTTAAAACCAAAAACAAAAAATGCGTTTGGTGCAATGTGTTTTAAAAATTAGTATAGAAAATAAGTGAGCGGGGTGGTCAGAGGTGGCTGTTGACTGTTGAAGATGGTGACTAAAAGTGGTTGTCAGCTACTAGAGAGGTGAGCCAAAGGTGGTTTCAAGTGATCGGTGATTTCCAATACTTGGAGTTAATTGCTACCAATGGGAGATGGATACTAGAGGAGGTAGTCAGTGACGGTGGCCAATGGTGGTGATGAGCAGTGAATGGTGGCTTGAGAGGGTCAAAAAGAGAGGAAGGAATGAGAATTTATTTTCTAAACAAGTGAACCTATTTATTTTTTATTTTTATTTTTTAGGGGGAAGATGCTACTATATATGTGCACCCTTAAAAGGGTGGATATGATAAGTTCTTCATAATAACACCGCAAAATTTTTTAACATGAACCATAAAATGATTTAACTTATCTTGTTAAAAAAAAAAACTTGTGCTTTGTTCATACCATTTCGTCATTTGTAACTTTTACCATAAACTAGCATAACAAGCACCACAGGCATTCACCACAAAAAGCACAACTTTTTTATGTTGTGCCCTTTTTTTGGGTGCACAAATCATATATATATATTTCAATTTTTTGTTACAAGAACTAGGGGTGCACATAATTTTTTTTTTTTTTTCGTTTTTTACAAAACAAAAATAGACACCAAATGAGTTTTATTTATAATTTATAAATTTTTTAAAATATAAATAGAAAACTACAAACAGAATATTAGTGAATGGTTAATTTCTTTGTGTAACATTCTTATTATTAACATGAGACACCCATATTTTTGTAGTTTGCTATCATATTTCTGTAACGGATTATTATATGCGTTAGCTATTGATAGGCTTTTATTTCACATTTCACTCACATTTTCCTCTCTTCTTTTTAAATTTCTACACAAATCTATGATCCAACCACAACCTAAGTCTTGTGTCTCAATAAAGTCAGATCAGCAACTCTTTTCAGTAAATGAGTAAAAAATCCAAATATAGAGTAATCTTAGCTGCTCAACCTGAATCTGATTCAAATTACTTTAGAAGTCTCTATATTTAATCACCTGAACCTGTTTTGGTGTCCAAAGTAATTTACTGATTTTTAATCTTCATTATTATCTTTTCAGTTCTAGTTGTAAGAGTTTTGGAATATTTAGTTGTAATTTGAAGCAATTTACATGTTGCTTGGACCCCCAAACTCATAGCAAACTTGCCTATTTTAGAATTGCTTGTTATAAATTTCTGAAATTCGGGATGACATATATTTTCTTTTTCTAACGATCTTAATTTAATCTTTTGGTATAGGAAATGTGGCACCTAGAAATTATATTTAAAGGGCTTATTGTGCCTTTTTGTTTGTGTTCCTTCCAATAGCATTTTGTTCTTGTGTATCCTCTCCTGAATTATTTGGGGTCAATGTCTTTATCCCCTCACACTTGTCGATACCAAACTCAATTGATCTTCCTTTCTTTTTCTTTTTTTTTTTGAGGGGTCACGACTTGTGTAAAATGAAATTAAACATTGAACATTGAATTTTGTCTTTGGTGTCTTACTTTCTATGCAACTGGTTCCAATCATTTTGAGGAGGACTTCAGATAGTAGATGGCCATTACGATCATTATAATTTAATTAATAGCCGATGATGTTATATCCTAATGATCATTATAACTATTTTCGGTATATATATCTAATAGGTGAATAATTTGATTCAATTCATATTTTAGTCATCATGTGGCTAGTGGTGATTAAGTCTCGTTTGTTTGCAAACTGATTATTGTAATCATGTGTTAATAGGGTGCTTAGATCCTGAGAAATTTGTAGAGTTCAAACTTGTTAAAAGGACAAAAGTTACCCATAATGTTGCAAGGTTTAGATTTTCCCTTCCAACGCCTACTTCAGTCTTGGGTCTTCCTGTTGGGCACCATATAAGATGCAGGTTCATTTTTTAACTGCCTTTTCTATATTTTAATGTTCAGTAATTCTATTCGGTATATATATTTTTTTAGGTTCAAATCATTCATGATGCAGTTGGTGAGTTATTATTCCCAATACAAATTGCTTCATGAAGCCAAAGACCACTATGCTTATATGGCAACTAGTTTTTCTTTGGAACTACTCATATTTATAGCACTATTTTTACTGATATGTCTATTTTTATGTTGGGCAGAGGAAACGACAGCGAAGGTGAAGCAGTTATCAGACCATATACCCCAATTACTTTAGATTCAGATCTCGGTTACTTTGAACTTGTGGTAAAGGTACACATTAATTTGTATTTGAAAACTCTCTCCCATGGTTTCAGAGACATTTTAATTTGTTCTCACAGAGGTCGGGCTTTATGATGTTGGTTTTGATTTTGGTTTTGGTTTCAATAGATGTATCCAAAGGGAAGGATGTCACACCATTTCAGAGAGATGCATGAAGGCAATTTCCTGGCTGTGAAAGGACCAACGGTTCTTACTCATTCTTTTAATGCTTGATTAAATTGTTAATTTGATAATAGTATGTCCTCAGCATAGTGAACTCCAAAAATAAATTTTGAAAAAAAGAAGTTAAAAGTGAATTTCTATATTGATTCCGAACTTTCCATGCCCAGACCGGTGTCTAGCAAGCATATTTATCAGTTGAACTTGGCACTGTTTTTTTTTTTTTTTTTGAAGTCTGTGTCAAGTGGAGTCCCACATAGACTATGCACAAAAGTAAAATAATGTACAGCATGCAAGTGTGAAGGCACCCTCACATCAACAACTAGTTTTTTTGGTCAAGGTTTACTTAAGACTGTGTAAAATGGTATTAGAGCTTGTGTCCCCCTAGCTTGTATGGGGCAGGTGCTACAGAGTGAGCACACTGCACATGAGGAAGGGTGTGAATTGCTTGTGTACAAATATAAAGTAACGTATAGTATAAAATTGTGAGGGCACCCTCACCGCAAAAGCTAACTTTTTAGGTTGAGTTATACTACCCAAAACCGAGTTAACAGTCCAAAAGTTTACCTCTGGTCTTTTATGTACTGGTCTTGAAATTCAGTGTTCCTGTAGTCTATAAACTACAATGGGTTATTTTAATTTAAATAATGCTTCCCCAACCATAGAATTATGCAGCAAAGACTCTTCGCTTTGAATTTGATATATTTATAATTAATTTTAGTGAATAGTATGTCAAATTCTCAAAGATAATGAATTAGTCTTGCCACAATGAAACATGATATGTCAAAACATGAGAATGTTCGTTGGAAAATTTAAGCCATAGATTTGTATGTCATCATGTCATGCTACTGTGGACTTTCTAGTTTACCTAACCATTGGTGGAATTGAGTTGCGAAAGTTTTACACTGTTACCCACCAAAAACATTCATAAAAATGAAAAATGTAAAGAAACTTTTCCAATGTTAGACTGTGATAAAGAAACTATCATGCTGTAAATTACTAATTTCCCTCAGGTAATTTTTATTTTCATTTCTTAAATTTATGTTTTTGTGGTTCAAGGGGCGGTTCAAATATAAACCAGGCCAAGTTAGAGCATTTGGGATGCTTGCTGGTGGGACCGGCATTACCCCAATGTTTCAGGTATGTATGTATGTATGTATATTAGCATTTGAAATGGCAGAAATACCTTTGTTTTTTGAAATTTTTTCTTTTGCCTTTATGTTGGAAACTTCCTCTCTCTATAGCTTTGATTAGAAGTTCATATATGTACTGTTTATGTTTCTGTTTCTGGATCCATCATCCACATCAGCTTGCCAGAGCCATATTAGAGAACCCAAAAGATAAAACAAATTTGCATCTTATCTATGCAAATCATACTTTGGAGGACATTATTTTGAAGGTAAATTGCACTATTCATCCTTCACTCTGTTATTAATTAGCATGAAAATGTGTAGGGGCTAATCTGATCATTTTCTATCAAGAATTCTAGGGACCAACTAGAAATTTTGAGTGGATACTTAATTTTGGACAGCGTGTGTGGTACGGAAACTATGAATGAGCAAATTTAAGAGTGTTATTAGACTATATCTGATTCTGCTAAAACCTGAAAGTCATTCAATCTACTTGACTTTAGTATGTACATGGGAGATATCATTTTAGAATGTGATGATTTGTACATGCATTCAAATATGATGGGTTATGGAATGAATATGATGGATTAAATTATTTTACTCTTTTCTTTTTGGATATTTTTACAGGAAGAACTAGATGTGTTCGCTAGCAAGTTCCCCAATCACTTCAAAGTTTATTATGTTGTAACCCAGGTTAGGTTAATTAGTTACCTTATTTTTTCTTCAATTTATCTTTCTCTACATCCCAATTTATCAAGGCTATATTTAGATTTAGAAGTCATTCCTCCTCCTATATAATTTTTCTCCCGTGTCGAGGCATTTTGGTAACTGGCTTTGAACTATCAATGATTGGAGCTTCTTTATAGATATTCTTTCCGAGAGCGAAATGAAACATCGCAAGTTATTAAAATTGGAATAATGGTTAATTATGTTGTTGTTGGTCAGGCTCCTACTGATGCATGGAATGGTGGTGTTGGGCATGTATCAAAGGAAATGATTCAAAGCCATTGCCCTTCACCCGGACCGAATATTCAGGTTCATCTCTGATAAAGATTTATATATATATATATATGTATTTTATAAAGCCTACTGTTTATGTTACTAATTACAATTTTTTTCTTTTGCAGATATTGAGGTGTGGGCCAGCAGGCATGAACAAAGCCATGGCTGTTCACCTTGATGCAATTGGTTATACTTCAGAAATGCAGTTTGAGTTCTGAATCTGATCCATCTGCTAGTTTCTACTTTGTATGTTGTGAATGTTATTAATGTTATAAAGCTAATAAATGTTCCTTAATTAGGATTAGTTGACCTCACAATTGACTAACAAAGGAGGAAAACTGTATTGGCATGACCTGTCATGGCATGATATGTTTTCTAAAAATTCAAGAGTACAATGTAGTTATTTTATCCTTACACTATTCTATGGACGGTTGAATTATATTTTGTATACATCACAACTTGATCTTTCACTTGCCATTTTCTAACTATTTAGCATAGTTATTTTATCCTAACTATTATATGGATGGTTGTATTATATTTCAATTACATTACAACATAATCATGAGAATTGAAAATCAAAACAAAAGTTTTTCATTTCATTGTGTACGCATACAATATTCCTTTCAAATCTTTGGGGCACCCACTTGTAGGATCTCAACTCATCCATATATTGCATTAGGAATGGGAGCTGAGCTATGCATATGTCAGTTTGTTTAATTAGTTGAATTCTTCATATGGAAGCAGTGTTCACTGGAAGCTGGGTAGATGTTTTGTCTATTTTGTTCTGTGACTGTCCATGTTGGTATGTTTTGTTCTTTTTGGTCTGATTAGGTAATGGCCTGTTATGTTGGTCCATTTTGTTCGGTTTGATATGAGGGCTGAGTCTGGGTGTTTGAGATGGTGGCTTTGTTGTTTCGGTGAGTTTACTTTTGCTCCTTGGCTGATCTGCTATGATATGATATGGTGGCTCTGTTATGTTGCTCTGAATGCTGATCTGCTCTGATCTGATATGTTATCTGCTTCTGGTTTTCATTGGAGCTGAATGCTGATCTGCACTGCTCTGGTTTTGCTGATCTGTTCTGGTTTTGCTCTGCTAATTCTGTCATCTGCTTCACTGATGCTGGCTGGCTGAAGGTGGTAGAAGTTTTCAAGTTGTAGAATTATGGTCTAAATGCTTTATTAGTACTGTGTCAACACAAAAATGCAAAACAAAATGTTTGCTTCATTGTCTGAGTTGCTGCAGTGGTTTGCTTCTGGCTGCTATAGTATTTGTGGGAAGCTTGGGCTCAAGGAGTGGAGTTTATGAAACTGAAGATGACTCTTGATGATTATGGTGGAAGCTGGTTGCTAATGGTTGCCCTCTGCAGTAGTTGCAATTTTGGTTTTGCTTTATTAGCTGGTCTAATGCTGGGAGTTGATTGAGTTGGTGAATGAAGTGCTGGTTTGTTGGCTAAGTCTGGGTGTTCTTGGCATATTGGCTGGTATATTGGTTGTTCTTGGCTGCACAATTCTTTGCTGATACTAAACTGGTTTTGTGCTACAGAGTTCTCCATCAGGTGATGCTCAAACAGTGGAGGCTTTACAACAGAGGCTTTTGCTAGATGTTAGCTGTTGGTGACCTTTTATTGTGTTGGGTTTTTTGTGTTGTATGTTGCTTTTTGTTTTGTTTTTCTTCTGGTTGGTTGCTCACCAACTGTGATGGTGTGCTTGCAAGGGATTGGGCAGTCATATTGGTGCCAACCTAGTTGGAATTGATATGTTTGCTATGATGCTTTTGCACCCGTCTGTTTCCTTTTCTGATGTAATGTTTTATCGTTCATTAATAAAGGTTTTTTTGCCAATAAAAAAAAAAATGAAGGATCCTACCTCTAGATCCATATGCATAATCCACCTCCTAAGCCACATGTAGGATCTCACCTCCCAATCCACATGTAGGATTTCATTTTCCCGATCCACATGTTGGATCCCACTTCCCTAATCCTGATGATATTATCATACGTGTGAGACTATCACAAGGATGCGAAAGATCTGCTTGGCCCTTGATACTATTAGGATCTGCTGACTTCTCTTGATATTGTCAAGAGATCCCTTTCTATATAAGGAAGTCTCCCCTAAGCAATCGTCAAGTCAACACTACACTTCATACAACTCTCTCTCTGGCATAGAAGACCTTCATTGTCGCCCTCTTTCTTCTAAGATTGCCTTCAGTCTCTTTTCCTCTACCTTTGATGATTCTAAGCCATCTAAGTACCTACCATCTTCCCAGATCATCTTGTCTGTCCACATCGGACACGATCACCTATAAAAGGTAAAGTGACAACAGAAGTGCTACGCACCCCCAGTGGGGGTCGACCCCCAGTGACGTGGGGCGCCCCCACTGGCCAGTTTTCTGTTTTTTTTTTTTTCTTCCAATCCCACAGTGCCACGTGGCACTGGGGGGTCACCCCAGTAACATTTACTGGGGGTCCGGCGCATTTTCGAAGTGACAATGGCCCATAATTTGCCCTCAGTTTCTTTCCATTTCTTCATAAAAACCACAGCAATAGGGAATAAAAAGGTTGGCTACTGTGGTGTGGGTTCAAGAAGGGCTAGCTGATGTGGGTTACGAAGAGGGAGAAAATTTAAATTGTGTTTGGTAGCTTTCTAAATATGATTTGAGAGTAAGAGTTATATTTTGAGTTTGTGAGTTTTGAAATTATGATTTGAGTGTGAAAAATTTGTTTGGTAAAAGAGTTTTCAAAAGAGTTTTGAATTGAGTGAGGAATTTTTGATGTGACATATGATATTTGATACAAAAATTTACAACTCATAACCAAATATACAACTTAAAATTCTATTAAAGCACATAAAAAATTTTAAAAAATTCAGAAAATATTTTTTTCGAATAAATAAAAATTAACATATGTCAATTGCCCTCTCACCCCCCCCCCCCTCCCAAAAAAAAAATTTGCATTGTTCCAGTCAACTGGTGGGACATCCTGTGAGACGTTCGGTAAGGCCAAATTTTAAAAAGAAATTTGAAAATCGCACCTCATACAGAGTTTCTGCAGAGTTTGGAAAATTAGTTCCAAATACCTATCCAAACATCATATTGGAATGTAGGGGTAGAATCATAGTTTGGAAATCGTTCCAAACACAGCCTTGGAGTCTGTTTATGCAATATGGTTTTCCTGTAACGAAAAGAAAAATTCTATAACACCTCATTTTGGGGTGTCTATCATATGTGCCATTTATGATGTTTATGATATTTAGTTATGACCTATTTTGGTATTAGTTATAATTTTGTTATGACTTATTGTCATGTTAGTTATGACTCATTGTAATGTTGATTATGACTTATTGTAATTATTATTTTAGTTTTAATTTAAAAGATCTTTTATTATACCTTCTGTGGTATTTAATTATGACTCACTAATTTTTTTTAAATTATGATTGAAAAAATTTTTGTTATGATATTCGTGGTAATCAATACCATAAATATTATAACTTGCATATGGTAGACCCTTTTGAAAGTGTGTATTATAGAATGACCTAAAAAGCCAAATGAAAATCAACGATTTAATTTAAAATAAAATACTATTAAAACTATGCACTCTAAATGATTTGTAAGCTATTGGATTACACATCAACGTGATTGCAAATTATCATGATCCAAAATTATAGGGTGTATAGATATTAAATTTGAATTATTTTTATGGATAATTTTTTTTTTCAAGAAAGTTATATTAAAAAAAATAAATAAAAATAACCCCCTTTTGGTTTGATCCCTATAAAAAATCAAATCGTAACTGTTTACTTGCTTCAATTTGAATCCTTAAATTTTAAAATGGTATCAATTCTAACTATTTGTTTGTTATAACTAATGGAATGGGAGCAATTTAAATAGTTTAACCACTTTTGTTTGTGGTGATAGTTTAACCACTTTTGTTTGTGGTGATGGATGATAGAAGCGACAACGACTATGGACTAAGGAAGCAGTGAGAGGGATGGCAATGTGCTAGGAAAATGGAGTAACAATAGACAAGGAAAATGAATGCAGTAGTCCTAGTGGGTTAAGGAAGAGAAGAGATGGTGATGGATAATGGTAAGAGAGAGAGAGAGAGAGAGAGAGAGAGGTGTGACTATCAACAATAATAAAGGGAAGAAAAATGGTTAAATTTCCTAAATTGAGCCTTTTTTGTTAGTTGTATCTAGTAGATGCAAATAAATGGTCAAAATTGATACAATTTTAATACTATAGGGCTTAAATTGAAATAATTAAAATGTTAGGGTTAGATTTGTTATGGAGGTCAAATGTTGGGATTTTTTTTTTTTTGTTGTGTAATTTTTCCTCTTTATTTTATTTAATTTATGAGGAAGGTTTCTCTTTGGTTCATTTTATGAAATGGGTTTGAGAAGGTCGTCGAAATCTATGGAGATTGTCGAAAAAATTGCTGGAGAAGACAAAAGTTTCCAAAAATTCCACAAACTCCTACGGAAATAGAAGAGTGAGGCTAGAGATGATCAATGGTAGCTATAGAACTCAAGAAAATGGAGATGAATGAGGATAGATGGTTGGGTGAAAGAGAAAGTAGAGATGCTACAAAGAGAGAGAAATGGCATAGCTCCCGTAAGATCCTCACTTTCATCTCTGAAGAATAAAGAATTATGGATGGCTCTTCAATTTCATTCCATTCATCCTCTTAAAGTGTAACAACCCCGACCCATGATTAACATTAATCTATGATTTAATAAGTCTAATAAGTTATTGAGATCAAATCCTAAATTAATTGCATATGTGATACATTATTGTACTTTTATCTATCTCTCATAGGAAGATCTATTTATGTTTCCGTTTCGGTTTGCAAATTGAAAGCCTTATCGACATCCGATTTAGAAATTGACTTGATTTTTGCGTTATTTGGGATTTTTAAAATTTTATAGTAGGTTTAATTAAAATCCGATTCGGAACGAATTAAATTAGAAAAAATTAATGCCAATTGATTAGTTGATCAACAAAGTAATTAGCCAAGCCTATATAAGGCCACCTCAACACCTCATATACACTTTTTGCACTCCCGTTTCCTCTTGATTGAGTTCAAACGTGTAGAGAGAGAGAGAGAGAGAGAGACTAAGAGGAGAGTGGCTTCAACATAGGAGTTGATTGAGAATTTGGAGATTTGGCTAGGAATTTCAACCAAATAACTCTAGAGAGACCATAGTTGAGCATCTAAGGTAAGAAGTCCAACCCTTAGTTGTGTAATTGAGTTAGTTTTTGTAAGAATTCAAGTAAAGGAGGTGGACTAACATGAGAATGAGCTAGGATTGAAGAATTGTAACTCAAATCATACATGCATGTGCATATCATGAAGTTTTGAAGTTGTTTTTACAAGAATTCTCACATGCATGTTCATATCTTAGTTTTGTTCAAAGAATTCAACTTGTTTTTGAGCTTAATGACTTATTTGATCATGTTTTGGAAGTTTGGAATTCATGACATTACATGCAAGTTATGTTATCTAAGTTTCAAGTTTTGTTTGCTACAATTGGCATAGCTTTTGGGCTTGATTTTGCAAAATAGTTTGTAATTCATCATGTATTATGAGTTTCTCAATGTTTTACTAAGTTTTGGTCGAAAAGGATGTGTTTTGAAGGATTTGAAATTGAGTTTTGAGCTTGGGAACAAATCTGGAAATTCTAGAATTTTGCTCCTACGCTCGAGCAAAGAAATCTACGCTCGAGTGACCACTCAGAGTGTGCATATTTCCGCTCGAGCGACCAGAAGTCTTCTCGAGCGTGAAATGCATGCTCCTAGAAGTTCTTTTGTTTTGCAGGCTGCTCAAGCGATAAAATTTGCGCTCAAGCGAGGGCATGTCTCTCACGCTTGAGCGAGCGTCGAGCGAACATTAAGCGGAAAAATTAGGCAACCAGTACTTTTGCAAAAGTTTACAGATCGCTCGAGCGACAAATCTTGTGCTCGAGCGACCACTTTTATTTTGCATGTCCCGTTCGAGCGAGGACCCTATTTTCAACAAGTTTTGTTAAGTGTTTTTAAGTGCATTTTTGCATCCTCATTCCATTCTAGGAATTCCTAGGCCATGATTAAGGCACAATAATGAGGATTAAAGTAGAGACATACTAAGGTAAGAAAAAAACAAAGTAAATGTTTCCGGGTGTGTAATTCAATATGTATTCGTTTTGTACCTGTGTAGGTCACACGCCACAAGATATCTGAACCGCCTACTCTATTCGTCTATTTGGTGCCATCTATTATTTGTGAGTAATAACTCTGTAAAGTTATGTTAGACTTTGATTATTTTCTAATGTCATGACATGATTGGTTTTCTGAAAAGCCATATTTTGTGTAAATGAATGATTGTCCAAGTTTCTAAAATATACTCGTGACATCCACAGCATCATGTGATATTTGCGTCCCTTTGTGGGTCATCAGGTCCCTTTATGGGTCATCAAAATGCCTTTACGGCCGTCCCTTTATAGGTCATCGAAAATGTCTCTGTGCACACGAGTCATCGGAATGCCTTATGGGTATCCATTTATGGGTCATCAGAATGCCTTCACGGCTGTCCCTTTATGGGTCATCGGATTTGTTAACGCTAATGGATGTGCCACATACTATGATGTGAAATGTATGAACTTTGAAAATGAAAGTGAACATGTATATGAATCTGTTTCTGATTTGAAATCTAAATATACATAAGACTCTGTTTCTGATATAAACTCTGATTTCTAACTCCATGATAGACATCATTCATTAAAACCTTTTGCTTTGTTATTATTCACTGGGCTTCCGCTCACTATTTATATTATATATGTAGGTGACCAGGCACGCGACGAGGCTTAAGATGATGCCTGAAGGGTTTCATGTTTGTCAGCCACCCTTTATGCCTCCCGAGGAGGTTCCAGATCATGTCAAGCCTTGTGGCTATGTTTTCGTGAATATTTAAAACTTTGGTTCTTTTGTTTTGATTATGGACAATTTCTGTTAATATGTACAATACATGGAGTGACGTGTATCAACTGTATTCTTTGATGTCACACGTATCTTTATAAAAGTTTAAGAATATCTGTCTCATGTATGTCTTCACAGCTCAATGGACTATTTCTGTTTATTGTTTCCGCAGCCCCTAATTTCATGTTATTTTGTTAAGAGGCCTTCGGTAATCCAAGGGTTACTGGCCGGTTATAATGCTAAACCCATAGGGGCAGGTTTGGGTCATGACAGAGTGCTATCAGAACACGTGTTCTATCGCACACATGAGTCCATATGAGCTTAGGATGTCTTAGTAAGAAGTAGGGACATTCCATCTACATGTGTAAATATGCGTTCATTGAAAGTGAAAACTAAATCTGATTATAACCACAAGATATGGAAACAAACGATCTGAATGTTGTAAAAGGACTATTTCCTATGTTTGTAATGTCACGTTTACCTATAGCAAATGAAAAATACAAGAAGTGATGGAACAGTTGAATCATTCGAAGCCTGAATGAACAGAATGGAACAGACGCTTGCAGCTCTGACCGAGGCAATAACGCAACAACAGAGGCAACAACCTTTGCCTCTTCCACCTTCGCCAGTACAAGTTGAACCAGATAACAATGACATTATCAACTTAACTCAGAAGTTCATGAAAATGAAACCACCAACCTTCCTAGGTGGCATTGAGTCGTTAAAGGCAGAAACATGGCTACTTGAGATGGAAAAATTATTCGAGGTCTTTCCCTACTCTGAGACTCAAAAGGTTCTTTTAGCCACCTATACCTTAAAGGATGAAGCTTGTAAATGGTGGTTGCTAGTCCGAAGTAGTAATGAGAACATGACATGGGCTCAATTTAATACAATCTTCTATGACAAGTACTTTCCGCAGTGCTTTCGGGACCGAAATGTTTCAGAATTTCAAGAACTCAAGCAAGGTAGAATGTCTGTAGCTGAGTATGAGGCTAAGTTTTCTGAGTTAGCCAGATTTACTCCTCACATGGTGGACATGGACTATGACAAAAACCCACAAATTTGAGGGTGGATTGGATTTAGATATGCTAGATTGAGTAAGAGTCCTCAACCTACCTACGTATGTGAATGCATTGGATAGGGCATTGATGGCGGAAGCCATTTTGGTAGCAAAGAAACAAGCTCTTGTCCTAACAAGTGAATGGAGGGGCAAAAGATTGAGGTCTAATTTCAAAAGAGATCAGTCATTCTCAAAGAAGCAAAATACGGGGATCTTATAGTAGCTCGTGTCAAAGTAGTGGATCTGTACTGACTTGCTCTGAATGTGGTAGGAAAAACAAAGGGGTTTGTTATCGAGCATCAGGTGCCTGTTTCAGGTGTGGTAAAATCGGCCATGTGATAAGAGATTGTCCTATCAGGCTTGAAAATACCAATCACCCCGCAACAAGTTCAGCTGAATCCGTCTCGGCATCCAGAATGAACACAAAAGCTAACTTCAAGAAGGAAACCTTAAAGCAGGGTCGAGTATTTGCTCTTGTGCCTGGTGATGTACAGAACACCGAATCTGTGGTGTTAGGTATAATTTCTATCTATGCTCAGAATGCTTATGTGCTGATTGATTCTAGTTCCACGCATTCATTTGTATCACATGCTTTTTCTCGAAAATTAACTAGACCATTAGAACCTCTGAACTGTTTCCTATATGTGTCTACTCTGACTGGGAGTTCTATAATATGTGCTTATGTTTATCCAGCAGGTGATATTGTGATTGGTGAAATGACATTGTATGTTGATTTGCTGCCCCTGAACATTGATCATTTTGATTGTATTTTGGGTATGGATTGATTGGCTAAATACTGTGCCACCATTGATTATGCAAGTAAATCTGTTGTGTTTAGACCACCTGGTATGTCTGAATTTGTTTTTACTGGAAATGGGGTAGTTCTTCTACCATACTTGATTTCATTTGTGAAAGCTAGAAAATTATAAAGGAAGGGTTGTCGGGGCTACTTGTGTTGTGTGTTGACAGAGTCTTCGGATGGTACTAAAGTGGAAACAATACCCGTAGTCCATGAATTTCCTGATGTATTTCCTACTGACCTACCTCGGGGACTTAATTGATAGAGAAATTGAGTTTAATATTGATGTAGTACCTGAAACAGAACCCATCTCCAAGACTCCTTATAGAATGTCCACTTCTGAACTAAAAGAATTAAAAACTCAACTCCAAGAACTGCTAGACAAGAAGTTTATTCATTTGATCACTTCACCTTAGGGTGCTCCAGTGTTATTTGTCAAAAAGAAAGATAGGTCCTTAAGGTTATGTATTGATTACTGTGAGTTGAATAAAGTAACTGTCAAGAACAAATACCCATTACCTCGAATAGATGACCTGTTTGATCAACTTCAAGGAGCCCAAGTGTTTTCTAAAATTAGCCTTAGATCCGGGTATCACCAGTTAAAGGTCAAGGCAGAAGATATAGAGAAAACTGCATTCAGAACTAGATATGGACGTTATGAATTCCTAGTCATGCCATTTGGGGTAACTAATACACCTGCAGCATTTATGGACTTAATGAACAGAGTGTTCAAACAATTCCTTGATGAGTTTATTGTTGTGTTTATCGATGATATATTGATTTATTTTAAAAGTAGGGAAGAACGTGAGAATCATCTGAGAATTGCGTTACAGACCCTGAGGGAAAAGAAATTATATGCAAAATTCTCCAAATATGAATTTTGGCTTGACAATGTGGCATTCTTGGGACATGTAATCAACAAGGACGGTATCTCCATTGACCCACAAAAAATTGAAACTATTGTGGACTGGCCCAGATCAACAAATATAACAGAAATTCGAAGTTTTCTAGGACTTGCAGGCTATTATCACAGATTTATAAAAGATTTTTCCAAACTTGTTCTACCGCTCACTCAATTGACACAGAAAGTTAAATCATTTGATTGGATTGATCATAGATAAACTGCTTTCCAAGAGTTAAAGACCAGGTTAGTAACTGCACCAGTTTTGACTTTACCTAATGGTACGATGGGTTTCAGATTTATAGTGATGCCCCCTATAAAGGTTTGGGATGTGTTTTAATGCAAAATGGAAAGGTAATTGCCTATGCTTCTCAGCAACTCTAACCACATGAAAAGAATTACCCGACTTATGATCTTGAACTAGCAGTTGTGGTGTTTTTGAAAATTTGACGACATTATCTGTAGGGAATGACTTGTGAAGTATACATAGATCATAAAAGCTTAAAATATTTCTTCACCCAAAAAGAGCTGAACATGAGACAGAAGAGATGGTTAGAATTGATCAAGGACTATGATTTACAAATTTTGTACCATCTGAGGAAAGCAAATACTATTGCGGATGTATGTGTTAGACTTCCAAGGGAGTTGGGAGACTTATCTTCCTTTAGCCAAGTTTGTATACAATAACAACTATCATTCAAGTATTGGAACTTATGAAGCTTTGTATGGAAGGAAATGTCGTTCTCCTATCTGTTGGGCTGAAGTAGGTGACAGAACATTGTTAGGCCCAGAACTTGTGCAGGAAACCACTGAAAACATGAAATTGATTTGACAGAGATTGAAAACCGCAGAAAGCCACCAAAAGAGTTATGCAGATGTCCACAGGAGAGACAGAGAATATGAAGTTGGAAATCATGTGTTCATAAAAGTAACTCCTATGAAAGGGCTAATGCAGTTTGAGATAAAAGGCAAGTTGGCACGAGATACATCGGGCCATATGGAATTCTTGAGAAGATCAATTCAGTAACATACCGATGAGCCTCACCCCCGGTGATAAAAAAACATGCACAACTTTTTTCATGTTTCAATGCTTCGAGATTACTTACGAGATCCACTCCATGTGATAGAACCAACTCATATGCTCCTGAAATATGATTATACGTATGAAGAGAGGCTAATACAGATCGTTAACCGCTGAATCAAGAGATTTAGAAAGAAGGAAATTCTATTGGTAAAAGTCGATTGGCAGAATCATAAAGGAACCTATGCAACTTGGGAGACAGAGGAAGATATGATGAAAAGATACCTTGAACTGTTTTCTTTGGACCCGGTATTCTTTCAAAATAAAGGTAATTCGAGTTTGGAGGACCAAACTCTTTAAGGGGGGGAGACTGTAACAACCCCAACCCATGATTAACGTTAATCCAAGATTTAATATGTCTAATAAGTTATTGAGATCAAATCCTAAATTAATTGCATATGCGATGCATTATTTGTACTTTTATCTATCTCTCGTAGGAAAATCTATTCATGTTTTCATTTCGGTTTGTAAATTGAAAGTCTTATCGGCATTCGATTCAGAAATTGACTTGATTTTTGTATTATTTGGGATTTTTAGAATTTTAGGGTAGGTTTAATTAAAATCCGATTCGGAACGAATTAAATTAGAAAAAATTAATTTCAATTGATTAGTTGATCAACAAAGTAATTAGGCCATTAGCCAAGCCTATATAAGGCCACCTCAACACCTTATATACACTTTTTGCACTCTCGTTTCCTCTTGATTGAGTTCAAACGTGTAGAGAGAGAGAGAGAGACTAAGAGAAGAGTGGCTTCAACATAGGAGTTGATTGAGAATTTGGAGATTTGGCTAGGAATTTTAGCCAAATAACTCTAGAGAGACCATAGTTGAGCATCTAAGGTAAGAAGTCCAACCCTTAGTTGTGTAATTGAGTTAGTTTTTGTAAGAATTCAAGTAAAGGAGGTGGACTAACATGAGAATGAGCTAGGATTGAAGAATTGTAGCTTAAATCATACATGCATGTGCATATCATGAAGTTTTGAAGTTGTTTCTACAAGAATTCTCACATGCATGTTCATATCTTAGTTTTGTTCAAAGAATTCAACTTATTTCTGAGATTAATGACTCATTTGATCTTGTTTTGGAAGGTTGAAATTCATGACATTACATACTAGTTATGTTATCTAAGTTTCAAGTTTTGTTTACTACAATTGGCATAGCTTTTGGGCTTGATTTTGCAAAATAGTTTGTAATTCATCATGTATTATGAGTTTCTCAGTGTTTTACTAAGTTTTGGTTGAAAAGGATATGTTTTGAAGGATTTGAAATTGAGTTTTGAGCTTGGGAGCAAATCTAAATTCTAGAATTCTGCTTCTACGCTCGAGCAACCACTTTAAGTGTGTGTACTTTCGCTCGAGTGGCCAGAAGTCCGCTCAAGCGTGAAATGCATGCTCCCATAAGTTCTTTTGTTTTGCAAGCCACTCGAGTGACAAAAGTTATGCTCAAGTGAGGGCATGTCTCTCACGCTCGAGCGAGTATCGAGCAGAAAAATCAAGCAACCAGTACTTTTGCAAAAGTTTACAGACCCCTCTAGTGACAGATCTTGCCCTTGAAAGACCACTCACATTTTGCATGTCCGCTCGAGCATAGGAAGTTGCGCTCGAGCGAGGACCCTATTTTCAACAAGTTTGGTTAAGTGTTTTCAAGTACATTTTTGCATCCTTATTCCATTCTAGGCATTCCTAGGCCATGATTAAGGCACAATAATGAGGATTAAAGTAGAGACACACCATGGTAAGAAAAGAACAAAGTAAATGTTTCCGGGTGTGTAATTCAATATATATTCGTTTTGTACCTGTGTTGGTCACGCGACGTAAGATATCTGAATCGCCTACTCTATTTGTCTATTTGGAGCCATATGTTATTTATGAGTAATAACTTTGTAAAGTTGTGTTAGACTTTGATTATGTTAGACTTTGATTATTTTCTGATGATATGACATGATTAGTTTTCTAAAAAGCCATGTTTTATGTGAATAAATGATCGTCCAAGTTTTTGAAATGTACCCGTGACATCCATAGCATCATGTGATATTTGCTTCCCTTTGTGGGTCATCAGGTCCCTTTATGGGTCATCAGAATGCATTTACGACAGTCCCTTTATGGGTCATCGAAAACGTCTTTGTGCACATGAGTCATCAGAATGCCTTATGGCTGTCCTTTTATGGGTCATCAGAATGCCTTCACGGCTGTCCCTTTATGGGTCATCGGATTTGTTAACGCCAATGGATGTGCCACGTACTATGATGTGAAATGTATGAACTTTGAAAATAAAAGTGAACATGTATATGAATCTGTTTCTGATTTGAAATCTAAATATACATAAGACTCTGTTTCTAATATAAACTCTGATTTCTAACTCCATGATGGACATCATTCATTAAAACCCTTTGCTGTGTTATTATTCACTGGGCTCCCACTCACTATTTATATTATATATGTAGGTGACCAGGTGCGCGACCAGGCTTAAGATGATGTCTGACGGGGTTCGTGTTTGTCAGCCACCCTTTGTGCCTCCCGAGGAGGTTCCGGATCATGTCAAGCCCTATGGCCAAGTTTTTGTGAATATTAAAGACTTTGGTTCTTTTGTTTTGATTATGGACAACTTTTGTTAATATGTACAATACATAGAGTGACGTGTATTAACTGTATCTTTTGACGTCACACCTATCTTTATAAAAGTTTAAGAATATCTGTCTCATGTATGTCTTCATAGCTCAATGGACTATTTCTATTTATTGCTTCCGCAGCCCTTAATTTCATGTTATTTTGTTAAGAGGCCTTCTGTAATCCAAGGGTTACTGGCCGGTTATGACGCTAAACCCATAGGGGCGGGTTTAGGTTGTGACATGAAGGCTATGAGTGGGTGCCTATTTATAAGCTACCCAAGAATAACTCCCCAAGAAGGTTGTAACTGATCAAGGTTGAACCCATGTGCTTGCACATGAGGAAATATTCTCTTTAATAGCTTCATCTAAGGAAATTTCTTTTTTGATGACATCTTATTATTTTTCTAGATATCTCCAAGAATAATGAAATCCTGAGAATGTTGCTAACTTCTCGATGAGCCTTTCTCTTTAGCCATATCAAACCAATAATCCTTAATTATTCCCAAGGGTCATGGGTGATCAAAAAAGACATCTTGCCGCAACAATTGTGTCGATCCCAATGGACCCCTCGGGTCATGCCACCTAGACTCGGAGTATAGTCTAGTATGAACAACCTCTAGATTGCTTTGAACCTTTTCCAAGCCAATTGCTCGGATGTCTAGGTTTTCTTTTAAACCATTTCGAGTCGGGCATCGTAAGATCTCTATGTTTGTGGTTCCAAACATTTTTGAGTGTAAGTGTTTACCTCAAAGAATGGATCTTCTCTGAGGGTTTCACCTTCTTTGAAGATAACATTGTAGTGATCAGTTCCTTCGAACCTCTTTTTGTTGAAACTTGCTCTACCCAATTGATTGACACTTTCTTGGGCCCAATTAATTTCAATTTCTCAATTCCAATGCAAGAATTAAATCATGAATGATGTGATGATCAACGTTATGCATGAATTCGTAAAACATTTCAATTTACCTAATTCATATGCAATTTCTACAACAATCCATAAAACCCTCAACCAATTGCCAAAAATAATTTTCTCTATTCAAAATATAAGTTTCAAGAGACAATGGCGCTATTTGGGAAGCAAAGATTGGAGTGAAAATAGCCAACTTAGTGAAAATAGCTAATAAGCACATACAAACAAAAGTCTATCACATGACTTTATAAGACTGCCAGGACAGGTTGTCAAATGATGCTTTTGCCCCTATGATTCAATAGTTATTGCTTGCATTTCCATGAAAAAGTATTGCCACGTCACCCCTACTATGCTTGGGAATAACATCATTGCTGTAGAGGCATTTTAGTCATTCACCATCCTAACATCATTTTAAACACATTTTCTAATACAATTTTTTTTAAAAAAAAATAAAAAAATAAAAAAGCCAACCCATCTTCCCAAACACAAAAACTAAAATAGACTATTAAAATAGCCAAAAAGTAAAAAAAGTAGCCTATTCCCAAACGGAGCCAATATATATAAAAGCATAATCAACACTTTCCTAATAACATCAACATAATTGATAGTTCTTATCCTTTCTCAAGAGACCAATATTGTCAACTTAAAACAATATCTGAAAAGAATCTCAAAGATTTTCAATATTCTTAACAACATTTTCATCAAGCTTATTGTTTTAAACATTATAGACACCACATTTTTGACCGCCCTTAAAATTTGGGCGCTTCATTCCGAGTACTCGATGATGAAAGTTACATTATGAAAATCGTTCGGATCTTTAGCAAAAGAATTTGGTTTCAAGCTCTAATCCCAAACCTTACGTCCCATTTTGGCCAAACTATTTTAGACCTTAAAATCCTATTTTCAAAATATTTTTCCAAATGTTTCTACGATATTCCGGGGCTTGCATTTTGAATAAAATATTACACTTTTTAGTAAATTGAGTAAGGACAAAGTGGAAATAAATGGAAGGGAGGCAAACTCTTTGAAAAATCTTTAAAAACATCTTATTTATAGGTTTGAAGTTGAAGAAAATAGGATGGGATGGAAGAAAACTAGTTAGGGAAAAGGTTGAGCATCAAACCATTAAGAAAAAAATGAATACCATTCACTAAATTAGGCATATCTCCTTGTACACTTAGAATTTAGAAGTGAGGCCACCACCATTGGGAAGTAGACTTCTAGGGCTTCAATTTAGACTTAAGAATCACCTAAAATCGAGTCAGAATGAGGAAAATATGCCCATTTGAAGTCGAGCTTGAAAACATTTTTTTTTTTTTTGCAAGTGGCTGGCCGACCAATTGATGAGAAATCCGGCCAATTAAAGTGGACGGCCGACCATGTTTAGCACAGGAAGATATTTTTCAACTGCCAGCTATCTTTATACATGGGATGTTGGCCAGTTGTCTTCTTGTTGATATTTCCGACTGGAGAAGCTCAATTTCTATAAATAGAGGGCCTTTCCTTTGGTTTTAAGGTTGCAAAATTTCCAAGAGCTTTTGAAAAAAAAACCAAAAATATTCTCTACCTTCCTAAATATAGATACAAGTTAGATACACCATTGGAGCTTAGAACTTGACTCTTTTGCTGAGATTTCGACTTCATTTCAGAGACTTGAGGGTGCTTTGAATCAAGTTTACTTAACCAAGAACATCCTCTGTTCAAGAGGGTGGATGAACATCCACTGGAAACCCTCTGTTTTGCTCTGTTTTTGTTCTGTCTTAGGTCTACTACAGCAAGCTTTGTTCAACAAACAGTGGCTGGCTAGCCAACCATTCTGTATTGCCGACCAACTATCCTGTATGGCCAGCCATTTCATTTGTATGACCAAGGCACTGTTTCAATAAAACAGAGTAGGTCTAGAGGTCCAAAACAGGGCCCTTTTCAAACTGTAAACAGAACAGTCTCTAATAGCAAGCAGAAGGGGTTTTCGGAGGGTGTTCTCGTCCATGCGCGCGCAATTCCTTACTTTCCTTTTGAAGTCCTTTAATTTAATTGCCTTGAATTAATTAGTTAGTTTATTTAGTCATAATTCATTCATTCGGATTTGTAATATTCTGATTAGCTAGTTTATTCAAATTTGTAATAATTAATTTAATTTGGACATTCAGACATTTGGACCCTCTCATGTGAGGGCAAATTTGTAATAATTTGTGTATGTCTTCCAATCCCCATTTCTTTTTCCCTTTTATTACATGTTTACCGTGGTTGTATAGCATCATATTTTCCTTAGCATTTTCCATGACTTGCATCCATTCGTTTTGCATGTATAAGGGTTCAGCTTATCATACTGATCATTGTCATTTTCAAGTTCCTTATTCAAATGCGTGCTTCATCGCATGCCTTGAATTGCTTCACATGTCACAATTAGTAACCGAACCAAATAGATGCATTCTTGTATGTGTTGCATTAGTCATATTGCATTGTTACAATCATGCATTTTTGCTAACTATTTTATCTTCTTTTCTTTGGCTCACCTCGGATATTTGGGTGAGTGTTTTCTGCTTTAGCATATTACATGCGTGTGATTGTTGTCATGTCAAACATAACTACCATGAGGCTACGTGCTTATTTGAAATAAACTCTTTGAATGCCTGTAGATGGAGGCTATTCTGCTTAAATTGGAATGATTATGATAATTGTATATACGGACTCACTCATTTTCTTTGAGTTGCATATTTCAAACTCTTTCGAAATTCGCATGAAATCAAAACATTCCAAATTGAGCAACATAGTCAATATTTGTTTGACTTCACATAGTAAAGTTAGCATTAATAAATCGGAACATGAGTATATAATGTTAATAAACATCACATCATGATTAGTAGAGGCCTCAAACTCGACCACCAGTGTGTTTAACTGCTTGAGCTAAGAAAACTGGTCCCTAAACTTCCCCCGAATAGTGGGAAGTAAGAACTTGTCCTAGAAGGCATTGACAAAAGCCTCCCAAGTCATCCCAATGTGCCAACGCGCATACTTCCACCATTGACCCACATCTCCCTTAAGTTGGAAGGATGCCAAGGTCACTTTCAGCCCATCATCCTCGATGCCAAGCATCTTGAACGTATTCACTATTTATTCTCACCATTCATCCGCCTTCAAATGCTCTTTAGGATCACCCAAAAACTCGTCCGGATTTGACTGGAAGAACTCTCTTTTTAAGAACGACGGCCTTGCCTAAGCTACTTGGGCTTGACTTGATTCTCAGCTCTGAGAATGTTCATAGATTCCCGCAATGCTCTGGCCATTTAGTGGGCTAAGGCGCCCATGGATTGCTGACCTGTTGGCTCGACTACATTGGCCTAACCAACTTCCTCCTCTTGTGCTAGAATATCATCCGGTATCGGCATCTCCTGCCGTCCAAGCCTACTATGCCTATGATATCCTAATAAAGGTAACAAAAGAGATTATCACATTTACAAATGTGCTGAAACTAACTCACTCGCATCATAATGTGGTGAACAATAGCAATTCACTCCACATAAGCAAATAATCACATAAACACATACAAATTTTCTTTCTAGATAATGACCGTCCCGCGACATTGCCAGAGTTCCAATTAGAAGTAGCAGCGATCAAGTGTTCTTCTAATAAGACTTCTAGAAACTTGTAGACCTAATCAATATCTTAGAAATTAAATCTCATACCCATATAATCACATAAGCATATTATCACATAGCGTACCATACTTACAAATGTCTTTATCAAGCGAGACAAACCCATTGTGGTAAAACCACTTCCTACGTATCCAAAGTGTCCAAACCTGGTACGCTCTGATACCAAGTTGTAACGCCTTGAAATAAATACAATAAACCATTAATGACGATAAGTAAATAACCATATAATCAGAGTATAATATCCTTCCATTGCATAAGACTCAATTGTACAAAAGGGTGACGCATGCGAATATTTATTCATAAGGCTTAACCCTGAATCTATAGCATGTGTCAACAACAATGATATGAAATAGAAGTTAAACAGATAATTGAAATGCCTTGAAGGCTACAACTTTCCAAGACTATACTTGGTTACATCAAAATGGATTTACATTTAATACAAATAAAGCCCTAGGCTTGTACAAAATCATTACAACAAATAAACAAAATGAAGCTCTCGCTCAAATCCTTTCAAGTTACTGCCTTGGCGGAGGCATCTCACCAACACTTAAAAATGGTTTTCCCATATAGGGTGAGCTAAAACACAGTAGAAATAATTTAACACAATATATGAATCTTAACAAAGATATAAGTGTGAAATCCATATGCAACGCTCATGACCCAAATGTCTCATTTCTCTTTCCAAAACCATACAAAGTCCTATTTATATCACAATTAATCATTCATCTCCTTTACATTAGAAAACAAGGCCATGAATCATAACTATAGGAATCTCAAAGTACAACCTTTCACAGATATTTCATCCGCGGGAAATCGTCAAACGACACCCATGTAAATGTAGCCTATACAAGCTCTACTATTGCCATTTTACGGATATTTCATCCGCAGGAATCATCACCCATGTATACGCGAGGTTTTCGAGACTTTCACCGATGATACACAGGCTAACTTAATTCAATAGAATATATTCCCTTTTCAGATTCATTCATTTTTTTCTCAAAAAAACGTTATATATGTACAATTTATTAAGATGTGATAATGCTCAATGCAAATGGACGAGAAATTAGTTTCAATTCACCTAATCCTCATGCAATTTCTACAACAATCATAGCTATCCTCCACCGATAGCCCAAAACAGATATTTCTAAATAGATATAAAATCTCCAATACAGATAAATTTCCCAAATTTCAATATGCGAGTGATAATACATATCTAACTCTACCATCCATATCAATATCCATCCAATTTCACCTTTCCAACATTAATTCTATTTATTTATACAAAATAAACATTTGAGACATTTAGGCCAAAACCCTTTTTTCTTCCAAAATCCATTCCAAGTATCAAAATCAATAGTTTTATCACAACTCAACCTCATTTCCACTCCTACAACCATTGTCAATACATCCATTTAAAAATCTCTTTTTTGATTTTAAACCAAAATCCTAAGTTTGTTCAAAATCTTCCAAAACCACAAAATTATTTTATAAAAACAAATATATAAATTAAAAATCATAAAAGAGTATAGAGGATCCCTACCTCAAAGCTAGAAGAAGAGATAAACATGGATGAAACTCAAATGAAGCTGAAATCCAACTTTATTCGGATGAAAATGAAGCTGTAAGTGAGCTCTAGCTTTTTAACAAAGGGATTTGGGTGAAAAAATCAATGGATCTAAGTGTTTTAGAAGAGAGAAGGTGAGTTTTAAAGAGAAAGGGTCTCAACTTAGGGTTTTTAGAAAGTTTAGAGACAGAGAGAAATGAAAAAGTGATTTTTACGGACTGATATACGCGTAACCCTTGAGCGCAAGAACTGACGCTCGAGCGTCTAAACACAAAAATATCACCGCTCAAGCGGAAGAAGCTACGCTCAACCGTCAAGACACAAAGAAAAAGGCATCACTGCTCGAGCACAAGAAGCTACGCTTGAGCGTAAAATACAAACTCTCAGTAGTTTTATAGACAGATGCCTGCCGCCCGAGTTCAAGAAGTATCGCTCGAGCGCAGGACCACTCGAGCGCAGAAAGCACCCCTTGAGCGTAAAATACACTCTCCCAGTAGTTTTGCAGATCTGCCAAAACATTGGGAGTCCACAAAGACTGCTCAAGCGCAAGAAGCTACGCTCGAGCGTAGAAGCCAAAATCTGGGCAACCAAAGTTTTGAAAAATAAGCTACCCACTAGTTCCAAACGCAACCAACACATTCCAATAGCCAAACTCAGAAAGGGAGAATACGAATAATACATGAACAACAATACAAAACAATGAAACCTAAATCCAGAATGTACCTTGGGTCAGGTCTAAACCAGAGATGCTATAGGCACCCCTTCCCCCATCCGCACCACCATCACTACCACTTCCACTTCATTACTATCACTACCGCCATCATCCCACCACCTCTACCTCCATTGTGTTGTTACCACTCTACTATTACTAATACAACTATTAGTATTATTACATTAATCTTAATAACACAACCAAACATAAGAATATGTTCTCTATAATAAATAAATAAATATTTTTTTTATTTTTTATTTTTATAACGGATCATAAATATGTGATATAATTGCATTTGGTTTATTTTTAGAATTGCAATTCTAATAAAAAAATTTCAAAACTTATAATCAAATACACAACTCAAAACTCAATTCAAAAACTATTTTCAAAACTCATAATCAAACACAATTCAAAACTCAAAACTAAACTCTTTTTAAAGGGTAAATTACAAATACACCTCCTGAGGTTTGATTAAAATACAAATCGCTCTTGTGGTTTTGAAAATTATATTGCACCTCTTGAGATTTCTAATTTCATAACAAATCGTTCATTTTATTAATAAATCATCAAGTCAATTAATAGTTTTTAATGATATTAAAAATATGCTTCAATTAATAATTTAGGTAATTTTATTATTGTATAGGAGAGCATTTATGAATTTCATTTTTTTAATTAATTCTGTTAAATAAAAAATTCTAATAAGAGGGTATTTATAATTTTTCAAACAACAGAGAACAATCTGTATTTTAAGCAAACCTCAGGGGCTGTATTTGTAATTTACCCCTTTTTAAAACTCTATTTAAAAAAAAATCAAAAATATATTTTTTATTTTGTACTTTAAAATTACTTTTTATTTTATATTTTTTGAAAAACTATTTTGTTTATTTTTATTTTTGAAGATAATTATTTTTTATTTTTTTAAAAAAAATGTTTTGTTATTTTATTAAGTATTGGCCAAATAATTTGTTATGATTTAAATATATATGGGCGATCCAAAATTTTTTTAATTTACAAAAATTAAATATTTAAAAAAAAGTAAAAAAATTATTAAAAAATTAAAATAAAATATGTAAAATGAAAAAATAAAATTTTCTTAAACATTTTTAAATATTTAAAAAAAATCAAAAAAAATTTAAAATATAACTCAAAACTCAAAATACAACTCAAAACTTTTTTCAAAACTCACAATCAAATAATTTTTTCTATTCAAAACTCAAAATACAATTCAAAATTCAAAACACAACTCCACACTCAAATCTTGATTCTAAAACTAAACCAAACGGAGTTTTTGCCAACTTGATATGAGTACCACGGAAGAAGGGAGACTAAGGTAGTGGAATAAAGTAGAATGGATTCAATCATAATATTTATTTTTATGTTTGATTAGATTAAAAAAATAATGATAAATGCATTGCAAATGCAATTATCTTTCATCAATTTAAAGGAATAATTATCCTATAAAAAAGCTAAGAAGTCACCATTTTATTCCATTACATCTCGTTTCAATAATGTGATGCTTTGGATAGATGGAGTATAACATTCTTTGGACAGATAGAATGTGATTCTTCTAACTACATCCATGTTCAATGGCCAATTCTGAGATTCTAACAAGAAAATCTAAAATGCCGAATATTATCCCTTCTTCTCTTCACAGGTTCTCTAGGATGATAAACTTTGTGATTAATTGTTGAGAATATAATAGTGGATAAATTATACTTTGCCCCTATTTATATTTGATCAATTTTTTATTTTGACCTCTAAAGTTTTTTGTTTTTTTGTCTTCCCTCACTTTAGCCTTTAATGTTTCAAATCTTTTTTAATTTACTTTTAAAACTAAATTATGTCAAAAACTAAAGAGAACATGGCAAATTGACGACTGCATGGTATTAAAATATTTTGTTACACACAATTCACATCTCTAATATAAATTCAAACCCTAATATAATAATATATCTTTTTATGTCATGTGACAATTAATGCGGCATTTTTTTATCTAATTTTGATTAGAAGTTCATTTTGAGATTAAATTGAAAAAACTCAACACATGTAGGACCAAAATGAGAGTGGCACTCGAGCGGGAAATTCATGCTCCAAGTACTTTGCACTGTATTACAGTCCGCTCGAGCGGGGTAATTGGCGCTCGAGCGGGACCTTGTGTCTTATGCTCGAGCGGCTATCGAGCACTCGATCGAGCGTGAATTTCACCTATCCAGTACTTTTTTGTCTGCTCGAGCGGGTAAGTTGACGCTCGAGCGGGAACTGTTGTGTGCATGTCCGCTCGAGCGGGGAAACCTGAGCTCGAGCGGGACCCTGTTTCACTGAAAATTCTGAAAATATTTTCTGAGTGCATCTTTACATCCTCTTTCCATCCTAGGCATTCCTAGGGCATATTTAAGGCATGTTAATGAGGATATAGATGTAGAACACGCCGAGGCAATTAGGGATTAAACTATTTTTTATCCTTCCCAACTGTGTAGCTTAATGTGTGTTCATTCTGTACTGTTTAGGGTTGGCATTTCGAAAAGATGCTCTAGCCTACTGTAGCCTAGAACTCTGTGAGTAACAATTGTGTAAAGATATGTTCAAATGATTATCTTTTGAATACTGAACTGTACTGTTTTATGAACTATTATTGTTAACTGAATGAATGTATGTCCTGTATTCTCGAATCAGACAGGCATCCTTAGCAACTCATTATCGATCTTATCAAGTATAGAGATCTCTGTCGGTTCCCTTGTTGGAACCACTACTGTTTACTGATTGATGGCCATCATTTACTGTTCGGTCTTTTAAGACCTACTATTTACTGTTATGCTAATGGATGTACCACATATGACTATTTACTGTACTGAAAAATTGATATACTGATTGAAATGAACTGTTTTTATTACTATAAGGACATTCATTCTAAACCCGTTTACGCATTATGTTATTCACTGGGCTTTAGCTCACTACTTATATATATATGTAGGTGTACATGCACCAGACCGGAGCTGGGAGCGTCGGGGTTGACTCTTAGTTTTGTCCAGCCAACCACTGTGCTTCACTACGAGGTTTCGAGCCTGTCTAGCTATGGCTTAGGGGTGTTTTTATTTCCCCGTCTGTCTTTGTACTATTTTTGTAATACTGTATAGACTGATAGTACTGTACTGTTTAATAAGGACTTGTTCCCTGTTCTGAGTGGTTGTAATTATTGTACATACTGTTCGTCTATGACTGCATATATGTATGGAAAATCTTTTTGCATACAGACTGTCACAGCTCATTGGACATTGTTTATTTACTGTATTAGCTTCCGCCATGCCCTCAGACTGTTATCTTGTCTTCTTCATTAGCGGGCCTTGATAATCTCAGACATCGGCGATTCTGATGCTAAACCCTTAGGGGCGGGTTTGGGTCGTGACAGAGTGGTATCAGAGCGATACTTACCACGAGTTATACCGCACACACGTGTCCAAATGAGCTATAGGGTGTCCTAGAAAAGCGATTAGGGCATTGCATGAGCATGATAAGTGTGTGGTTATGACATGATTGAATATGTGCTAACGTGATAAACTGTTAAGTGTGCAACTGCTTATGTTTATAATTGCTATAACTGCTTATAGTGAAATGGATAATGCAAGAACTGCAAATGAATTTGAATCCTCATCCACTGAGGCAAGAATGGCAAGAATGGAAAGAATGATGGAACTGATAACCGAAAGACTGGATCAACAACAGAGTCAACAGCCTCCACTACCTCCTCCGGTACAGCCAGAACAGAATGTGAACGTACAGAATGTCAATGTTAATGATGGGGACATAATTGCTCTCACCCATAAGTTTAGCAAGATAAAACTGCCATCGTTTCAGGGAGGTCTTGAACCACTAAAGGCTGAAGCATGGGTTTTGGAGACTGAAAAACTGTTTTGAAGTGTTTCCGTGCTCGGAAGCAAATAAAGCACTGTTAGCTACCTTCACCTTGCAGGAAGAGGCCAGAAGGTGGTGGATGCTGGTCCGTGACACCAACACAGTAGTGACTTGGGCTCAGTTTAAGGAGTCCTTCTTTGAAAAGTACTTCCCTCAGTGTGTCAGGGATAAGAAGGTGACTGAATTTGAATAGCTAAGATAGGGCACAATGTCTGTTGCTAAATATGAAACAAAGTTCACCGAGCTTGCTATATATGCCCCGCATATGGTGGACACTGATTACAAGAAGGCCAGAAAATTTGAGGGCGGCCTTAATGTTGCAATACTCGACAGGATAAGTGTTTTAAAGCTACCGACCTATGTAGGTGTTCTCGACCGAGCATTGATGGCTGAGTTGAACATCGAAGCAGTGAAACAATCTGAATCACCAACATCTGAATGGTGTGGTAAAAGGAAGGGTTTTAAGTTCAAGAAAGGCAAGAACAACCCGCTGAACAAAAAACAAAATACAGGGTCAACGACTACTTCTAGTCAAGGAAACCGTTCCTTCACGCCCTGTACCGAATGTGGTAAGAACCATAAGGGAGTTTGTTATAAACTATCTGGTGCTTGTTATAGGTGTGGCAAGGTGGGCCATGTGGTGAAAGATTGCTCTGCCACCTTTAAAGTCGCAGCAAGACTGCGAAAGCATCAATCAGTAGCACCAAAACTGAATCCCAAAGCTACCGGGAAAGAGCCTATGAGGCAGGGCCGAGTGTTCGCCCTAGTATCGGGAGATGTACAAAATACTGAGACCGTTGTGTTAGGTATCCTCTCTATTTGTACTCAAAATGCATATGTACTGATTGACTCAGGGTCTACACACTCATACGTATCGCATGCTTTTTCACGGAAATTGAATAGACCCTTAGAACCCATGAACTATCTGTTAGCTGTATCATCATCTGTTGGAGGATCCATGACATGTGCTTATATGTACCCTGTATGTGAAATCATTGTTGGGGATATGCATCTGTTTATTGATTTACTACCATTGAATATTGATCATTTTGATGTAATATTGGGGATGGACTGGTTACAAAAATATCATGCGACCATTGACTGTGTGACAAAGCAAGTTGTTTTTCGTCCACCTGGTTGACCCGAATTTGTGTTTAATGGGGTTGGAGTAGTACCTCCTCCGTATTTGATTTCATCTATGAAAGCCGTTAAATTGATTAGAAAGGGGTGTAAAGGATATCTGTGTTCTGTATTGACTGTATCTACTGATGATAATGTTAAAACTGATGTGAACTGTATTCTTATAGTTAGAGAATTTCCAGATGTATTTCCAGATGATCTGCTAGGGGATTTGATTGACAGGGAGATTGAGTTCACCGTTGATGTGATTCCGGGTACACAACCTATATCGAAAGCTCCCTATAGAATGGCTCTAACTGAATTGAAAGAATTGAAAGTGCAACTGCAAGAACTGTTAGACAAGAAGTTTATCAGACCTAGTACTTCACCGTGGGGTGCACTTGTTTTGTTTGTGAAAAAGAAAGACGGCTCACTGAGACTGTGTATTGATTACTGCGAACTGAACAAGGTAACTGTGAAAAATAAATACCCATTGCCCCGTATTGATGACTTATTTGATCGGTTACAGGGTACTCAAGTGTTTTCTAAGATCGATCTCAGATCTGGATATCACCAACTGAAAGTTAAACTAGAAGACATTGAAAAAACTACTTTTCGAACGAGGTATGGACATTATGAATTTTTAGTTATGTCTTTCGGAGTTACCAATGCACCTGTTGCATTTATGGACCTCATGAACAGGATCTTTAAACCATACCTTGATGACTTTATTGTTGTATTCATTGATGACATCCTGATTTATTCAAAGACTAGAGAAGAACATGAACATCATCTGAGACTTGCCCTACAAACCCTAAGAGAACATAAACTGTATGCTAAACTGTCTAAATGTGAATTTTGGCTTTATCATGTTATGTTTTTGGGGCATGTTATTAGCAAAGATGGGATTTCAGTTGATCCACAGAAAATTGAAGCTGTAGTGAACTGGCCTAGACCAACAAATATGACAGAAGTCCGAAGCTTTTTGGGTTTGGCTGGCTATTACAGAAGGTTTGTCAAAGATTTCTCCAAATTTGCCTTACTGTTGACTTAGTTAACTCAGAAGGGGACATCATTTGACTGGACCGACCAAAGGGAATCAGCATTTCAAGAGTTGAAAACTCGACTTGTGACTGCACCTGTTCTTACCTTACCTTCAGGTACGGATGGTTATACTGTATTTAGTGATGCTTCTCATAAGGGTTTGGGATGTGTTTTAATGCATAATGGGAGAGTTATTGCTTATGCTTCCCGACAACCGAGACCACATGAAAAGAACTACCCAACCCATGATCTGGAACTTGTTGCAGTAGTATTTGCACTGAAAATTTGGCATCACTACCTATATGGGGCGATATGTGAAGTATATACCGACCACAAGAGTCTGAAATATTTCTTCACACAGAAAGAACTGAACATGAGACAGCGGAGATGGCTAGAACTGATTAAAGACTATGAGCTACAGACTGCATTGGGTACTGAACTGAGACTAAGTAGTGCCTATCATCCTCAGACAGATGGCCAATCAGAAAGAACCATCCAAACTCTGGATGATTTATTGAGAATGTGTGTCCTTGATTTTCAGGAAAACTGGGAAAGCCATTTGCCATTAGCTGAATTCGCCTACAACAACAGCTATCATTCAAGTATTGGTATGGTGCCTTTCGAGGCATTGTATGGCAGAAAATGTAGATCTTCGATCTGCTGGGCAGAAGTTGGAGATGGGCCTTTGCTTGGGCCCAAGATTGTTTATGAAATGACTGAGAAGGTGAAACTGATACAACAGAGACTGAAAACTGCACAGAGTCGACAGAAAAGTTATGCAGATGTCAGAAGGCAAGACAGAGAATATGAAGTGGGTGATCACGTTTTTGTGAAAGTGACGCCGATGAAAGGCCAGACTCGTTTTGGAGTCAAAGGCAAGTTAGCGCCACGATATGTTGGACCGTATGAGATTATTGAGAAAATCAACCCGGTGGCGTATCAAGTTGCGCTTCCTCCTGAAATGGAGCATATGCACAACGTCTTCCACATTTCTATCTTAAGAGATTATCTCCGGGATCCTTTCCATGTGATAAAGCCTACTCGTGTAGTGCTAAGTGATGACTACACTTACGAGGAACGGCCTATACAGATTGTGAACAGACGGATCAAGAGGTTGAGAAACAAAGAGATTCCGTTAGTAAAAGTTGACTGGCAAAACCATGGTGGCGTGTATGCCACTTGGGAAAGGGAAGATAACATGGCTAAAAGATACCCTGAACTGTTCCCACTGAACCCTGTTTTCTTCCAGAATGAAGGTAACTCGAGTTTAGAGGACTAAACTCTTTTTAAGGAGGGGAGACTGTAACAACCCTCATCACTGCTCACTGGTTAATTACCGATTACTGTTAAACTGGGAACGATTATAATTGATAATTGGATTGATTGAAATACTGAACTGACTGATTGACTGTATCTGTTTAAGTGCATTTCTATCTGTTGATTGTTGATTATCTGTGCATGTCTCTATGTTTAAATTGCAAATTGAAGGCCTTATCGACGGCCGAACCGGAAATCGATTGATGTTTTATGATCATCATAATCTATGTGATTTTATGGTGTAATTACCTGAAAGGTGATTTGGTAGGATTAAATTAGAATAAATTAAGCCAAATTAATAGAGTTGCCTTATTTACCATATTGCCATTGTTAGTGGGTTTTTTTTTTTTTTTTTAATAACATATTAGAGCCTTTGTGTATTTGATCAAAACATTTCCTCAGCTCCTTTTTCTTGCTCTAACCGACCATGGAGGGAGAGAGGCGAGAGAATTGAGTTCTAGCACGTAATTTGCTTGGTAATTGAAGAAATTGAAGGATAATTGGCAAATTGAACCTCAAGACTAGTGATTAAGGAACCTAGGTATGAATTTCACCCTCTTTATTGTGTAATTGAATTCATTCTTGCATGATTCATGGGTCTTTAATGATCTAAGGCATGATTTAGTTCTAGCATGTTGAATTAAAGCTTAATTGTTGCATGCATGTGTGCATTGAAGAGTTTTGGGTTGATTTCATGGCAAATGTTGCATGCAAGTTCATGTTAATGTTTAGGACCATGATTTCATCTTGAATTTGAAAGATTTGAGCTCATTTGAGCAAACATTGAAGCTTTGAATTGAATTAAACTCTTGCATGTCTTGTTTCAGATCATGTTCTTGAAAATGGGTTTGAAATTGAGGTTGTTTGAAACACCCTTGGGCTTGAATTTTATAAATGGAGCTTTAAATCATGTGATTCTATGTGTTTACAAAGGTTTTCCAGAAGATGGGCCCAAGAGGATCGAATTTGGTGCTTGAAAACTTGAGTTTTGAACTTGGAGCTCAAATATGGATTTTCCAGATTTTGGTCTTCCGCCGAAAGGCAGAGAGTGGCACTCGGCGGAAATTCAGTGCTCCCAGATTTTGCATCAGATACGCCGCCGAAAGGTAATTGGTGCTCGAGCGGGACCTTGTGTCTTACGCTTGAGCGGCTATCGAGCACCCGATCGAGCGTGAATTTCACCTATCCAGTACTTTTTGGTCCGCTCGAGCGGGGAAACCTGAGCTCGAGCGGACCCTGTTTCACTGAAAATTCTGAAAATATTTTCTGAGTGCATCTTTACATCCTCTTTCCATCCCAGGCATTCCTAGGGCATATTTAAGGCATGTTAATGAGGATATAGATGTAGAACACGCCGAGGCAATTAGGGATTAAACTATTTTTTATCCTTCCCAACTGTGTAGCTTAGTGTGTGTTCATTCTGTACTGTTTAGGGTTGGCATTTCGAAGAGTTGCTCTAGCCTACTGTAGCCCAGAACTCTGTGAGTAATAATTGTGTAAAGATATGTTCAAATGATTATCTTTTGAATACTGAACTGTACTGTTTTCTGAACTATTATTGTTAACTGAATGAATGTATGTCCTGTATTAATCAGACAGGCATTGTGGCATCCTTAGCATCTATCGTTATCTTTATTCTGAGATCTCTGTCGGTTCCTTGTTAGAACCACTATTGTTTACTTGATTGATGGCCATCATTTCTTTAGGTCTTTTAAGACCCTCCATTTCTTGTTATGCTAATGGATGTACCACATATGACTATTTACTGTACTGAACAACTGATATACTGATTGAAATGAACTGTTTTCATTACTGTAAGGACATTCTTTCTAAACCCGTTTACGCATTATGTTATTCACTGGGCTTTAGCTCACTACTTATATATATATAGGTGTACAGGCACCAGACCGGAGCTAGGAGCGTCGGGGTTGACTCCCAGTTTTGTCCAGCCAACCACTGTGCCTCACTGCGAGGTTCCGAGCTTGTCCAGCTATGGCTTAGGGGTGTTTTTATTTCCCCGTCTGTCTCTATACTGTTTTTGTAATACTGTATAGACTGATAGTACTGTACTATTTAATAGGGACTTGGCCCCTGTTTTGAGTGGTTGTAATTATTGTACATACTGTTCGTCTATGACTGCATATATGTATGGAAAATCTTTTTGCATACAGACTATTACAGCTCATTGGACATTATTTATTTACTGTATTGGCTTCCGCCATGCCCCTGTACTTTGTCAGACTGTCTTACTGTTAAGCAGGCCTTCGGTAATCTCGGATTACTGGCCGGTTACGGTGCTAAACCCCTAGGGGCGGGTTTGGGTCGTGACAACCGGTAACCCGTGCAACGTACGAAAAAATAGATTATATATATTTTGTGTGATAAATAAATCATCTTCATCTTGAATTATGTATTAATAGTGGCAAGCCATGATGTTAGGCCATCCGGGTAGACATTAACAATAATTAACCCATAAAATTTCACAATAACATTTGATATGTATAAAAAATTGCTAATTATAAAGATTGTTGGGAATAATAGTATCACGATCATTTGATAATATAAATAACTTATATTACACTATAGTGTCATGCAGAAAAAAAAAAAGAAAAAAAAAAAGAAAACTTTAAAAGAGAGAAATTCTATAAACTCAGAAAAAGTTATCATAAATTTACTTAGACTTTTAAATCAGTGGTGTATATTATTATTGTGGGACCAAATTATGAATAAATCTCAACTTTTAATTATAATTTATGAGTAATTTTTTAATTTTTTTAAAATCTAAGTTTGTTACCTTACTCATCAAAAGTACTTCTAAAATAAATCATTAGTTAATTCTATTGGCAACTTTCTATCTTTGAACTCCTCTATTAATGATACATGCATATCATATCAAAGTATAAAGCCTTTTCTATAATCATTTTCTCAATAGTTTGAATAATACTTGCATAGTTCCTACAACATTTAAAAAAAAAAAAAAAATTAATCAGGATAAGAACTTCGTAGGATTATAAAAATTATATAAGAAAATAGTTTTAATCCATTTTATTTACAAAAAAAAAAATGATGAAAAATTATTTGAATTGTATTTGAAGAAATATAACAAATGACAGCTTTAATCATTATAAACTAACAAAAAAATTAGGATAAATTACACTGACACCCCTTGAAGTTTTTGTTTAATATAGATCCTCTCTCACATTTGAAAAATTACACTTACCCTCGTGTTAGATTAAAATGACATATTCGTCCCCTAGCCTTTATACATATAAAATAATAAAATAATGCAGATATTTTGTTCATGTCATTTCAAGGGAAATAACAATCATCTTCTATAGCGATTTTGATTTGAACTCAACCCATTTGATATTATAGATCCGAGTTTTATTGTCTTATACGATTGTTCATGTCATATTTCTCCTCATTCCTTATTGAGTTTGGTTATTAGAGTGTCTTGGTTGCGTTTGGAACAGGCCGGGAGTTAGTTTTTCGAATTGGTTCTTGTCTAGATTTTTATTTATGCCCTCGAGCGACATTTCTTACACTCGAGCGGTCTTTGAGAACCCTTAGTACTTTTGCAGGCCTGCAAAAGTATTGAAAATTGGCATTTTATGCTTGAACGATCATTCTTGCGCTCGAGCGGTGTTGGCTTGAGTGGCCTTTATTGAGCTTTAGCGGTGATTTTCTGTCTGCAAAACTTTTGAGAGTTTGTGTTCTTCGCTCGAGCGGTAATTCCTACACTCAAGCAGTCCCATGTTTTTGTGTTTGGACGCTCGAGTGACACTTCTTGTGCTCGAGCGATTTGTGCGTATATCAATCCGTAAAGGTTACTTTTTACATCATTTTTTCATCTCTTTCTAAACATTTCAAAACCCTAAGTTGAGACTCCTTCTCTCTAAAACTCACATTCTCTCTACTATTACACCTAGATCTGTCGAGTTCTTCACCCGTGTCCCTTCGTTAAAAGGTAGAGCACGTCGTGGGCTTCCTTTTGATCTAAACAAATTGGGTGTAGGCGTTGTTAAAGTTCTTTCACTCTTTCTCTCATTTTCTAAACTTGAGATAGGTATTCTCCACACTTTCTTATGATTTTTAACTTAGATATTTATCTTTATAAAACAACATTGTGATTTGGAGAAATTTTGGACAAACATAGGGTTTTGCTTGATTTCAAAAGAAGGGTTTTCAATTGCTTTGTTGGAAATGATTTAGAGGATGTATTTATTGCTGAGTTATGATGAATTAATGGATTTTTACCTTTGAAATTGGTTTATAAAAATATGGGGGCTTTACCCGAAATATATCAAATGTTGATTTTGAAAAAATAAATGAAATTGATGTTGGAAATATGGAATTGAGTTGATATTGATGAGGACGGTAGAGTTGGATATGCATTATCACTCATATCTTGAAATTTGAAAACTTTATCTTTATTGGAAATTTGTTTATCTGTTTAGAAATATTTGTTTTGGGCCATCGGTGGAGGATAACTATGATTGTTGTAGAAATTGCATGAGAATTAGGAGAATTGAAATTATTGTCTCATCCATTTGCATCGAGCATTGTTTTATACTTATACATTGGAAAGGTTTATCGTTTTGACAAAAATGGGTAAATTTAGGAAGTATGTATTGTCTTGTTAAAACAAGTTGGCCTGAATGTCCATGGTGAAAGTTTTAAAAATCGCGCGTATACATGGGTGCCATCCCGTGGACAAAATTTTCATGAAATGATAATAGTAGTGCTTGTATAGCATACTTTACATAGGTGCCGGTTTACGATTTCCCGCGGACAAAATTTTTGTGAAAGGTTATAGATGTTTTGAGATTCCTAGAGTGTGATTCACTGTCCTATTTTCTATTGTAAAATAAATGATTTATGAATTTTGATATTAACTTGGCATTGCATGGTTTTGGAAAGAGATATAAAATGTTTTGGCACGAACATTGCATAAGCATTTACCTTATATCTTTGTTAAAATTCATATATTGTGTTGAATTATTTCTACTAGGTTTTGGTTCACCCTATGTAGGAAAGATATTTTCAGGTGCTAATGACATGCTTCCGCCAAGACAATAGCTTAGGAGAAGTTGGAGTAAGAGATTCATTTTGTGTATTCGTTGTGTTTATTTTTGTATAAGCTAAGGGCTTTAATTGTATTGAATTTAAATCCATTTTTTTGTTGTAACCAAGTATTGACTTGGGAAGCTGTAAGCCCTTAGGGCACTTCTTGTTTGTTTAACTTTCATTCTATTTTTCTATTATATAACATATGCTATAGATTCAGGGTTAGGCTTGTGAATTTTTTTTTGTAAAAGTGATTGAGACTAATGGAAGATAATTACCTTATCATGTCTTGTTATGTAATTAATATTGTGGATGGTTTATAGTAATTATTTTGGAGCATTACATTTTCTTTAGTTTAACTCACACAAAAAATTGATTTTTTTTTTATTTTTTATTTTTTAGATACACCTAATCTAAATATACTTAACAAATATAATATTTTGTGATTTTTTTAAATTCACTGAATATAAATATATATATATATATATGTACGGGAAAGAAATATACCTTCTCGTATAATCCTGTTGATCAAGTCTGCGTTCCTTCGTACGATGTCGTTCTACCACCTGAAAACACAAACGTGAGCTACCCGGTGGGTGTGGGCCGGAAACCTCTCCGATGCCTAAGTCAGTAAGCAAGACAAATAGGCAAAAGCTCTATGTATTCAAGAAGCAAAGTTGCATTACCTCTCCAAAAGTGATATAGGTGAGCTTTTATAGGTTTCGTGTGACACAATCCTAATAGGACTCTTACTCCTCCATGCAGAGTCCTCCAAGGATTCATACTCCTGAGAGATAATGCTTCTCTCAACACCCCCCTCACTGCTTAAACCAAGTGAGATGGTTTTACCATAACCGAACTACCAGTATGACCGAAGTACACGTTAGTTAGGTACTTACTTCTCATTCTCTTACCTCAGTTTCCCATACTAAGACCGAGCTAACCATAAGAGAGTTGAGCCGAACTATCTTTAGGACCAAGCCCTCCCAAGGACTTAGCACACCTCGGTTTTCATGCACCTTGACCGAACTCACTGCTGAAGACCGAACTTCATTCAACACATTTCTCAACCGAAGTACAAATAAGGCCTCATGCAACCGAGCTAATTATCTCGCTTGTACGACCGGTCTAACTCCAATACTACCTCTCCAGACCGGAGTAACTTATACGGTCATTCTACTCGGCCCTTCGTAGTGCGGCCCAAACCGGCCCATTACTTGGCTTGGCCCAGCTCGGCCCATTTAATTCAGCTCGGCCCAATTTAAATATAAATTACCCTCTCAATATATATATAAATACAAAAATTCAATACATAATCTTATTTTGCTGTATTTAATGGATTTTTTTAATGATGGAAAGTTGTAGAATGTAGTCATGATGATAGGAAGAAGAAATGGTTGGAAAAAGGGCAAGATGACCATTTAGAAAATTTTAGGGCATGACATTAACAATCTATAGGCAATTTGTAATGAGAATATAAATCTTAGAGAGGGGAATTTAATTTTTCAAATGTGAGGGAAAGATCTATATTAAATAGAAACCTCAGGTGGTGTTATTGTAATTTATCCAAAAAATTATATTGGTTGCTCAATGAAAAAATGGTTGAATGCAACTAAAGTCATGGACATTGAATTAAATCATATGAGCTCTAAATTGATAATATAATCTAGCAAATCAACTAATAATAACAAATAGATATCGACAAATATATAGTATTTTCCTACCATCTTTGTATTATATTCATTAATTTCATATATCATATGAAAGTTTTACTCATCTTGATCTTTCAATAAAATATGCACCAAGAAAACAAATTTGATAAGAAATTGGTTCTAAACTTTATTATTGAAAAAACAAAAAATTCAAAGAGAGAATTTAGAGATGAGATTGAAGAAATACTATAACAAATGACGGCCTTATAAAAAAAGAAAAAAGAAAAAAAACCACATAGCAATGATCTAATGCAAACTATTTTTAACAATTAAAAGAAAGAATATCAAATTATTACATTGGATAAATATAATAATGAAAATTAATTTTGTGAGATTTTTGTGCTGTCTCCTCCCATGTAACCTTCATTATTTCATTATTAATACACTTCTCATTCAGAGTGAACCAAATTTTATTTATTTATTTCATCTTTATCACTTAGGAGATAATAACGAATAATAAAAATTATTCAGAGAATGTTAAGAATTTAAGAAGAGATAAGAAGTTATAGGTAAGGCCATTTCATAAGATAAAAAATTTAAAATAAAAAAGGATAATATGTGATAGAAGGAGAAAAAAACTGAGTAAATCAAAATAAAGATTTAGATATATATGTTTTTGATGGATATAAAGATTAACAAATCATATCTTTATCTAAATTTTATTAGTTTAATTTTTTGTAAATCAATTATTTAATATTTATCTTTATCTATAGATAGCGAAATTAATTTTTATAAATTATTTATCAATTTTTATATGTTTATTTATCTATATGTCATGAAATTAATTTTAATTTTTATTTTTATCTTTATCTATAGGTCATGAAATAAATTTTCATAAATTATTTATGAATATTTACATGTTTATCTATAATGAAATTAATTAAAATACAAAATAAAGGAAAAAAAATGAGTAATTTCATTTTTTTTTAAAAACAAAAAATCAATTATTTAACCTTTATCTTTATCTGTAGGTTATGGAATTAATTTTTATAAGTTATTTATCAATTTTTAAATGTTTATTTATGGGAAGAAATTTTAAATTATTTATAAGTTATGAAATTAACTTTTTAAAATTAATTATTTAATTTTTATCTTTATTCATGGAATATAAAATTAATTCTCATAAATTATTTATCAATTTTTATATGTTTATCTATATAGAGGAATTTTGAAATTCAAATTTTTATCCATAAGCAATGAAATTAATTTTCATTTTAATTAATCAAACAAATAGAAAATGGAAGAAAATGGAAAACATGAAAGACAATCAAAAAGTGTTGCCACGTAGGAAATAGAGAGTTTTAAAATGATGAGAATTTAGAAATAAATATTTAGAGGCTTTGACAAAACAATTACATTTGGTTATATATGTAGTATAGATATATGTGTGCGCGCGCACATGCTTTGTATACATAGAGGTGTATATACGGGTAATGTTTTAGTACATACCTCTTAAAAAGAGGTGTACTATATGGAAGTTATGATACTTATTATGTTGATATCACAAAATGAAACGCCCTCAAAATAAACCCATATAACTCAATCATTCATGATATCCATAGTCATAGGAAAATAAAAGATATTCATCCATCAGAGTATTCTGTACAAAAGTATTACATGTTAACAACAAAGGTAAATGCCCTACGGGCTTACAACTTTCCAAGTCAACACTTGGTTTCAACAAAAGAGAGTTCTAACTCTTAACATATTAAGCCCTTGGCTTGAATTATATGTAATACAAAGGAAAACTACAAAAATAAGCCTTCAACTTCTAAACCTCCTAAGCTACATCATTGGAGGCGGCATATCACCTGTACCTGAAAAATAGGATGTCCTATATAGGGTGAGCCAAAACCTAGTTATGATACGCTAAACATAATATGAGAATTAACTAAAACATTGGCATTTGATAAATGTTTAACTCATATAAATCAACGTACATCTCTTCCATAACAAATCCATAGTCACAACCATGTTTCAATCCCTTTCCGTTTCATTATCCAATCCAATTCATAGATATGGTTCATTGTTTATCTGAACAGTTCAAAATGAGATTACAACTCATACTATTACCATTTCAATCCTTCAATTCAAAATGAGACTACAACTCATATTATTAACACTTCAATACTTCAATTCAAAATGAGACTACAACTCATATTATTAACACTTCAATACTTCAATCCATCTACGTTATGAAAACGTAATTAAGATTTCGGGATTTTCACCTTGGACACTCCGGCTAACTTAGTTATCAATGGAGTCCATCCCCTATCTCCTCCAAAACAGGTTTGAGAGTACATCCTTTATCTCCTCCCAAGCAAGATACATATGCAATGTATTAAAACGCTTTATCATATACAGTGATCAATCCAAGCACATATTCAATGTGTTAATTCAACCATCATATTCAATGACATATCCCAATTGATTAGTTTCAGTTTTCCCTAATCAACATACAGTGTCTACAACAATCAAGACTATCCTCCACCGATAGCCCAAAGCAATTATTTCTAAACAGATAATAAATTTATCAAACAGATAAATTATCAACAATTTCATAGTTGAGTGATTAATCAATCCAACTACACCATTCATTCTCATAATTTCCTAATTTCATGATTTTCAACTCAATTTCATATTTCCATATTTCCCCAAATTAATTATACAAATTAATTATTTAAACTTAATTAGGGCATTTTCCCCTTTTTCTCGAACATCAACCCTAAGGTTCAATTTCATCAATCCTACAACAATAACCCCATTTTCCAAGGTCTCACATGCACATGGGGCTCAACAATTGAAAACCCCCCTTTTTATAATTTCAATACAAACCCTAACTTTTCCAAAACCCCCAAACAACACCATCTATACGAAATACACAATATTTATGTCAAAACTCATAGAAAGGAGTAAGTTATCCCTACCTCAAAGTGGAAGCTCAAGAAGATGAAGAGTAAAATTGAAAGATGCTCCAAACCCACAACTTTTCGGATCAAAATGGAGCCCACGCGAAGCTCTACCTTTCTTACAAAGAGACTAGGGTAGAAGACCACTAGAACTAGGTGTATTTGTAGAGAGGGAGTGTGTATAGAGAGAGAGAGAGAGAGAGTTGGATCTAGGATTTGAGATGAAAAGAAGATCAAAAAGTGAAGGGAAAGATCGCTGCTGCGAACTGATATATTCGAACCTCGCTCGAGTGAAGGAGTAGTCGCTCGAGCGACTATACACAACAAATACCTCGCTCGAGCACAAGAAACGTCGCTCGAGCTAACAATGCAAAACTTCAGGTCTGTAACCCAGAAGCACGCTCGAGCAAAGAAACACAAAACATAGAGCTTGCTCGCTCAAGCTAAGAAACACAACCTTCAGGTCAAAAAGAGACGCAGACGCACGCTCGAGTGCAAGAGTTCTCGCTCAAGCCAATAGACACACCACTCAAAGCTCGCTCGAGCAAAGGAACTAAAACCCAATGCTCGCTCGAGCGACAAAAACCTTGCTCGATCGAAGAAACCAAAATCTGGACAGTAACCATTTGATTCAAATCACACCCAACTTGTTCCAAACTTGCTCAACACATCCCAAAACTCAAATACAAAGAATTAAAGGATGGAAACAAGATATAAACAACAACTAACACTACGAAACCTAAGTCCATAACACAATATACAATGGAGGAAAACCGAGGTTGCTATACAAAATATCATAACTAAATTACTTTAAGTCATAACTTAATGGTTCATAATCAAACACCTTTAAGGCATAAATTAAGGACCTCTTCGCAAAAATTATAATTATAGTAAGCCACAACTAGTCATAACTAAATATTATAATCAAACACCACTTGACTCTTAACTAAAGACATCTTCGTCATCGTTCAAATAATAAGCAAAATCAGTCATGACTAAGTCACAACAAATATTACAATGAGTTATAATTAACATTACAATGAGTCATAATCAAATGTCATAAAAATTATAATTGAGAATACACACCTTGATCATAGAATTTTTTTTGCATGCAAAGAATAGAGTTGGAACTATGCCAAAAAGAAGAGATCAAAAATCCAAGACTAAAAAATGAAAACAAGAAGAAAAAAGAAAAACAAAAAGAAGAAGATAGTGAGATTTTATTTTCCATTTTTTTATTGGAAAAAGATAGAGATTTGAATGGTAAGACATTGTGTTTTGAATTTATTACAAATATTATATATTATGGGCCTGGCTTTGGTCCAGTCCTTAATCGGACTGGACGGTGCTGTTGGGCCCGTGGGGGCCCACCAGGGGTTCTGTTTTGAAAATTTGAACCGTTTAATGTGTAGAACTCGTCGAGTACTATAAGCTTGTGAAAAATCATGTTGATCGGATATCGATAGCTATGTGATCAAATCAGTTTTGTATAAAAAAAAATGGACGGTGAATAAATTAACGGTTGATAAAAAAACTGATTTGATCACATAGCTATCGATATCCGATCAACGTGATTTTTCATAGGCATATAGTACTCGACGAGTTCTACACATTCAACGGTTCAAATTTTCAAAACGGGACCTGTGGTGGGCCCCCATGAACCCAACAGCACCGTCCAATCTGATTAAGGACTGGACCAAAGCGAGAGCCATATATTATATATAGATATAACCTTCACAATATTTAAACTTTGTATAATGTGCTTTCTATTATGGCCTATTATTAAAATATTATAAATAGGATCAAGTTTTTTTTTTAAATTTAAATTTAAATTTGAGAGAATTTGAGAGGTCAGCAATGGCGTAGTCAGGAATTCAATGAAGAAGGGGCATAAATTAATGACAACATTAATTTTTTTTTTTTTATAATAAACAACAATGAGATATTACTAGACTTAAATATTAAGAGTTCATTTAGATAAATGTGAATTTTAAATTAAAGGATTTGAGATTAAATTTTATACAAATATTGGGGAGTAACTATTTTATAAGTGGATTGGAAATTTTAAGAAGAAGATAAGTTGAGATAGAAATAATATATCTTAGTAGATAAATTTTATAAAACATACTGCAAAAAAAATATCTATCATATGTCGCAATTATGATTTTCGTGGTCTTTAGGTATAACACATTAAATTGTTAGATATAATTTAGTTATAACTTCTTGTAGTTGTTATTTAGATTATGACTATATATCAAGTAATAGTTAGTTATGGCTCATTCTGATATTAGTTATGACCTATTGTATTTTTAAATTTTTTTTTATTATTTATAATTGAAGATATGTTGCTTGATTATAATTTATATAGTGGTTATTTTAGTTATGAATGGAAAGAAACACACGGAGGATAAACTCTATATGTCAAATGTAACTAACAATCCAATAAATTTCATATCTTCATTGAAATTAATTATGTTTGCATGTCAATAATAATAGACATCACCATTATATTGAAATTTTTATAGATAATAATATGACTTATCCTAGTCTCTTTATTTTCAATCAAAATAATCATTATTGTTCTCATAATTTTAAAAAAGTCATTGACATTTCACTTTAAATAATATTTTTATAATTTTTTTTATTTAAAATATTTTCTTTATATTTTTTTTTTAAAAAAAATGAGCAATGTTTGGTTTGAAGCTGTGTTGTGTGTTAGTATTAACCCAAAAAAAAAAAATTGAAATATCAGGGGGGCACGTGACCCCCCTAGACCCTTAGTGGCACTACAACAGAAATCACTTTTGGCGACCAAAATTACAGTTTTCGTCGCTGAAAGTAGGCCAATTGGCGACTAAAATGGAATTAGTCGCCAAAATTCAGTACTTTTGCCGACTAAAATAGTTTAGTCGCCAAAGATAAGCTTTTTACCGACTAAAAGGCAGTTTAGTCGCCAATTGTAGGGTTTTTAGCGATCAAGATTGTTTAGTAGCCTAAAGTCAGATTTTGGCGACTAAAATACATTTAGTCACGATTATATCTGTTTTGCCGACTAAACACATTTTAGTCGTTGAATGTGCAAGTTTTTGGCTACAAAAAAAATAATTAGTAGCTAAAAAGCGTATTGCCGACTAAAAAGCAGTTTAGTAGCCAAAGGGGCGTTTTTGGCGACTAAAACCAGATTTAGTCATAAAAGCTTTATTTTTAGACGGAACTTTATTTTTTGCGACAAAAAATAATTAGTAGCGAAATTTATAGCATTGGCGACTAAAAATTATTTTTAGTCGCCAAAAGTGGGCCAAATTTTTTTTTAATAAATCATTTATTTTTTACATAAATTATATTTAATAAAAATAATTTTATTTATAAATATTGTTTTGTATTAATACCGAATAATATACTATATAAATAATATATATTTCATATATATTCATGTGATGTGTAGTGGCATAGTGGAGGGAGTGTGTGGCTAAGGGTGTGAAATGTTGGAGGTCTATGGTTCGAAACTCAGAAATAGCAAATAAAGTGGGAAATTTTTTTTTTTTACGAAACACCTTTTGGCGACAAAAAGTTTAGTCGCCAAAAGTTGTTATTTTGGCGACTAACAGGTTTAGTCGGCGTTTGGTTGAGCATTCGCGACTAAATTATTAGTCGGTAAATGTGTGATTTTGAAAAGTGTAAAACACAAATGGCGACTAAATTATTGGTCACTGAAGATGTCATTTTTGCCGACTAAAACAGGTTTAGTCGCCAATACCTCCCGCGACCAATTATTGGCGACAAAAGCAGCGACTAAAATTTTTTGTCGGGAAAACCAAAAACGCGACTTTCAGCGACTAAAAGTGGACCTTTGGTGACTAAAAATTTAGTCGCCAAAGGTGATTTTTCTTGTAGTGTGGCTTCGCCCCCAGAGGTCAGTGAGGCCAACAATGGATATTTAGGTGATTCAAACTATTCATTTTGTAAGATCTTCTATGTATATCATCTATAAAAACTAAAAAAATAAAAAATAAAAAATAGATCGACTAATAATTGTAACATTTTTATTTTATAATGTTGGTCTTTGAAAAATTGATGGTCTACACTTTTGAAACATGTGTTATCTATTTTTTTAGATACAATCAAAATAAAATGTAAAGGTTACAATTAACAAACCAATCTATTTTTTTCATAAATTATATACAAAAAAAAATCTTATAAAATGAACAATTTAAATTATCAAAATAAAATTTATAATGAACCACACAATTTTTTTAAATTCTCTTAAATTTAAATTTAAACTTGAAAGCAACTCAACCTTATAAATAAGCAATACGTGGACTTTTCAATGGTACATACTAAATGGACAGCAAGGATTGTGCCATGCCATTTTATTTTATTTTAATGATTATGAGTCAACAGTGAATTTGTTCATAACTAGGACCAGTTTGATCATAACTAATTTGTTCATAACTGGAACTATTACTTAATTATGAGCCACCACTACTCCTTATAATTTTATTGGGTGGTGATTGAGACCCCCTCCAATCACCACCTCCACCCCCCCCACAGACACGTGGCGGGTGGTGATTGGAGGAGAAGGAAAAAAAAAAAGAAAAGAAAAGAAAAAGTAGCCAATCAGGTGAAGAGAGGGTCAAGGGGGTGGGAAAAAAATGGGGTCCAAGTCATTATTGAATTTTATTACCAGTACTTCTCACAATCTAGTTATGACCAATATCACATATCTCGTAATCATTAATCATATATTTCATAATTATATCTTATAATTCAATCCCACATATCTCATAACTCAAACTATATATATCATAACCACAAAATTTTGAGTGTAACTAATATCACACATCTCATAACTACTACCACATATCTCATAACCAATTGGCTCATAACCAACATTACATATCTCATAACAAACACTATATATCTCATAACCACACAACTTTGAGTATAACCAACACTATATATCTTATAACCATTATCATACATCTCATAATCAAGACCATATATAACCACTATCACATATCTCACAACTATATATCTTATTACAATGTTGGAATAATCTTCTATGTAATAATAAGAAAACTAAGAAACAAATCAAATAGAAAATAAATGCTTACAGAATTTTGTTTTACTGAATCAAAAAAGAAGAATGATTATCAAGTCAAGTGAGTGACACTCTATCCTTAAAACAGATTTGCCATCGCACAGGTGCTTACGAAATGATGGTGCCTATCTCTCAGGGTACAATGATCGTCACAGTATCGAAGCAACACACTCAATTCAACACAGCGAACCAATACCTATGTTCTGTAACTTTCTTGTTTCTCTCTAGAACTAATATGAAGAACAATGCAAGAGAGGAGGAAAAATGAGAATGATTGAATGATTTGGAAAGGAGAGGGACTGCCTTTATATAGGCAACAAGGAGCCTGTTCATTTCAATTTGAATTTGAATAGGTGCTACAACAGAGAAAAGTTGACATGGAACCTTTCAGTTTGAATCTGAACAAACACATATGTTCAGGAAGACGGAAAAGAAAATATGTCCTGCACGCACGCACTCACGACCACGACCCGAGGTGGGTAGCGCGTGTGTGTGGTGGTCACCACCTATGGTTGGCTTTGTCTAGGTCCTGCCCCTCTACAAAACTTGAGTGCCTTAAAAGTCCAAGTCTTTCTAGAAACTTTTGTTTGCTAACTCAATCTTTTAGCCTAAAAGTAAAAAATATGCTAAAAAAAATGAAAAAGTCAACAACCAATATAAAAAAGTCAAATATTATCTTTTTATCTCTACTTTTTGCACAGTTTTTCGTAAAAAGTCAAAAAAATATCCCAAATATATTAATTTTTTTATCTCATAGTTTAGTCAAAAAGTTAAAAAGTTATTAAAATAGTATGTTCCTAAATGAGGTAAGTCCTCTCATCTTCATTCTTCTTTCCTAAGTGGGACAAGGCAATAGCAACAAATGTAGAAACCCACAAACATGAGTCATTTCCAATGGCTCACTTTGGCGTCGATTTCTTATTCACCCATAAATGATTTTCACCAACCAAACAATAATATTTATCTCTACATAGCAATGAACAACTTTGCCTCTTGGATCGACCAAAGATATTAAGTGGAGCATACTTAATTTTGGCTCCAAAGATGCCTCAAACACATGATTATAAAACCACAAACTAACACTACATATCTTATAACCAGGACCACTTTAACTCAAAAGTGAATGTGTGATACATTTGAATGTACCATAGCAAGACTCTGATTAAGTTGTTGAGTGGTTGATGGTGTGTTTGTTGTTGTAAGTTTGTAGAGTTCATACCTTTAACTCTATTATGGATTTGTTAATTTTTGGCTATCACCCATTAAGAACTTACCAATAATCCGTTTTAACATGTTTAATTAAATGGGTTCTGTGGGGACATATTTTTCAAATGACAACATGTGGCCAAGGTGACATCGAAGTGTCAGCCGAGGTGCCACGTGTCTTGGTCATGGCGCCGAGGTGATCTCGGCTAAGCCGAGGTTATCTGAGGAGATACCATAATCCGAGATGAACAGATAAGGGATAGAAGTCCTAGAATGGGGGAGGACCACAGCCTGGATAAAGATAAAGCTCTTACGAAGTTTATCTCTATCTGGCTGGGAATCCAAGATGAGCATTGAGCTAGAGTCCATTGAAGCTAGGCTTCTACAAGGATCAAGCTAGTGCTGGTTATAAAAGTAAGGCACTCTCGAGGGTCTAAGGTACGCTTTTTGTATTCTGGCTTGTGAGTTAAGCACTATTTGCTATCTTTGGGAGATAACAAAGTACTAACTTGATCGTCAGAGTGCCCCCGGGTGGACGAACCACCTCCGGAGTCTTATCTTTCTATGACAGGTTGTTCAGGCATGATCTATTTTACCTATGCTCTCCTGCTGAGTTCCTGTTTGACAGTGTGGTCAGAAATTAGCACCCACAATTTGACACCGTCTGTGGGAATGAAAGGAGAATAGATAGCCAACGACAGGCAGAAAGAGAAGATTGGGGATGACATCCCTAGTGGGAGTGACAAACACACCAATCCTAATATAGGAGAAAAAACCTGTAATGAAGAACCACGAGAGCAGAATCCCAAGGAAAAGGACATCGGCCAAGAGAGAGATGTTCGTTCCAAAGAAGGCAAGCCGAGGCGAGTATTACAACGAAAGTGACCTCCAGGTATGGAAAGATAGATGCCTGAGGAGGAACAAAGAGATGAAGGGGATGGCAAACAAATTGGCAGACCTGCAATTGGTTATCAATTTCATGATGCAGAACAACGTCATGCAACCACTGTTCCCACTAAAGGACACGCCGATTCCAGTGGCCAAGAACGATGCCCAGAAAGGGAGACAGAAAGCAATCCCTACAGTCCCTCAACATGACAGGGCAAATGAGCATTCTCACCGGCCTTCACAGGACGTCAGGAGAGAAGAATTGATGAGAGGAGATTCTCAGAAGACTCCTCGTGCCAAGGAAACTTATGCCAAGAAACATCGACATGTTCAGGGAAAGGAGCTTTGTTTTGACACGATGAATGGAGGGAGGTCCAAGAGGACTCATAACAACAGTGGGAGTAGGGCACCAAAAAGGCTGAAATCCATTGACAACCGAGCTCCTGGATGAACTAAGGAGGGCTTGAGGGACTATCTCCAGAGGAAGCGACAAGATGCCGAGGTCACATCTCCAGTCAAGCCGAGAACGCCATTCTCAGTAGATCTGGATAAGTTTGAGGCCCCAAAAAGGTTCCACATGTCAAGATTCCAAATATACGACAGTAAGTCCGATCCTAAATTTCACGTCAGTTTGTATTTGAACTCAATGGCACTATATACCAGGAACGAACCGTTGCTCTGCAAGGTGTTCCCCTCATCCTTTGGAGAAATCGCATCAGATTAGTTTCATAAGTTGTCGAAATGAACTGTGAAAAGCTGGAAAGGCCTGGCCGAGATGTTTGTAGCCAGGTTTGTTACAAACAAACTACAGCCATTAAGGGTAGACTCCTTGATGGCTCTGAGAATTGGCGAGGATGAAAGCCTCAGGGCTTATGCCAAAAGGTATTATGAGGTTTTTAACCAAATACCAGGGTGCAACCAAGAGTTGGCAGTCATATCTTTTAAGAACGGCCTGAACGATGACTGCCTACTTTGAAAGTCACTGGCAAACACGTTGCCAAAAAGTATGGAGTAACTCATGGCCAGGATCGAGAAATATGCAAGAGCAGAAGAAGACACGCCGGGAACAAAGGCGTCAAAGCAAGAGAAGAGGAACGGCTCACCGAAACGAGGCCAAGGTAATACAAACTTTAATAGACAAGAAACGAGACTGAGGACTGTACATGCAGTCCCCATAGTGTTCCGGATCCCGGTTTACAAAGTCTTGGAAAGGATCAGGAACCAGCCTTACTATAGACCACTAGAGAAGATTCCTGGCGAATTCATGGGAAGAAGTCTTGGGAAGCACTGTGCCTACCACAATGAGGATGAACATCTGACTTAGGGGTGCAGAGCCTTAAAGATACATCTGGAAGATCTGGTAAGGCAAGGTCACTTAAGGGACCTGGTAGATGAGGCAAGAACAAGGGAAGAGCAAGCAAGGCTGCCCCAGGCACCAGTAGCACCACCTCTACTAGCACCACAACCACAAGCTAACGAACCTCGAGTAATCAATGTGATTCACTCAAAGGTCAATGAGAATGAGGTACGTAGGGAGACTTAGAGGGTAAAACACTTACAGCACGTGTATCAGGTCCAGCAGAAGAGGCTTAGAGCAAACGAGTACCAGGGACCAATGGTGTCCTTTACTGAAGCCGACCTAGACACGGTGCAACATCCACACAACGATGCTCTGGTGGTATCCCTTAAGCTTGGAGAATGCCAAGTAAGGCGCATTCTAATTGACCAAGGCAACTTTTGTGACATCATGTATGTCAGATGTTACAAGGAGCTTGACCTTCATCGAGATGATCTGGAGCAATCCAACAATCCAATGGTCGGGTTCAATAGAACGCCGACATGGCCCCTGAGAGCAATAAGTTTGGAGATGCAGGCAGGCACCAAGAAGGTAAGCACAGAGTTCACAGTAATTGACACCCCCTCCCCTTACAATGTCATCTTGGGAAGGCCATGGTTGCACACAATGAGGGCTGTTCCCTCAACATTGTGCCAGCTGTTGCGGTTTCCAACATAACATAGAATTGAGGAGGTTAGAGGGGATCAGGTGCAAGCAAAGAATTGCTCCATGACAGCGATGAAATCCACTTACAATGTACGAGAGGTAGAGACAGTAGAAATTGAGGACGAGGACATAGAGGTCCTAGATGACGTCGGCAAAGAGCCAGCCGACAAAAGCGAGGAAGCCTTGAACAAAATTCTGGTCCAGTAAGGGGATGAAGAGTGCTTCTTCCTCTTCGAATCAGGCTTGGCCAAGAAGGAGGAAAGGGAGTTAGAAGCATTCTTGCGAGCAAACATAGAGGCATTTACCTGGACGCCATACGAGATGCCTGGCATTGATCCCGAGGTCACTTGTCACAGACTAAATGTAGACAGGTCGGCCAAACCTGTCATTCAGCAAGCAAGAAGGTGTAGACACCCCATTTTTGACTGTCCTCAAAACTCGGATGTCATTGCTTGTGTATAGACACCCCATTTTTGACCGACCTTAAGACTCAGACATCATTGTTCATACACGCGATGATCGCGCATGTTTGTGCTTGTTTCGAGTTTTCGGGGTTTCGACTGAGTGCCTTGTCTCGGGACCTATTAACTCTCTTCTTCTTGGTTTGTTTTTGGACCATGCCTTGGTGTCTTTGCCTGGAGGGAGAGAAAGGCCTGTAGGCCACTTTTTGTAGCTATAGGCTACTTTTCCCTCTTGTAGGCCACTTGTAGTTGCCCGTAGGTTGGTTTCGGGTGTTTTTGGCTGAGCACCTTGTCTCGGAACCTTTTGGGTCTCTTCCTTTTGGTTTGTTTTTGTGCCATACTTTGTTACCTCTTGCCTAGAGGGAAGGGAGGGGTTGTCGGCCACTTTTGGCATTTGTAGGCCACTTTTTCCTCCTGTAGGCCACTTGAAGTGGCCTGTAGGCTAGTTGAAGTGGCCTACACCTTTTTTTCTGCTTTTTTAGATATTTTTGTTGTCAGCTGTGCCAGCTGTTGGGCACAGAACGCATCCTCAATACATGTGTATGGAGGGATTGCACCAAGCTTCTAGCTTGTTCAACAAGCTTGAGACTTGAAATTCTATAAGAGGGAAGGTCCCTCTCCCTTTCCAAAGGTTTAGAAAATTTAGAGAAAATTTTCCCCTCTCTCTCTCTCTAGAATCCTCTCTCTCTTCTCTTTTAGTGCTTGAAAGTGAGTTTCTTTCACATATTTGCACACAACCTCTTAGCCAAACATCACCATCATTGAGCTGAGGTTCTTGGGAGTGATATTTGAATTCTAAAAGCTAGTTTTGGGCTGAAGAAGCTGCTGTTCTTATTGTTCTTCAAGGGTGAGTCCTATTCCCCCTTTTAAGCTTTGTTTTGGTTGCATATTTGGCCACCTTTGCATGCTTTTGTTTTACCTAAGTTTCAAATGAAAAAAGTTCTGTTTTGAAGTGTTTAAAGTGGTTGTGTAAGGCTTTGTTTGAGTTAGGGGTGGTTTACCCCCTTTGGTGGCTTGTTTTGCCTTACTTTGTGCCATCTTTTAAGGCCTTTGAGACCATCTCTTTTTGGCCTTCTCACCACTGAAACTCAGAGGAATTTCAGTGGTGGAAAAGTGGTTTTGAGGTCCCAAATGGGTGGGGGTGGTCCCCCCTTATCTTCTCTTGTTTGCATGTGTTGATGGCCCTCCAAAAGAACATGTGTTTCTACTTCTTAGAGGCTTTGTTTAGGCTCATTTTTGTGACTTTTCAGACCTGCCATAACTCTATTTTTGGCTGTCTTCGTCACCTCTTGCATGCTTCTTATACTTGTAGTATAATCCTACTTGTAGCCTTGCAAAGTAGCATGTCTTTGTGCCTTGAATTGGCTCCATCTCAGCATGTTTTTAGCCATTATTTTCCATGTTATAACTCTGTTTTGGGTTGGTTTGATTGCATATTGCATGTTTCACACCCTTGTAGTGCAATCCTCCTTATAGCCTTAACATGCATCATGCTTTGTGACTTTAATTCTAGCTTGTTTTAGTTCTGAATCTTAGCCTTGTTTTGACCTACTTGAACTCTATTTTGAGTGGTCTTGATCATTTGGAACTTGCTTTGTATAGCCATAGCGCAATCTTGCTCACTAGCTTTGAGTTTCAAAGTATCCAGCATGCTTTACTTGAGTTATGTGCATGCTTTGGCCTTATTTCTGACATGATTTTAGTGTGTGTAGTGTAGTCATACTCTCTCATGTTTCACACTTTCAATGCTTTTGGAGAGTTGTGCCTTATGTCTTGATCATGGGCTAATTTGTATGCATGCTTGCCTAAGCTTTTGGGCTACTATCTCAGCATGTTTTTGGTCTTATTTTGCCATGATACAACTCTATTTTTGGTTGATGGAGTCACCTCTTGCTTGGTTTTGGTACTTGTAGTATAATCCCACTCATTAGCCTTGCATGCTTAGTGTTTTGGCTTACCATTCTAGCTTGTTTTGGCTACACTTCGTCATGTTTCTAGCATTGTTTGGATCTGCCTTAGGACTGTTTTGGGGCTTGCTTGATATGGCCATGGTGCAAGTGCCTTAGCTAGTCTTGAGTTTGGAAGCCCTTAGCATGCTACATTTGTGATGTGCGCATGATATGGCATCATTTGGTATGAAATTTCAGAGCATATGCTTCCATCATACACTCATATATATCGCTCTTTAATTGTGTTTGAGAGTTGAACGTTATGCCTCTCTCATGAGCCAATGCATGAACATCATGTTCTTGCTTTTCATGCTATCATTTCGGAGCATTTTGGCCACTGTTTTGGCATGCATGAGCTCTATTTTGGGCTGGTTTGGTTGTTTGAGCATTGTATTGCATAGTCCTTGTGTTGTGCCTTTCACTAATTTCAATGCTTGAGGACCCTAACATGCTATACTTGTGTATTTGTATGATATGTCATCATTTGACATATGATTTCAATGCCTACATCTCTGCCATACTCTCTTATTTATCACTTCTTCATTGTGTTTGAGAGTTGTGTTCAATGTCTGGCTTGTGAGTCAATGCATGAGCATGTTTTTGTAGCTTTTGGTGCCTCATTTCTAGCATGATTGGACCATTGTTGTGGCATGAGGTAGGTTTGACCATTTGAGCATTGTGGTGCATGCTTCATGTGTAATACACTTCACTTGCCTTGATGCCTTAGCATCTAAACATGCCATGCACGCATTGCTTACATGATAGAGCCTTGTGCATCCCATTCTAGTATTGGTAGATAAGCATGTTGTTTGCATGTATGTTGCATTGCATTGTGTTTGGATCGGATGTTAATCTAAACACAAGAAACGAGGGGCATTTCATACATGAAGTGATGAAACACGCCTCATTTCTTTGTCACTATCCCCCTTGATTGTGCATGATAGGGTGGAGGCCTCTCGAGTCCTACGTGTTATTTGTGCATTCATAGACTTGTATGAACTTGGCTTCTCGGCCATCGTGCATTGTGATGCTCGGTTGGTGGCCCGAGAGTCGAGTACCACACCCCTTTGAGCTTGAGAAATGATAAGGGGGGTAGTTGTACACACATACCCTGCAAATACCTTGCTTTGCCCTTGTTGAACTATGTTTGCAGCAAAACTAGAATGTGCAGCAACAACTGGCCGACCGCCCTTTAAGAGTGGCCTCTGACCCTTTTAAGTGGCCAATGTGGTCTCTGATCTCCTTGGCCGACTGCCCACCAGCTTGAAGGTGGTTCAAAGTTATTCTGGTTCTAGAGCAGAGGCAGTCTGGGAATTGGTTCAGTATTCAGGAATCAAAGCAAATGCAAACAGAGGCAACCGGTGGCAAGGCGACGGGATTTCAAGAGGAAGCAACTGAGCATGCATACATTCCTTGCCCCGAGGCTCCTTTTAACTGCTTTGCTTAGCTAGCTAATTCTTTGGTTCTGTACTTAATCAGTTAACGTGCTTAGCTAATCAATTTGTGCTGTAATAACTAATTAGTTAACTAGGATAGTTAATTAGTTGTGATTTGTAATAGTTAGCTTAATTAGCGTAGTTAGTTAGCTTTTATTTCATTCGGACCCTCCGTCGAGAGGGCACAATGTTGTAATAAGTGTGTGTGAGTGTGTGAATGTCTTCCAACCCCACATCTTTCTCCATTTTATTTACCAGCTTTTGATGGTTAGTTTTAGGGCATGTTTCAATTAGCATACTTATGCTTTGCATGCGTGCATCATTCATTTGTCTTGCATGCACCGGGCTCGGCGCATCATTCAAATCGCATCATCTTTCAATACTTACTTGAATACGTGTTTCATAGCATGTTATCGAGTGTTGCATTCATATGCCATCTTAGATAGCCGAGCCTATTTTAGTTGCATTTTCGCATGTGTTGCATTAGGCATCTTAACATAGCTAGGATCATGCATGATTACTAACTAGCTTTTGTTTTGGCTTAGAGTACATTGTAAGTGTTTTCGCTTTAGCATTCTTGCATGAGTGTAAGTGATTGCCATGATAGCATGCTTGCCATGAGGCTATGTGCTTAAATGCTTAAACTACATGAATGCCTGTGGATGAAGGCATCATTGCTTGAATTGGAACAATTCATCAAAATGTGAGTTTTAAGCCCACTTGAAGTGGAAAATCATCATGTTTTAAGCCCACTTGAGGGTGGCAAATCCGCACTTTAGCCTACTTGAGGGTAGCAACTTCAAACCATTTTTTGAAAAACAAACATGAGATGTTTTGTTCCAAATCGAGTGATTTAGTCTATACTTGTATGTTGTGCACATCACATAGTAAGCTAGCTAATAAACCGGAATAAGAACGCATGTGTTTTCAAAAATAATATATCATGTTAGTAGAGGCTGATCTTTGATCGGGCGAGCGAGGGTGCTCATTTCATGACCTTTCCCCCTCGTACCCAAGTTCCCAAGCCGAGGCAACTTTGGTGATGACGAACACTTGGCCTTAGGCACGAGTCAGGGTTTCCTAAATTTCCCAAAACAAAATATTTAGGTGGCGACTCTGAAATCTGGCAAAGTAGTCCATGTTTGGCACGTCTTGATTAAAATCGATTTTCCAAAATGATTTGCCGGATTTGGACCCTTTGGTGATTTATCAATCTTACATTGCACTTTGTGAGATTAGATTCAGAACCGTGACAGGAGTCCGAACTGTAGTAGCTAGAAACCAATCCGCGCCCTCCCCGAAAAGGGGGGAGCGCGGAGCGAGTTCGAGCGGTCTACATTGTGCACTTGATGGTTATGATTGCATGTGTTCATTTTGACTGCTCGAAGTTCTCGGTGGAGTGCCTTGCTTTTGAGCGTTGAAACCTTGTTTGTTTTGTGCTCAGTTTTCGACCAATCCTTGTTGTTTTTTAGTCTGGAACCTTTTGGTGACCTATCGGCCACCACCATGGGCTGTTGGCCATGAATGATGGTTGTCGGCCAGAGGTGTGGCCGGTCGGCTACCAGTGGTGGCCGACGGCCACCAATGCCTTTTTCCAGATATTTGTTAACAGTTGTGCCAGCTGTTAGCACAATAAGCTGCATCTCCCTACACGTGTATGGTGAGATGTTTCCAAACTTAGAGGGTGTTTTTCTATAAGTATGGGGGTTCCTTCCCCATTTTGAGAGGTTAGCAATTTTGGAGCAAAATTCTCCCTCTCTCTCTAGATTTCTCTCTCTCGCAAATTTATGTGTGTATGTTTGGTTTCTCTACACTTTAGCCTATTGTAGACCGCTCGAACTTCCTCCGCGCGCCCTTCTTTCGGAGAGGGCGCGGATTTGGGTTCATAGCTACTACAGTTCGAACTCCTGTCACGATTTTGTATCTAATCTCACAAAGTGCAATGTAAGACTGATAAATCACCAAAGAGTCCAAATCCGACAAATCGTTTTGGAAAATCGATTTTAATAAAAAAGCGCCAAACATGAACTGCTTTGCCAGATTACAGGGTCGCCACCAAAATATTTTATTTTTGGGAAATTTAGGAAACCCTGACTCGCGCCAAAGGCCACGTGTCCATCATTACCAAAGTTACCTCGACTCGGGAACTTAGGTAAGAGGGGGGAAGGTCATAAAATGAGCACCCCCGCTCGCCCGATCAAAGGATCGGCCTCTACTAAGCATGATATGTTGTTTTGAAAACACATTTGTCCTTATTCTGATTATTAGCTCTATTACTATTTGATGCGCATAGCATACAAATATAGACTAGATCGCCTGAATTGGAACAAAACAATTCAATGTTTGTTTTCGAAAATGGTTTGAATTTGCCACCCTCAAGTGGGCTTAGAAATGCAGATTTGCCACCAAACAAGGTGGGCTTAGAACATGATGATTTGCCACTCCAAGTGGGCTTAAAACTCACATTTTGATGAATTGTTTCAATTCAAGTAATGAAGCCTTCATCCACAGGCATTCATGCAGTTATAGCAATTAAGCAAATAGCCTCATGGCAAGCATACTATCATGGCAACACTCACACACATGCAAGTATGCTAAAGTGTAAACACTTACAGTGTACTCCAAGCCAAAATAAAGAACTAGTTAGAAACAATGCATGGTCCTAGCTATGCTAGATGCCTAATGCAACATATGCAAAATGCAACTAAATAGGCTCGGCTATCTAAGATTGCATATGAAGCAATGATCGATACATGTATTCAAATAGGTATTGAAATACTATGCAATTTGAATGATGTGCCGAGCCTCGGTGAATGCAAGACAAATGAATGATACAAACATGCAAGCATAAGGTATGCTAATTGAAAATGACCCTAAACTAACCATTGAAAGCGGTTAAGTAAAAGGGAGAAAGACGTGGGGTTGGACGACATTCACACACACACACACACGCACACTTATTACAACATTTGCCCTCTTGACGGAGGGTCCGAATGAATTAGCTAAGCTAATCTAAGCTAAGCTACTTAACTAATCTAATTTAAGCTAATTAGACTAATTATTACACAACCAAATTGAATAACTAAGCAAACTATTTATTAATTATTACAACACTTAATTAATTAAATTACCAATTTAAGCTAACTAACAAGTAAAGCTAATTACAAATCATATTGCCTTAGCTCTGTTCCAAGAGGTTGAAGATGCATGCTTGGTTGGCGTTCGCTCGGAAATCCATTACCATGTTGTCAATTGCCTCTGTTTGCACTTGCCTTGATCTCTGAAAATTATGCCAACCTCCAGATTGCCTTTACTTTAAAACAGGAATCTGCTGGTGGGCTGCCAGCCAAAAAAAGTGGCTGCCAGCCACTAAAACTGGCTGGTCGGCTAGTTGCTTCTCCAGGCTTCTGGTTTTGCTGCAACAGAGAACAATAGAGGCACAACAATGTATTTGCAAGATAATGTAGGCACTGTCACTCTCCCAATCATGTCTCAAGCTCAAAGGAGCATGGCACTCGGCTCTCAAGTCACCAACCAAGCATTTTCAATGCATGGTGGCCAAGAACCAAGCTTACACCATGTTTATGAATGCACAAACAACACACAAAGAGCCTCCACCCTATCATGCTTGATCAAGGGTGTTAGCGACCAAGAAATGTGACACGTTTCATCACTTCAAGTATAAAACATCCCACATTTCTTGCGTTTGGATTAACTTCCGATCCAAACACATGCAATGCAATACACATATGTTATCTTGGCATGTTTTAGTTGACTCAATTCTTGTTTACACATTTTACATTACCAATCCATTCTTTAATTGGTTAAGTCCAATATGCAAGTCCTCTAAGGAGAGGTGGTCAACCAAAAGAATGGTTTAAGGCATAGGAGAGACCATGCCTTTGACTAGGAGGAACCCTCAAACGAAGGTTAAAGCCATTGAAACACGTGCCTCAATCCCAAGTTCAAACACAATCTCAAGGCCAAACAACCCTCAAATGAAATGGAAGAATGAAGAAATGAGGGAGGTGGCAGATATTTAGTGCTGAAGTGGCATGCTAAAGACCTTAAAGCATGCAAGCAATGCAAGCATAGCATGTTGAGGATCAAAGATATCAAAGCTAGTAAAGAGCAATACACAAGAGGCATGCAATACATAACACAAATTACCAAACCAACTTTAGACAGAGCTCAATCATGCCAAAATAATGGTCTAAACATGCTGAAATGAGAGCTCAAAATGCTAGAAGAACATGCACACATGTTGGCCTATAAGCAAGACATAATACACAACCCTCAAAAGCTATAAAGAAGTGAAATATATGAGAGTGTGACTACACTATATACACTGAAATTACATGCCAAATGGTGCCATACCATGCAAACATCACATGCACAACATGTTAAAGGCCTCAAAACTCAAAGCTAGTCAAGGTCCTTTATTCTACAACCATACTAAGCAAAGCTCAAATGACCTTAACTACTCAAAACAGACCTAAGGCAGGTCGAAACAGTAGCAAAAACATGCTAGACTTGCAGCATAGATGGCAAGAAAAATAAGCTCATGTTGTGGCTTGTAAACAAGACATGAGATTCAACTTCTCAAAAGCATTGAAAGAGTGATATATATGAGAGTATGACAGTGATATATGCTCTAAAATCATATATTAAATGATGCCATATCATGCAAACAACCCAAGCAAAGCATGCTAGAGGACTCAAAACACAAAGCTATTAAAGCCTATCATGCTATAGCCATACAAAGCAAGCCTCAAAGGCCCAAGACCAATCAAAATAGAGTTCAAGCATGCTAAAATATGAGCAAAAACATGCTGGAGTGTAGCCAAAATAAGCTAGAATAATGGGCTAAAGTAGCAAGCATTCAAAGCTAGTGAGCAAGGTTGTACAAGTGTAAGAAGCATGCAAGAGGTGACTTAACCAGGCCAAAACAGAGTTACAACATGTTGAAATAAGACAAAAAATGGGCTGAGATTATGCCAACACATGCTAGAATAACAAGCTAACCCATTAGGCATGCAAGGCTAGTGAGCAAGATTACACTACAAGTGTAAAGAGCAAGCAACCAATGATTAAGAAGCAAAAAACAGAGTTATGGCAGGTCTAAAAAGTCACAAAAATATGCTTGAACAAAGCCACAAAGAAGTAGAAACACATGCTCATTTGGTGGGCCATCAACACATGCAAGCAAGACAAGAGGAGAGGGGACCACCCCCTCCTCCTATTTGGGACCTCAAAACCACCTTTCCACCACTGAAATTCCTCTGGAATTTAGTGGTTAAAAGACCAAAAAGAGATAGTTTGAATAGCCTTAAAAGGTGGTACAAAAGCTTAGCAAATAAGCAACCAAAGAGGGTAGACCACCCCTAATCCCAAAAAGGACTCAAACCAACATTTTTAACACTTAAAAATAGAGTTTTTTGTAGTTAACAACCAAGCCTAAAATAGCATGAAAATGTGGCTAAGATGGTATACAAAAATAAGCTTAAAAAGGGAATATGCTCACCCTTGAAGCACAGCAGCAAGAGGACAACTTCTGACCCAAAAACCAGCTTTAGGAGGCCCAAATAAGTCTTAAGGAATCTCAGCTCCAAGGTCAAGATGTTTGGCTAAGAGGGTTGTGTGCAAATATGTCAAGAACACTTATTTTCAAGCACTATAGAGTATAATACATATATATATAGAGAGAGAGAGAGAGAATTCAAGAGAGAGTCAAAATTTGCTTCCAAAATTTATGAACCTCAAACAAGGGGGAGGGACCTCCCCTTATATAGGCAATGCAAGCAAAAGCTTGCTTAACAAGCTTAAAGCTTGTCTCCATCCCTCCATACACGTGTACGGAGGATATCTTCAATGCCCAACAACTGGCTCAAAAGATCTGAAAATATCAGAAAAAGGAGAAAATTTGCTGCCAGCCAGTTCAAGTGGCCGACCGGTCACTTAAACTAGCTGACCGACCACCCCAACTAACTGGCAAGGATAAAAAGTGGCTGGCAAATGCCAAAAGTGGCTGGCAGGGCCTCACTCTCCTTCAGCCAAGAAGCACCAAGGTTTAGCCTAACAACAAGGCCAAAACACAGAGGGTTTAGAGGCTCAAAGACAAGGCGCTCGGCCAAGACCTTCGGGTAGTCAAAACTAGCACAAACATGCACAATCATCAAGTGCACAGACGATGGCATCTGAGTCTTAAGGTCGGTCAAAAATGGGGTGTCTACACCTATACCTCGTAAACCAAATCTCCTTCTCTTTGAGCTGAGGTTCCTCAAGACTTGTTCTGAGCCCTAGCAAGTGGTTTTAGCTTGGATTGGTGCCTAAAGTTGCTCTTTGCTTCAAGAGGTAGTTTGCTTGCTTTGTTCACTTGTTTAGTATACTTGTTTTCTTATCTTTTTAAACTGTTTTGAGGCTGGTTTTGAACTATAAGAAGCTCTGTTTTTGTGTCTTAAAAGTGGTGGTCTGAGCCCTTTTTAGTTAGGGGTGGTCCACCTTTTTTGCTTCTTAGCTTGTATAGCTTTTGTGCTTTGCATTCATCACTTTCAAACCAATTTTTTTGGGCCTTTTAACCATTGAATTTCAGAGTATTTTCAGTGGCGAAAAACTTGTTTTGAAGTCCAAAATTGGATGGGTTAGCCTCCCCTCCTCATGTCTTGTTTGCATGCCTAGTTAGCTTTACATGTTAGCATGTTTTTCTAGATTAACTTAGCTCAAGTCCAGCATGTTTTTACTTCTGAAATAACCTGTTTTAGCTCTATTTTGGGTTGGTTAGCTTGTTTGAGTCTTGTTTTGCATAGTTGTAGTGTTAATTCCTTCATTAGTTTAGTGTTTTAAGGCTTTAACCATCATTGGTCTGAGTTAGTTGCATGTTTTTAGTGCTTCTATCACTCATTCCAGCACTTAACAATCTCGGCAATCTTCCTCATTTCTTCACATTTTCATTTGCTTCGAGGGTTATTTCAACCTTAGGTTGTTTAAGCTTGAGGTTGAGTCTCATGCTCAATGGTTTAATCCTCTTTTGAGGGTTCATTACCAACAGCATGAAGCTTCCCTCATGCCTTGAACTACCCCTTGGCTGACACTTCTTTCACTTTAGAAGACACTCACCAATGGACAAACTGACTAAGGAATGGCTTGGTAACCAAAATGAGTAAACAAAAATTGGAAAGTAGAAGTGTGCAAGATAAGCATTCTTTGTGTTGCACTGCATGTGTTTAAATCGGACGTTAATTTGAACACAAGGCAAATGGGACATTTCATATTCAAAGTGATGAAATGTGTCATTTTCCTTGGTCACCATTGCCCTTGATTATGCATGATAGAGTGGTGGTCATTTTTGTCTTGTTTGTGCATTTATTGAACTTGTACAAACTTGGTCACTTAGCTATGATGCATGGAAATTGCTTGATTGATGGTTTGAGGACCAAGAGCTTCTTTTCTTTGAGCCTGTGTGATGATAAGGAGGGTAAACAGTACAGACAACCTGTGAGAATATAATGTTTTGCTCTTTGTTGTAGTAAGGAAGCTCAGACCATCAGTGGCCGACCAGCCACCACTGTTAGCCGATCGGCCCCTTGCCCTCATTGTCAGCCATCAATGATTTTTGTACAGTGTGTTCTTGAGATGGAGCAGAGGTGTTCTGGAAGTTGGCACAATTTTCAGTGATCATATGTGCAAATAGAGGCTTGTAATAGCAAGGCAGTGGGTTTTTCAGGTGAAAGATCAAGCATACATGCATGCATTCCTCTATTTCCGGGATTAGCTAGTTAGTTTAATTAGCGTTAGATCAAGCATGTGTTGTAATTAATTAGTTGTAGTTAATTAAGTATTGTAAATAATTAGTTAGTTTAACTAGTTATTCCTTTTCGGTTTGTAATAATTAATTAGCTAGAAGTAGTTAATTAATTCAGTTTGTAATAATTAGTTAGCTTAATTAGCGTAGCTAGTTAGCTAGCTTATTCATTCGGACCCTCCTTCGCGAGGGCGTAATGTTGTAATAAGTATGCGTGCGTGTGTGTATGTCTTCCAACCCCACGTCTTTCTCCCTTTTATTTAATCGCTTTTGATGGTTAGATTAGGAACATATTTAGATTAGCATATCGCATGTTTGCATACATTCATTTTGTCTTGCATGCACCGAGGATCGGCGCATCATTCAAACTGCATTGTCATTTCAATATCTTCTTTGAATACGTGTTTAATCGCATGTTCTTCAAATCGATCCATATGCCACATTAGTAATCGAGCCTATTAATTGCATTATTGCATGTGTTGCATTAGGCATCTTGCATAGTTAGGATCATGCATCTTTCTAACTAGTTTCTGTATTGGCTCGGAGTACTCGGTGAGTTTTTATACTTTTAGCATACTTGCATGAGTGTGATTGCCATATTGCCATATTTAGTATGCTTGCCATGAGGCTATGTGCTTAAATGCTAAGTTGCTTGAATGCCTGTGGATGAAGGCTTGTTGTTTGAATTGGAACAATTCAACGAATGTAAGTTTTAAGCCCACTTTGTTGTGGCAAATCATGTTTTAAGCCCACTATGTTTGGTGGAAAATCTGCAATCTTTTAAGCCCACTTGAGGTGGAAAATTCAAACTATTTCACAAAACAAACATGAGTTGAATTGTTCCAAATTGAGCAAACCAATCTATACTTGATTGTGCACATCACATAGTAAAGGTAGCTGAATAACCGGAACAAGAACACATAATGTTTATAAAAATCATATCATGATTAGTAGAGACCGATCTTTGATCAGGCGAGCGGGGGTGCTCATTTCATGACCTTCCCTTCTCGTACCTAAGTTCTTGAGCCGAGGCAACTTTGGTGATGACAGACACGTGGCTTTTGGTACGAGTCAGGGTTTCCTAAATTTTCCCAAAATAAAAAATATTTAGGTTTGTCGGATTTGGACTCTTTGGTGATTATCAGTTTCACATTGCACTTGTGAGACTAGATTCAGAACTACGGGAGTCTGAACTATGAGGCCTTCTTTTCAATCCTTTCCGAAAGGCAGGGCACGAAAAAATGCGAGTCCACAGTTTCTAGCGACTCTGTTGGGGATTTAGAGAACTTGATTCAAACTCATGTTGTGTTGTTTTGTCTACACTTATGTGTTTCTTTGCATTTGCATTTGCATTTGCATCGGTGTGCCTAAGTTACAGTGTTTGCCATCTGCTATTCCTGAGCAGTTTGCCGGTGGCTTGCTTGGAAAAGCTTACCAAAAGGCTGGGCGGTTGCTGGCTCTGCCACGATGGGAACACAACCCTTGGATCTGGACTACCACTGCACCATTTGATCCTCCTTTCACTTCTCGGTGTTAGGTGTGAGAGGTACATTAGGTAGTTTTGCTGAGGTACCCTTTTTTGACCAATCGACCTAGTTGCATATCGGAAACTATAGAGACTGTTCCAAACTAGGACATGTTGCTTACCTGAATACATGAATCGTTTGAAACTGCTTGTTTTGCGTAGTGAATCCCTAGCTTCTGATGAAATTAGGACAGGGTAACCCTACCCCATCGTAGGGGTGTTTTTGGCTCTCACTTGCTTGATACATGTTTTTAGAGTGACACTCTGCAGAAATGTTATCAATTGAAAGTCTAGGTATTAGTTTTGGGACAGAAATTTGGGGTAGAAATCAGTGTTGAGTACAGTTCTCTAGCTTATGATTGCAACTGCGTGTTGTTTGTGTCTGAGCTGAGGTGCTGTGCGGTTTCTGATTTTTGTTTCTTTGTGCTTTATTTTCTTTTTGCAAGGTAGTCTTTCACCATTGCTTCAGACAATTTTGTTACCCCTCAAGCACTCTAGACCCGAGTTAGAAGGATTTGCAGATCCGAGAATCTAGTTAGGACACAGCCAGTGTTTGTTTCACTCTTACCGGCTACCAGACAGAGGAGGATTAGGCAGAATTCACCAATTCAGCAGTCACATTTTGCTTCGCCTGTGCCCGGTCAGGCCCAGTCTTCTACTTCTACTCTAGACAAAGAGTATTTTCCAGTTCCAGTAGCTCGTAGTCTTCTAGTCAGCACGGAAGATATACGTTACCAGCTCTAGCAAACCATTGAGACTATGAAGCTAGACGTTGCCCCGCCAAACTGAGATTATAGCTCGCCAAGCCTAGGTTGTAGCCCGCCAAACAGAAGTTATAGAAAGGCTTCAACAATAGCAGTTGCAATCGGCAGTAGCCTCAGCATCTCATGCACCCCCAGCAGGAATCCCGGCACCTGGGGTCACAATTAATGTCCAAGAAAGTGCGGGCATTCCGATAGATTCGATCCCACCTTAGACCTCCAAGGCACTGGTTTACCGTTTGAATTTGAACTTCACCCCACTGCACTAAAGGTCAACAAGCTAGAAAAGCTTTTTAAACGGGCTCAGGGCTTGAATTCAATCCCTGATATTGAGGATGGATACACTGACTTAGCAATAACTCCGTTGGATGGACTCAAGATGTTGCACATAGACTGGTTTGACAGTTTCAAGGATTCCATGGTCCATCTGCAGCTATTTTCAGATATCCTACGACCAATGGGTCTCTCTAGACTATAGAAGTTGTCGCTTTTCGGCCGGACCCTGTCGGGTATAGCGGCCATCTGGTATGCCAAACTTGAAGACTCTGTAAAGAGAAACTAGGAGGAAATAGCCGAGGCCTTCATAACATAGTACTCCTACAATACTCAGATCGAGATCACTACTTGTGATCTCGAAGCGACCTGTTAGGAGTCGAAAGAGGGTTTCTTGGATTTTGTGACCCAATTGAGGGCTAAGGCCTCCATGATGACTATTCGACCATCTGAGAAGGACCAGATCAGAATGGTGGTCTGTAACTTGCAAGGAAGACTATTATAGAAGATGATAGTCTTGCCTTTATTTACATTTGCCGAGCTCCATGAAATAGGGGTGCCAATTGAGGATGCAATGAAGCAGGGTCTGATAGACCATGAGAAGGAACAGCCCAAAAGGTCCTTTACACACAGCTCCAATGCAGCCACGATTGGTGGCACTTCTACATGGCCTTCGAATGTGAGCATGGTCACCACCACACCCAAGACTGCCAACCCTTTTTCCGGCACATCCAATACAACTTCCAAACCTCAAGGCATCAGGTCCGAGGCCAGAGGGTCTTCACCCTACTCTATATGTCTGTATCTGCGACCTTGAGGGTCCTAATAAAAATGGGGCATCTTAAGCCGTTAGAACAACGCCCACTGCCCGATCCTCTCCCTCCGAAACACAACCTGGCCAAATACTGTGCCTTCCACCAATATCATGGTCATGATACTGATCAGTGCTTTAGATTACATCATGAGATTCAAGATTTCATTGACAATAAGGTGATAACACCTCTTGAAAAACTCAACGTCACTACAAACCCTCTTCTACCACATAACCAAGCCCCTTTACCCCAGCAAATAAACCTCATCCATACATTGGCCGTCCCTCACGACCCCAGTATATACGTTACCTCCTCTTACTTGCCTAAACTGGCGTTGTTCATCCCTGAGAGCACAAACTTGTGCATGATGAATGCGTCCTTGCTCCAACCCGAACCTATGGTGGTGACAGTGGAAGATGAAGGGAGGTTAGCCTTGGCAGAGAATGCCAGTTTGTTGCCTGAGGGCTTTGAGGATTTGTTTGGAGGGACATACGACCTGAGTTGCTATGTTGTGTCCATCAATCAAACTAAGCCAGAAGTGGTGCTGCCGACTAGGACGGAGGTCAATGTAGTCCGAGAAGATGGACCAAGTCAGGGATTAGATGATCTGGCTGACCTGGAGAACGATATAGACAATTTGCAGTTCTTTGATGAGCAAGATCAAGGGGACGTGCACTTTAACTGGTTTGATTTGAATGGGTCAATAGACAATTCCAGATGGCTAAGTGATGAACCTGATGTAGCTGAGGAGACTGAACCGAAGCTTGGAGAACAGAAAGCAAGAACGGCTTTGATGGCCGGAACAGCCGATAGGAAAGGGAAACTACCGGAAGACATTGGTAAAGAACAACTAACTCAGGAATTGGGCATTGTTAGCACTGTACATAAAGAACAAGAAGCCGTGTTGGAGCGGTTTGGGCAGGAAATGAGTGGAAATGATAAGAAAGTTGGAATAACTCAACGCCACACGGGGAATGCTCATGCTAAGGGAGCACTTAGACCGGAACCGGACAATTGCTCGTCGGTTCTCGGAGGAATGTGGTTGGAAGATGATGATTTGCATCTTGCCCACACTGATGAAGATTGAGGTGAGGGCCTTCCTAACAATACCTAGTATGTGGAAGAAGCTGACCATATGACAAGAAATGGCCGATATGTCAAACCACTGCATCTGGACCAATCCGAGGCATCCAGAAAGGACAAAGAGGTAGGGAAACAAAAGGAAAAACAGTTAGAAGAAGAGGCTGTGCTAAAACAGTTGAAGAAGATTCAGGCCGACATATCTATCTAGGGGTTGCTTATGGCCTCGCAAGTACACAGACAAGTTGTATTGTCGGCGATGGATAAAGCGAAGTTGTCCATCGACACCACTCCGAAACAACTGGCGGGATTACTCTTCCCAAGAGACGCTGCGCCAACTTTGACCTTTTCCGACAAAGAGTTACCACTAGAAGGCTCTGCATACAACAAGCCTCTATACATATCCATAGAGTGTTGGGAAAAATGGGTGTTAGTTGTATTAGTCAACACCGAGTCAGTAATCAACGTCTGTCCGTGCCACACGACTTATGCTATTAGCCTGAAACCGACCAATTTTGTGCCTACGGCTAAGTGATCCGGGCGTATGACAATACAAGCAGAGAGGTGATGGGAAAAGTACAGGTTGGACCCGCGCAACAAGATATTGAATTTCATGTCCTGGTTCCAGCCACTTTTAATTTACTACTTGGGCGACCCTGGCTACACCAAGTAAGAGCTATCTCTTCCACCCTCCACCAAATGCTCAAGTACTTCCATGGAAAAGGGGTGGCCATAGTCTTTGGGAATTCATCAATACATCATCTCCCGGATGTCACTACACCTATGTTGGAGATTGTACACTGCGAAGAGGATGTGTTTATTTTGGGATTTACCTTGGCTGAGGCCTAGGTGGTGTAGAATATTTTGGCTGTCGATGAGAGCCTATATGTCAGTGCCTAGTCTGTATATCTCATGAACAAGTTATAGCACATGCCCGGAATGGGATTATGCAAGAGTGGTCAGAAGGGCTTTACTGCATTGGCCGATGTGCCACGTAACCCTCATGCCTTTGGTCTTAGCTATACGCCTACCAAAGAGGACTGGGTGAGGAAAGGGAAAGAAATGGCCAGAAGAGCCAAAGCAAAGCAATGCGGGAAGCACTACGAGCTTGTGCACCGACCAATCCGGGGAACCCTAAATGGCTATTTTGTTCAGGAGAGAGAAGACTTCCCTTTCTGTGATTTCCTTGAACCTTGGTTAAACTCTAAGAAGTAGCGGGTTCCCGACTTTGAAATTTTCTTCGACTTGTAGCTGCAAGAGAGCGATACAGGGGAACAGGCTGAACTAACCACTGAGGCTGCAAAAAGCACATAAAGTGATTCCGACAGCAGTGAACTTGAGGTAGGAGTAGCACTGGCGTGTCTCCTTTCGGATCCTCAAATCAACCCGGAGAGCTTGGGGGATGACCTAACTGTTTTCATGATCGGAGACCAATCAGGTATGGACCCTTCTAGTGGTATCTTGGATGCATCTAACGCACCGTTCCTCACTTGGCAATTGGAGGAGGGCTTCCTGTCCAGTAGCTCTAAGTCAAGTAGTGAACTAGAATCTGATTCAACAGAGTCTGTGGAGTCGAAATCAGATTCTGATTCGTCTTAGTCTGGGTCCAGTATTCTTGGGGTTAATAACCCGGATGCCGAGGTTTTGTCTAGGTCATCTTTTTTCTTTTCTTTCGAGTTGGTTATAACTGAGGAACTGGATGAACTGGACTTTGTGAATGAGAATGCCACTGCAGGTTTTGAGTACTTCTCTGTGCCACTTGTATATTGCATTGATCATGACTTTAAAAATTTTGATAAAAACGATGAGGAAAGAATTCCTCTAGTTTTGAAACATTTGATTGATCGAGAGGAGAGGTTTGTAAAACCCCTTGTTGATGAAATCATTCTAATTAATATGGCTACTGAGAAGGATTCGCGTTTGGTCCAAATCGGGTCCACGTTGTCTTCGGAGGAGCGCGAGCGCTTAGTCTCTTTATTAAAAGATTTCAAAGATGTTTTCGTGTGGTCCTACGAAGACATGCCTGGAATCGATCCTGAGATTGTACAGCATCGGATCCCTCTTGACCCCGAGGCCCGACCCGTCAAGCATAAACTTCGGAGAACACGCTCGGATTGGGCTTTGAAGATTAAGAAAGAGGTCACCAAGCAGATAGACGTAGGGCTTTTGCTAGTATCTGAGTATCCGACTTGGTTGGCCAATATTGTTCTGGTGCCAAAGAAAGATGACATGATTCGGGTGTGTGTGGATTTCAGAGATCTGAACAAAGCTAGTCCGAATGACGACTTTCCTCTACCGTACATCGATGAGTTGGTGGATTTCACCGCAGGCCATGTGTTGCTCTCCTTCATGGATGGATTTTTCGGGTATAACTAGATTCTGATGGCACCCGAGAATAGAGAGAAAGCCGCTTTCACCACGCCGTGGGGAACCTACTGCTACAGGGTGATTCTCTTTGGGTTGAAGAATGTTGGGGCTACCTATCACCGAGCTGCAACCATAATTCTACATGATATGATCCACAAAGAGGTCGAGGTGTATGTGGATGACATGATTGTCAAGTCTAAGGAAAGACAAGGCCACTACATCACCTTGAAGAAATTCTTCCAACGGATCAAAGAATATCGGTTAAGGCTGAATCCATAGAAGTGCACTTTTGGCGTTACAGTAGGGAAAATGCTGGGTTTCTTGATCACATAAAGGGGCATCGAGGTAGATCCTTCCAAAATCAAGGCCATCTTAGAAATGCCACCACTAAGGATTGAAAAGGAGATGCGAGGCTTTCTGGATAAAATGCAATTCATAAGACGATTTATTTCAAAATTAACCTTAACTTGTGAACCACTATTTGGTCTCCTGAAGAAAGGAAAGAAATTCTAATGGGATGACTGATGTAAGTTTGCTTTTGAGCAGATCAAGCAGTACCTTTAGAACCCGTCCGTGTTGTTGCCGCCAAAGCCGAGGAAGTCGTTGATTCTGCATTTGTCAGTAACGGACACAATAATGGGATGCATGCTTGCTTAGGAATCTCAGTCTTATACAGTGTTGAAGGCAGCGCATGTGGCTAAGTTCATCCGCAATAACATTATTTGCTATTATGGAGTCCCGAACGAGATCATTTCAGATAATGGCTTCCATTTCAAGAAAGAAGTGATCAACTTGTTGGAGAAATAGTGTGGCTTTTCGTAAGTCATCTACATATCGGCCTGTTGAAGCCGCCAACAAGAACATCAAGCACATTTTTGCAGAAAATGGTTGAAACTTATAAGGACTAGCCAGACAAATTGCCATTTGCTCTCTGGGGCTACAGAACTTCAATTCGGACATCTACTGGGGCAACTTCGTACTCTCTAGTTTATGGGATGGAAGCTGTTCGGCCGATTGAAATAGAGGTTCCGTCGCTACAGGTTACGGCTGAGTGCCAGATAGTAGAAGCGGATTGGCAGTAGAGCAGGTTCGAAGAACTAATGTTGTTCGATGAGAGGAGACTGAAAGCGCTGTACCATGTTCAGGGTTATCAATGTAGGATTACCAAGGCTTTTAACAAGAAAGTTAAGCCTCAGAATCTTAAGGAAGGGGATTTGGTGCTGAAAGACAACCGAGCTCCTATTCATGACCCTAGGGGCAAGTTCAGACCTAATTGGACTAGTCTTACATTATCAAAACCATTTGGCTAGGTGGAGTTGTTATTCTTATGGACCTGGATGACCTAGAATTTTCCCAACAAATCAATATGGTCAAGTTGAAGAAATATTACTCCTAAGAGGCTCGTTAGGCCAAAAACTTAGAAGGGCGACCTAGGCAAAAGGTAGAGCACAAAAAATTAGAAAAAAGAAAAACTGAGCTCGCAAGGTTGAAAACCCGAAAAGGGCGGCCTTGGCAAAAGTTAGAGCGTAAAAGGAGAGCGTTAATACCCAAGTGAACCCGCACCGAACTACATAAGGCCTGATTCCCATCTTCGGGATACGTAGACAACTTCATTATGAAGTCCGGCCGTAAACACCTCCAAATCAACTCTGTCCATATGTTTGATTAAGGCATCCTTGTCTGATTCATTGTTTGAAAGATCGGTTGTGATCCTTACCTTGAGAGAAGAGCTGATTACAGTGCTAAGCAGTACTATTCAGTCTAGGGGCAATTTTCCATTTCTGGATTCGGGGTTTGTACATCTTGAGGATAGATTCCATGTGTGTCAAGTTGTGATCCTTATCAAAAATGGTTTTGAAAAGTTTTGATAAAAGTTGGTTTTGTTCAAATTAATCTTTTTACAACTTAGACCATTTTTGGACCAAAAGGAACATATTCAGTGCCCACAACTTCAATTTCATTGATTTCAGTACAAAGTTCTCTAACTCTTAATACAAATCAAAGTTGTTTTTACTACATTCAAAAGGAAAACTTGAAAAGTTAGATCAAAGCAATAAACTTAGGGCATAGATGAGTTAGGTGTTCCTGCATCCCCTCCCTGCGCTTGTGGAAGCTTCTGATGCTAAAGTAGGCCCGGTCTGTGCTTCTTCTTCAAGCCAAGCCAGGCATTCGCCAGAAAGGATGCAATTGAAATTAGGGGCAGGAGCCAAAAGCTCTCGCATCCTCCATGGAGTAGGATATCAACCCAATTGCAAACCTCGAATTGGGAACAAAGCTGGGTACTCTACTCCCTCTTTTGGGCAAGTCTGGTCATGTCTGAACTAATGCCTAAACTGGAGCGGAAAGTAGAATATGCAGTGTGTCAGGCCAATCAGTTGAATGCCAGGTTGCCGAGCCATGCCGTAGCTCATCTTGGGCAGATCAAACTAGGGGCAACGCCAAGCAATGTCAGTAGCAAACATGTTGCACATCCAATGGCACCACCATCCCTCGTTCGGGAAATCAACTAGTCATTGGCGAAAGAAATAGCCTCGTGTTGAATATCCAAGGCAAGAGTCCACTACATTCAACCTGTCCATGAGCCATATCTGGGGAGGGATGAAAGAAAAGAGAGATTAAAGAATAGAGAGGTGTATGTTGAGAGAAAAAGTGAGAAAAGGGCTTTGAGAGAAAAACAGAGCATGAGAGCCGAGTTATGTGAGAAACACATATGAGAAAGAGTGGGAAACATTACCTGAAGAAGTAGTGGACTCCCTGTGAATTTTTTTATCACCCGCCAAGCAACTGAACTCTAGACCCGCTGAAACTAGGAGCAAGAAGGACATGTGCTAACATGCACAAACAAAGGGCATGTTGTCGAAAACCTCACCAAAGAAGAATGCCTCTGTCACCGGCGTCAGAAATCCGATGACTCAAACTGGGGATATCCAGCTCTCCGTTGTGAACCAAGGATCGGGCATCGTGTAAGGTGAGCCCACACATCCTTGCCAAAGCTTGGATGTGACCAAAACGGGGCTGAGGTAAGATTTCCTCATCGCACTGGGACTTCATTAGCACTTGAAATTCTTCGATTGTCGGGCATATCTCTTGTCCCTCAAAGCTAAAGACATGTGTGATCGGGTTCCGACACCTGGCCGCGACATGTAGGAACAGAAAACAAAGCGGAGAACGACTCAGCAAGAATAGTGCATTTATGCCGAAATCATAGAAATTCAACTTTTCTGAGCCATCTAAAGTTGCAATCCAGTTCGAGAGTTTTTCGGTGAAGAATGGCTCCATTCATGAAGAGTTTGCAGTTGAAATGAAGAAAACACGAAGTTTGAACCTTTTGTAGAAGATAAGGCAGTGAGTGGAAGCCAGGTGTCAACATTCTGGAAGTTCCTCACATTGATGGTCGACTGGCCACCAGTGATGGCTGACAGACCACCTTGGTAGCCGATCGGCTACCACTGGTGGTCGACAAAAGCCATTCATGGCCGACAGCCCTTTTTGCAGACCTGCTATCCACCTTTGTGTTGAAAGTGTTGAGAACTTTTGTTTTGTTCTACTCTTTGTATATGTTAAGGTCCTGTTTTGAGTCTTTTTAGTTTTAGCAAGTTTGCTATTTTGTATTTAATTTGTTTGTCGAGCTGTTTTGTTCATCGAGTTGTTTATCAAGTCATTTTGTTGTAAATCGAATTGTTCTATTGTTTATCGAGTTGTTGTTATTTTGATTATCAAGTTGTATTTCTTTGTTTATTTCAGTTGTTAGTCGGTTCGTTACCTGATTCAGACTGTTGTGACAATACAAGTATTCGATTTTCAATGTCAAATTCAATCTTATTTTCATGTAATGCGTTGCTCATGATGCAAAATACAACACTTTTTCAAAAAAGCTTGGTTTTCATTCCGATCATGGTTGTTTTTACAAAAAAGTGCAGTACAAGTTTTCAAAGAAAAAAAAAACCTGTTTGAGGCTGTACAAAGTGCTAACACTACTAATAAAAAGAAACTAAGCAAAAATACAAAAAAGATTAGCGCCAACTATCTCAAGCTTGAGAGGCCCTCTTCGTCCTCTTCCTCGGTGGAGTGGACTCTGCATCACTGTCTCCATCTGCGCCGCGGTTTGAACCGGATGCCAAACCAGAACTGGAGTCACCACTGCTCTCTGCCTCAGAACCTGGCTTAGTAGCATCGCCACTTGCAGAACTCGAGCCGGCGTCATCGTCTCCACTCTCGGATGACTCGGCATGCTGACTTGCTGCCTCCCCGGCCTCGCTAGTCTCAGTGTCATCCTCGCTCAGAATAGGCTCAGAAGGGCCACTCTCAGCTCGAGCGCTCCTAGCTCGGCCTCGTCTGTGTATTGGAGCCTGTCTCTCTCTCCCTACTGCCGGAGGGGGTACTGATGGTCTTGGTGCTGCTACCGCTGGTGCTGTCGGTATAAGTGGGACCTGAAAAGATAGTTGTCATATGTCAGCCACAGTATACGTATCAGATACAAGTATGGTGTACATAATGAGTATATGCAGAAGTCAGGTACAATGTATGAATTCAAATACAGTGTATCAGTGCAGCGTGGGGAAATATTCAGTTGAAATGTCAGTTTCAGTGTGTCAGTGGAAATTTGATGACTGGAATGTAAGAAAATTGAACAAATAACTTCAATGCTGTGGAAGCTGAGTAGCGCCTCCCTCCTCAATATCATGCCCTCGAATGAGGCTAACAACTTTAGCAGATCCTCAGTGTATCCAGGAGGTGCCTACAAATGCATTGGAAATAATCAATGTCTATAAGGAACAAATATCAAAGAAATGAGAAAACTAAAGAATAAGGTACGTACTGGTGGTGTATCAGGAGCTCTGATGTATCTATGTCCCGCTGCGGGAGGCTCAATCGGGATCTGATATGACTCCCCAGTATACCGCCAACATGTGAATGTTGTAGGCAACTCTGGCTAGCCGATCCTCTACCTCGTCTGGGTGGCCTCTCTGCCACGTGCCCTGGTCGCCCTGGGTATTCTAGCTCTCTCTCTCTCGCAACTGGGGCTCTCATCCCCCCACTTCTGCGAATGCTGGTCAAATTAGGCATGAGGTATGTCTCGATGAATGTAACATAATCACCCTCCCCCAAGAAGTAATCGGCATCTAAGCCTCTGGTAAATTGGATCATCTCCTCGGAGGTGAGCTCCTTTATAGCTCTCATAGATGGTGGAGGCGCCATGGGAACTATCTGCTGTGGAAAACCCAAGGTCTGGTGTATGAAACGCTTGCCTAAAAACCAGGCCCAACAAACCGGACCCTCGAATAGAAGCCAGAAACGGGTGGCCCCCAAAGCTCTAGCAAACTGGTCACCGACTCCCACAGGCATTGTTGCCCAAGGCTGCCACATGATCTATAAACAGAGAATGTACATCTTGTTAGTTGCTATTGGAATATTACAATATGAATCAAAGTTGAAGTAGAATGAAAATAACAGTGAATTTTGAGTTACCTTTGCTGCAGTCAAAGTGTCGAAGTACTGGCAGAAGAATGAAAAAGTCTCTCGTGTCCTTCGCAGGCATCTCTCGTCATGCTGATGAGAGTATGGCATGACAGGAGGCATCTCTACCTCTGGCTCTGGGGCAAGGGCTGGGAAGTAGGCATATACCCAAAGCTACAAAAGAAAAGGGCCATATTGAGTGTACAGTAAAACACAGGGAATGCAAAAAGCAGAGTGTGTGTACAATGTCCAGAGAATACAGAATACAAAGAGCAGAATGTGTATGCAGTGTATAGAAAGTACAAGAGTGAGTGCCGAAAGTAGCATGTATATGCAGTATACAGAAAGTACAAGTATGAGTGCAGAAAGCAGAATGTGTAGTGCAAAAAGTGCAAGTGCAAAGCAAAAAGCACGGTAGGAAATGCAAAGTAGAAAAGGTAAAACATACCTCCCAGTCTCTCCAGTAGCCGCCGACCCTGTTCCCGCTCCAGTGGGATGTCAAGCTCATGCATATATATAATGTGGTAAGGCCAGCAGCGCCCCAGTCATAAACGCGGACCTGAGACAAGTCCACCAGTGTACTCAGGAGATATAATCCAACAATGTTCGCTCTGTCTGCGAACAAAGTGGTACCGAAGAGGAACATCAAGAAGCCACGAGCATAATGCTTGGTCTCCTCTCGTGTCACTGGCTCTCTCCCTCGAAACTGCTCTACAAACCAGCTGCATCGGACCATCCTCGATCGGAAGATAGGTGGGTGTGCTCCTAGCAGGTAGATCCATGCAGCCTTCCACTCACCCATGTCTATATCATAAGGGATCGGACGACCCCTTACCTCTATGCCAGTGAGCATAGAGAAGTCATATAGAGTCATCGTCATCTTTCCTGTGGTAGAGAAGTGGAAAGAGTTGGTGGTATCCCACCACCTTTCTACCAATCCTCCAAGTAGAGGTTGACTCGCTATGAGGCGCGATAGTCCCATGCAGAACAAGCCGAAGCCAGCCTCATCAACAATATGGCGGACACTATTGAGAAGCCCCATATACCACTCCCTCACAGATGTGGCTCTGTAGCCTCTGATAGAGCGGGAATCCTCCTGTGATCAGAACGAACAAGTGATAGGGCAGTGTAAGAAATACAGTGCAAGAATACGTTTGAAACGAGCAGGTGAATGTAATGTAAGAAATACAGTGCAAGAGTGTAGTGAAAGAGTGTGAGTTAAGCAAGAGAGGCAAGGTGAAGTGAAGAAAACATGAGAATACAGTGTATACCTTGGTGGCGCCATAGGATAAATGGGAGGCCGACTCTCGTAGCAAAAGGTCCTTTGGTGCGCCTCGCTCAAACCTCCTAAAATGCAGGACACTCTCAGGTGGTAGCACATACGTTGGAGGATCATATGTCGTCGGGTCGAAGGGTCGAACCCTGGGTGGTAGTAGCACAGGTAGGGCTCTACCTCTATCCCTAGGGACAACTGAGGTGGAACCTCTGGGGAAGCTCCGTCATGAGGAACGTCATCCGCCATCTAGAAAGAAGATAAGAAAAGTGGCCGAAAATAAGGAAAATGGGTGGAAAATGTCAAAAGTCAACAAAAGTCAACCCTAAGAGAGAGAAAAGGAAAGAAAAAGTCAAAGCCTGAGAAAAGGCACAGAACCCAAGGTATTGAGGGAAACAAGCCTCAAGTGGTGAAACTCCAAGAAAAAGCATCGAAATCGAATTTCAATTGGTTCAAAACAGATTATACAAAGAGGATTTAGCAAATCAAACGTGCGTGGGGCATTGGAAAACGCGTATAAAGCTCGGATCTAGAGAGGGAAAGTGTCTAGAGAGAATAAGGAAGGATTTTCAGCTATGGAGAAGTGTGGAAATGAAGTTTGGGTGTGTTTAGTTAAAGACTCATGGTGAAAGGACCAAAGCGGGCCCGAACTGCCATCGGTGGCTGACCGGCCACCAGTGGTGGCCAACGGTCCACATTGGTGGCCGACAGTGCATAGGGGTGGTCGACAGGTGGCCGACCTTGCCCGGTGCTCCTCCTTTGAGTTTTGATGCTATTTTGTGTCTTCATTTCTCAAGAAGTGCAAGGAAAGTTCACTTTTAAGTGCGAATTGCCGCTGTGGAACCTCCAAGCCATGTCTTCATTGCATGATGTTCATTGCTAGTCGACACGAACGAGGTGTATCCTTTTAAAACATATTGCAACTCTTCTAAGAGGTAAATCAGAAGTTGCGACTGAGTTGGTTTTGTCAAATATCCTTTTGTCATTGCATCGGACGTGCGTCTCTTTGTCATTGCATTTCACATATACTGTTGCATAGAATGCGCATTCTGTTATGTAGAACATGTTTTCAACCTTGCATGCATAGAACATGCGGCTAATTTTGCATAGAACATGCATTTCATGTTATTGATCGTGCATAGAACATGCATTCAAATATGGCATAGAACATGCTCTGACTCTCGTCGCATAGAATATGCTCTGACTCTCGTCGCATAGAATATGCTCTTGTTTTGGTTCTCACATGTTTTGCATAAAACATGCCATTAACATTGTATCTTGGTTATTTGTCTTGCATAGAACTTGCATTCTTACTGTATTGTACCTGTTAAGTTTCTTTCTTATGCAGACGATATTGTATGTACACTTCATTCAGAGGTGTTCCTGGTAGAATCAGTTATACCCTTTGAACCGTCCTCTGGTTAAAAACATTTGTGTGCATCCTGATGTTTATCACCTCTTTCGGTCACCATCCTCCAGTTAAAAACATTTGTGTGCATCTTGATGTTTATCACCTCTTTTGGTTACCATCCTTCGGTTAAAAACATTTGTGTGCGTTCTGATGTTTATCACCTCTTTCGGTCACTGTCCTCTGGTTAAAAACATTTGTGTGCGTCCTGATGTTTATCACATTTGTGTGCGTCCTGATGTTTATCACCTCCTTCGGTCACCGTCCTCTGATTAAAAACATTTGTGTGTGTCCTGATGTTTATACCCTCCTTTGGTCACCGCCTTCCGGTTAAAAGCATTCGGGTGCGCCCCAGTGTATACACCCCCCATTTTTCCTTCCGTGTGCAACACATTAGGATCTCGGTTGTGGCCTCGGGTGTGCCCGACGGTTGCTCTTCGTCTTTCCTGTGCGTCGCATAGTTAAGCTTGCATAATTTTCTTACATCTTTTCTGCATGAAATGTGGTTCGGTCTGTAATTTCCATGTGTGTGTGTTTGTTTACTCCTTCTTATGATTGAGATTGCTGTATCTTGTTTCGGTTTGTTTGTATTGCATGATCATAAGTTATGTTCTTGCATCGTGCATATCATTTGCATCTTGTCCCAGAACTACGCTAGTTTGATTCCTTGCAAAGGGATACGTAGGCAGCCTACGGGCGCAACCGTTTTTGTCCTGTTTGTTTGTTTGTCCAAGTCTTTGGCCTTGTCAAAAACAGGTCATCTCTGGGCTTTGACATTCACTCTCGTCATTTCATGACTTTTGAGTTCTGTGAAAGAGGAGCAACTGTAGACACCCCATTTTTTACCATCCTCAAGACTCAAACGTCATCGTTTGTGCACTCGATGGTTATGATTGCATGTGTTCGTTTTGAGTGCTCGAAGTTCTCGGCGGAGTGCCTTGCCTTTGAGCCATGAAACCATGTCTGTTTTGTGCTCAATTTTGGTCCAATCCTTGTTGTTTTTGAGTCTGGAACCTTTTGGTGACCTGTCGGCTACCACCATGGTCTGTCGGCCACGGATGATGGTTGTCGGCCACCAGTGGTAGCCGACGGCCACCAATGCCTTTTTCTAGATATTTGTTGACAGCTATGCCAGCTGTTAGCACAATAAGCTACATTTCCCTACACGTGTATGGTGAGATGTTTCCGAGCTTAGAGGGTATTTTTCTATAAGTATGGCATTTCCTCCCCCATTTTGAGAGGTTAGCAATTTTGGAGCAAAATTCTCCAAGTCTCTCTCTAGATTTCTCTCTCTAGATTTCTCTCTCTCTCTCTCTCTCTCTCTCTCTCTCTCTCTCTCTCTCTCCTCCTCCAAATTTGTGTGTATATGTTTGGTTTCTCTACACTTTAGCCTATACCTCTTAAACCAAATCTCCTTCTCTTTGAGCTGAGATTCCTTGAGACTTGTTTTGAGCTCTAGCAAGTGGTTTTAGCTTGGATTGGTACCTAAAGTTGCTCTTTGTTTCAAGAGGTAGTTTGCTTGCTTTGTTCACTTGTTTAGCATACTTGTTTTCTTATCTTTTTAAACTGTTTTGAGGCTGGTTTTGAACCATAAGAAGCTCTGTTTTTGTGTCTTAAAAGTGATGGTTTGAGCCCTTTTTAGTTAGGGGTGGTCCACCCTTTTTGCTTCTTAGCTTCTATAGCTTTTGTGTTTTGCATTCATCACTTTCAAACCAACTTTTTTTGGGCCTTTTAACCATTGAATTTCAGAGTATTTTCAGTAGCCAAAAACTTGTTTTGAAGTCCAAAATTGGAGGGGTTAGCCTCCCCTCATGTCTTGTTTGCGTGCCTAGTTTGCTTTACTTGTTAGCATGTTTTTCTAGCTTAACTTGGCTCAAGTCCAGCATGTTTTTGCTTATGAAATAACCCGTTTTAGCTCTATTTTGGGCTGGTTAGCTTGTTTGAGTCTTGTTTTGCATAGTTGAAGTGTCAATTCCTTCACTAGTTTAGTGTTTTAAGGCTTTAACCATCATTGGTGTGAGTTGGTTGCATGTTTTTATTGCTTTTATCACTCATTCCAACACTTAACAATCTCTGCAATCTTCCTCATTTCTCCACTTTTTCATTTGCTTTAAGGGTTGTTTCAACCTTAGGTTGTTTAAGCTTGAGGTTAAGGCTCATGCTCAATGGTTTAATCCTCTTTTGAGGGTTCATTACCAGCGGCATGAAGCTTCCCTCATGCCTTGAACTACCCCTTGGTTGACACTTCTTTCACTTTACAAGACACTCACCAAGGGACAAATTGACTAAGGAATGACTTGGTAACTAAAATGAGTAAACAAAAATTGGTAAGTAAAAGTGTGCAAGATAAGCATTTTTTGTGTTGCACTGCATGTGTTCAAATTGGACGTTAATTTGAACACAAGGCAAATGGGACATTTCATACTCAAAGTTATGAAATGTGTCATTTTCCTTGGTCACCATTGCCCTTGATCATGCATGATAGGGTGGTGGTCATTTTTGTCTTGTTTTTGCATTTATTGAACTTGTACAAACTTGGTCCCTTAGCTATGATGCATGGAAATTGTTTGATTGATAGTTTGAGGACCAAGAGTTTCTCTCCTTTGAGCTTGTGTGATGATAAGGAGGGTAAACAGAATAGAAAACCTGGGAGAATACAATGTTTTGCTCTCTATTGCAGCAAGGAAGCTCAGACCATCAGTGGCCGACCGACCACCAATGGTAGCCGACTGACCACCATTGGTAGCCAACCGGCCCCTTGTCCTCCTTGTCGACCATCAATGATTTTTGTATAGTGTGTTCTTGAGGTGGAGAAGAGGTGTTCTGGAAGTTAGCACAATTTTCAGTGATCATATGTGCAAACAGAGGCTTGCAATAGCAAGGCAGTGGCTTTTTCGGGTGAAAGATCAAGCATGCATGCATTCCTCATTTCCCGGGATTAGCTAGTTAGTTTAATTAGCACTAGATTAAGCATGTGTTATAATTAATTAGTTGTAGCTAATTAAGTGTTGTAAATAAATAGTTAGTTTAACTAGTTATTCCTTTTTGGTTTGTAATAATTAATTAGCTAGAAGTAGTTAATTAATTCGGTTTGTAATAATTAGTTAGCTTAATTAGCGTAGCTAGTTAGCTACCTTATTCATTCGGACCCTCCTTCACGAGGGCGTAATGTTGTAATAAGTATGCGTGCATGTGTGTATGCCTTCCAACCCCATGGCTTTCTCCATTTTATTTAATCGCTTTTGATGGTTAGATTAGGAACATATTTAGATTAGCATATCACATGCTTGCATACATTCATTTTGTCTTGCATGCACCGAGGCTCAACACATCATTCAAACTATATTGTCATTTCAATATCTTCTTTGAATACGTGTTTAATCGCATGTTGTTCAAATCGATCCATATACCATATTAGTAATCGAGCCTATTAATGGCATTATTGCATGTGTTGCATTAGGCATCTTGTACAGTTAGGATCATGCATTTTTCTAACTAGTTTCCGTATTGGCTCGGAGTACTCGGTGAGTTTTTATGCTTTAAGCATACTTACATGAATGTGATTGCCATATTGCCATATTTAGTATGTTTGCCATGAGGCTATGTGCTTAAATGCTAAGTTGCTTGAATGCCTTTGAGATGAAGGCTTGTTGTTTGAATTGGAACGATTCAAAGAATGTAAGCTTTAAGCCCACTTTGTTGTGGCAAATCATGTTTTAAGCCCACTATGGTTGGTGGCAAATCCGCAATCTTTTAAACCCAGTTGAGGTGGCAAATTCAAACCATTTCACAAAACAAACATAAGTTGAATTGTTTCAAATTGAGCAAACTAGTCTATACTTGATTGTGCGCATCACATGGTAAAGGTAGCTTAATAACCGGAACAAGAACACATAATGTTCATAAAAAATTATATCATGATTAGTAGAGGCTGATCTTTGATCGGGCGAGCGGGGGTGCTCATTTCATGACCTTCCCTTCTCGTACCTAAGTTCCCGAGCTGAGGCAACTTTGGTGATGACGGACATATGGCCTTTGGCACGAGTCAGGGTTTCCTAAATTTTTCCAAAATAAAAAATATTTAGGTGGCGACTTTGTATCTGGCAAAGCTGTCGAATTTTGGCATTATTTGATTTAAAATCGATTTTTCAAAAAGGTTTGCCGAATTTGGACTCTTTGTTAATTATCAGTTTCACATTGCACTTGTGAGACTAGATTCAGAACCGCGGGAGTTCAAATTGTGAGGCCTTCTTTTCAAACCTTTCCGAAAAGCGGGGTGCGAAAAAAGGCAAGTCCACAAAAGGCCGACGATGGTGCATGTAAAGGTAGTTGAAGAAGAAGTGGACAAGTTGTTAGAGGCCAGAGCCATTCGTGAGGTAAATTACTCCACTTGGTTGTCAAACACAGTTGTTGTGAAAAAGAAGAATGGGAAGTGGAGGGTCTGTGTGGACTTCACTAGCCTAAATAAGGCTTGTCCCAAAAACAGTTTCCCGCTCCCCAAGATCGATCAATTAGTGGATGTTACTTCAGGGCATGGAAGGATGAGCTTCCTAGACATTTACAAGGGGTACCATCAGATAGCAATGTACCCCCTGATGAAGAGAAGACTACATTTATCACCCCAAAAGGGCTGCATTGCTATAGTGTGATGCCTTTCGGGTTAAAAAATATAGGAGCAACGTACCAGAGGTTAGTGACCAAGATGTTCAGACATCTAATTGGCAAAACAGTGGAAGTATACATTGATGACATGGTCATGAAGGTCAAAGAACCTGAGGATCATCTGGCTGACTTGAAGGCAATTTTCGAGATCCTTAGAACATATCGGCTCCGACTCAATGCTTCGAAATATGCATTTGGAGTGGGGTCTGGTAAGTTCTTGGGATACTTAGTTAACAGAAGGGGCATTGAGGCAAGCCCAGATCAAATTAAGGCCATCCTAGATTTGAAAAGCCCAACGTTGGCAAAACAAGTGCAGATGTTGACTAAAAAGGCCGCAGCCCTGAACAGATTTATAAGCAGAAGTTCAGATAAGTGTAAACCATTTTTCAGTCTGTTGAAAAAGGCTACAGATTTCTTGTGAACAGAAGAATGCGAAGTCGCCTTCGCCAACTTGAAAAGATACCTAACCGCAGCTCTAGTTCTCTCAAATCTAGTACCTGGAGAGGAGCTATTCTTGTACTTGGCAGTTTCAGAGCATGCAGTGTATGCAGTGATAATTAGAGAAGAGAAGGGAGAACAAAGGGCAATATACTATGTGAGTAAAACCCTAGCAGGCGCAGAAACTAGGTATTTACCCCTGGAGAAATTAACATTGGCCTTAATGATGGCCTCTAAGAAGTTGAACCATTATTTCCATGCCCACAAGATTGTGGTATTGATTGAGCACCCCCTTAAAGTCCCTGCTACAACAAAGAGATCTAATAAGCAGGGTGGCCAGATGGGCAGTAATATTGGGCCAATACGATTTAAAATTCAGACCTAGAACAACAATTAAAGGCCAGGTTCTGGCCGATTTCGTGGCCAAGTTCACACTAGGTGCCATCCCATGTCGGGCTTCGGTGAGCCGCGGCCTAGGATGTCCAGGAGAACAATAAGAGACCCAGCTGGGAATGAAAAACCCCACAGCAGAGCAGAAGAAATAAGAGAAACTCAAGCCCTGCGATATTTACATCGACGACTCCTTTTGTCTGTTTGTTGATGGGAGTTCAAACCGTCAAAGAGCGGGGGCAAGAGTAGTGCTAGTATCGCCAGATGGGCGGATGCTAGAATAATCTATCTGACTAGGGTTTAAAGCTTCAAACAATGAAGCAAAATAAAAAGCACTGATCGCAGGATTGAAGTTGGCAGCAGCAATGGAAGCCGACGAGGTGGTGGTCTTCTGTGACTCCCAGCTTATTGTGAACCAGGCAACATGCGAGTATGCAGCCCGAGATGAAAGAATAATAGCCTATGTCTTAGACTACTGGCCTTATTTTAGGACTGTCGACTACAGCACGTTAGCCGAGATGATAATAACCATGCCGATGCCTTGGCTAACCTGACTAGTGCATTGAAATCAGGGAAGGCAAGGTCAATAATGGTTGATAATTTGTCAAGCCCAAGTATAGAACCACTGATCACAGAGTACGAGGCAACGTGTATGGAACTGGGCTCAAGTTGGATGGATGCAATAGTAATGTTCCTTAGAGATGGGAAGCTGCTCGATGATCGCAAAGAACACACAAGATCAGACTGAAGTCGGCGAGATTTAGCCTGATAGCAGAAAGACATCTCTACAGAAGGTCTTTTACTAGTCCCCTTTTGAGATGTGTGCATCCCTTCCAAGTTGAAGACTTCTTGTATGAAATACATAAAGGAGTATGTGGAAGCCATGTTGGCTGTAAATCACTTGCTCATAGGGCCATTACTCAAGGGTACTGGTGGCCCTACATGCAGAAGGATGCTGAAGCCTATGTTAGAAAGTACGAGAAGTGTCAAAGGTTTGCACCTTTGATACATCAACCAGCAGTAGATTTGAACCCAATGTCCAGCCTTTGGCCATTTGCCCAATGGGGCATGGATCTTGTTGGACAACTACCCCAAACAACTGGACAAAAGAAGTTCTTGCTGGTAGCAACCGATTACTTCACAAAGTGGGTAGAAGTTGAACCCCTTGCGAAGATTCAAGATATTGATGTGAAGAACTTCATATGGAAGAACATCATCACCAGGTTTGGGAACCTAAGGGCAATAATAGCAGACAATGGTACACAATTTGACAGTAAGCTAATCAAAAGCTTATGTGCAAAGTACAAAATCAAGAACTATTACTCCACTCTAAGTTTCCCTCAGAGTAATGGTCAGGCAGAAGCATATCCAACAAGAATATCTTGGATGGGATCAAGAAGAGGCTAGAAGCAGAAAGGGAAAATGGGTGCAAGAGTTGCCCAATGTACTCTGGACATATCAGACTACGCCGAGAAGATCAACTGGGGAATCCCCATTTGCCATGGCTTATGACACATAAGTAGTTATCCCAGGGATCATAACCCAAGGAGTAGAGAATGGGACTAACGAGGCATTCTTGGCTCGAGATCTAGACCGATTTGAGGAGAAAATGGAGAGAGCATGAATTCGACTGGAGGCATACTAGCAACAACTTGCTAGGGCTTATAATAAAAAGGCCAACCCAAGAGAGTTCAAAGTTAGGGACCTGGTACTAAGGAAAGTGGTCGGCAACAAGAAAGATCCTAGGGAGGGAAAGCTGGGCCCAAATTGGGAGGGGCCTAATAGAATTATCTCGGTCGTTGACAATGGGGCATATCGGTTTGAAGACAGTGAAGGCAAAAAGTTGCCAAGACCCTAGAACACTTGCAACTTAAAGTCTTTCTATCATTAAACTTTTTTATTTTTCGAAATTTATGTCATAATTTTCTTAGCCGAGGTAATAATAAAATTTTTAGCCTGACTTTTTAAGAGTGTGAAATTTGTGTGATAGGACTAACCAGTCCTTTGGCAATGTTTCTGATTGAAACATGACGAATAACTTAGACTTATTATATGACAGAGTTGAATTATACTTGCATATAATAGAGTTGAACTAAGTTGGCAATATTTCTGATTGAAACATGACGAATAACTTAGACTTATTATATGACAAAGTTGAATTATACTTGCATAAAATAGGGTTGAACTAAGTTGGTGATGTTTCTGATTGAAACATGACGAATAACTTAGACTTATTATATGGCAGAGTTGAATTATATTTGCATATAATAGAGTTGAACTAAATTGAATTGAAATTAGACTTGCTATGTAGGCAAAATTAAACTTGGAATAGAACTAAGTGCATTAATAGAGAAACCAAGGTTAAGAACCTCGGCTAGTCTTCGTTCGAATCCAACCTCGGTGAAAGACTATATGTGTTTAATGTGAACATAAGTGAAACTTAGGTTCACATTAGGGACCAGGGAGTTGAAGAATGATGAATGAGCTTAAAACCATTCGTGGCTGGATGAGCTTAAAACTTTGAAGTGCTTTGGACTTGTTGAAATTTAACACTTGTTGAAATTTTAGAAAAATTTACAAGTTGAAATTAGTTGAGGTTATATTGGAAAAGGTACCCAATATACGTACTTGCCAAGATGACCAGGTTGCCAAAACTTGGAAAGGATAGAAGACAGAAGTCTTGATAGAAGACAGTAAATGAGAGTGAAGTGACAAGTTTAAAGAAACAACACTTGTAAAAATATTTCAAAATATGTTTAAGTGTTAAGCTAAGGCCGAGATAAACAATCAGAAAATATATCTGAGGTACTTTACCCCGAGGAGATTGCACAATTAAGGTGTACTTTGAAGACATACCAAATTATTCTAAGTATGAAAGTAGTAAACATACATGAGAGAAAGGAAGGCATACAACACTTTGAAAGAGAAATTAGATTTGCATACAAAAGGTAAACTTGTTCGAGTCCAAAAAGGCACATCGGCCAGACTGAAATTAAAACATTGTTGCAAAGACTACAGCGGGAACTATTATAAAGTAGAAATCAGGAAAAACATCTAAGTAGATTATTCGGCATCATCGGCTGGCTAGGTTTTGGGTTCAGAAGACAACTGGGAGATCTTCTCGGTAGTCATGTCAACCTCGATCTCGACATCAATCTCAAGAAGAGTTTGATCGAGGCTCTTCTCAGTGGTATGCACCTCAGACGTAGTCTTCTTGGGGAAGGCACTTTTTGAGACCTCATCCTCCTCATCCTGAGTCAAGTCTAGGTCTTGCTCATTCAGAGTTGGGGACTTGCCCCTAGCAGCACCAACTCCACCAGACTTATCGGCTTCGGCATCCTCCTATGTCTTAGCCTCGTCTTTGGACTGGGTTGGAGTAGGGGGGAGTGGTAAAACAAGTCGGCTGGCATCGTACAATGGCGAACCTTCAAGGACTTGCAACTCATTCCGGGCAGCCATCCAACCAAGGGTGTAACCCTTGTTGTTTTCCTACTTCACTTGCTTTTTGTACTCGTCACGTACATCGGCCTCTCCCTCGGCATAGGCCTTTTCGTCGGCCGCCTTGATTTTCGGTCTCCTTCGTAGCCAGTGCTGTTTGAAGCTCGGTTTGGGCTTCGGTGTCTTTCTTTTTAGCCTCTTTTGCCTCGGCCTTAGCAACCTCGGCAACATTTTCTGCAGCCTCATCGTGGTCCTCGGCATTTTTTAGGGCTATCTTAGTAACCTTGGCCTGGTCAAGAAGGCCTCGAATACGGGCCTCAGATTTGTTCAAAGAGGACAGTAGCTTAGCTCCCTCCTTGGTTTTTTTGGGTGAGTTCCTTTTTAAATTCATTGGCCTTGACGACAAAGGAGTGACCCTGCTGGATAGCCTACAAAAGTGGAAAGGAAGTTAGTTAAGTATGAAAGCCAGAGCTAAAAGTTAAATAAGAAGTTACAAGACTTACCAAGATGCAATGCTGCATTATCATCTCATAGTTTTCATACTTTGAAAGCTCGGCCATTCAATTGATGTCGGTTGGGAGAAGAATGACAGTGGAGATGGTGGCTCCAACTTCCAAACTATCGAGGGCACTATCCCCGGCAAGAAGAGGGTGGTCTCTGACATTGACAGTCGGGGTCCAAGGAGTGTCGGTGCGAAACCCAGAAGGCTCAAAAGACCCTTAGCAGGCCTCTTCTTGGCCGACTTCTCTACTTCAGCCAATTTTGAGATGGGTATTGTGTTCTCTGACTCCACCCCCATGGCGCTAGGCTTGGCCTTGGCCCTTTTAACCCTCTTTGCCTTGGGTTTTGGTTGCGATTGGGAAGGACTGGAGGAGTGCACTGACACCACCCCCAGGATGTCAGCTAAAAGGTCATCTAGAATGATCTATGCGCGGCCCATTTCTTCAGCAGTGGCGACAAGAGTGACCTTGGTACTGAAGCGAATTGCTGGCAGTGCAGTAGGTGGGCTTGTTGGATCGTAAGTCGACACCTTAGAGGATTGGCATTTTCGGCTCTGAGTTCTGTCGATAGGAGCGGAGATTGGAGTTCGGTGTCAGCGGTGGTGCTGGGTAGGAGGAATCAGTTATGGAGCAGATGTTGATGGCTGCTCCGCTGGATCAGAAGTTGAGGCTTGGTCAGGCCATGGTGATGAAGTGGTAGGGGGAGTTGTTACTGAAGGTAGAGGCTTGCTCTTCTTGGGGACGTCAGGCAATGCAGATTTGTATGTCGGAATATAATTGAGCAGTAGGGGGGGCTTTGCGCTGGTCAACTGGCAAGCCCAGCATTCTCTTAAAGTCTTTGCTGGGGAAAAAGGTTTTAAGAAAATGTTTTGATGGCTGAGGGAGAGCTGCAAGTACAAAATTCAGACATTAGAACATATAAAGGGAATAAGATGATAAGACTTAAAAGTAGAAAAGTTGACACTTGGCTTTTACCATCACCCTCTTTAAACACTATTTGCCTCAAAGGATAGAGATAGAGGTCGTCATCAGGTGAGAACTCCCAGTTGCCCGAGATGACGAAATAATCATCTCTAGCACCTTTGTTGGAGTCTAGAAGGTCGACTATGAGGTTGTAGGTTGTGGATCTCGGTTTGAGGTAATAAACGTAGCCTTTTTCGAATTTTAAGCCACACATGGTATAACAATATTGGATATCGGCTAGTGTTATCCTAGCGTTTTCTCGGTTAGCTAGAGCAATTATACCATTAATGGCTCTATAGAAGTTAATGGCCAGTTGCATCGGGTTGAGCTTGTAATAATGAAGAATTTGTTAGAAAAGGGTATCTAGAGGGAATCAGAGTCCACACTCTATAAAGGCCACTACTGGGAAGGGCATGAAATCCCCATCAGGCATGATAGAGTCCTCCTCCCCAGCCAACCTAAGATGGACGTCGGCTGGGATGGAGAACTCTCTTCTAAAGTACTCAAGTTTCTCTGGGGTATCTGCCCTCCACCTGAACATACCCATGATGTCGGCTAAAGGAGGAAGGTGCAAGATTTCAGAGAAGAGTGGTTGATGTGGGTTTAAAGGACCTCGGCTAAAACCCTAAATAGGAACTGGGGCAAGGGTTTTTCAAGATCTAGGGGAGTTTGTTTCAATTTTCCTAAGTATGTGATTTCTCTATCAAAACCCAAACCTAAATCTATATGGAAACAGATAATCAATGGCAAGAATCTGGACATAAGCAAGAAAAATAGAAAATAGCAATGATTCAGACTCAAGAAAACAAGCAGAAATTCACGATCACTGTGTAAGCGTGTGCAGATGTGCAAAATGCCAGAGAACAGTGGCAAAATTGCTAAAACATCATGTGAACAGTTCATGTGTGCACATATAGATCCAGAGACAGATTGAACAACATAGAATCGCGGGCAAGCATGTTTTACACCCAAGTGATTCAACAACAAAAAATGAATATATGATGAAAGGGGAAACGTATTCAAAATCATGGAAGATTGAAACTGAAAATTGAAAAAGAACAAAGAACTCACCAGTTGGGTCCGAGGTTGAGGTTCGTTGAAGTCAGACGACGGAAATAAGCGGAGCAAAACGGTGAAAGCTTCGCTAGAGGAGGTGAACGAAGTACAGTTGCAGAGAGCTCGATGAAAACAACAATGGAGGTAGAGGATTTGTTAAGAGAGAGAAAATCTTGAAACACAGAAAGTTGGCAAGAATGTAAAGTGAAGAGGCGGAAAGAGAGGGAGATGTTTTATTAAAACATGAAAAGGCAGCAAACCATAATGGTATGCCTTGGACGACGTGTCTGTCAAGTGGCCTGCGCAGAAGCGACACGACATGATGGTGCGTGTCAGGTACGAATCAATGAGAAAATGATGCGTGGATAAAACGGTTGAGAAAACCATGCGTGACAGCTCATGCGCAAATAGAACTTTTGGAGTTGTTGATTTAATGAAATAAAAACCTCGGCTAGAGAAGCAATCTCGGTTAAGGAACTCGAAGAACTTGGTTCTTGATTCTTGATCATTGATAAAGTAGACTGCAGAGTCTTGGTCATTTACAGCCAACAAATGATGATCTTGGTTGTAAAGGATAGAGTAAGTCTTAGCCGACATGCTATCTAAACAAACGATATAGGTTCCATCACCTCAAGTTGTCGAGGTAATAGAACTTAGGGGGCAGCTGTAAGGACATATTTTGTGAGTGACAACACGTGGCCAAGGTGACACCGAAGTCTCAGCCGAGGTGCCACGTGTCTTGGTCATGGCATCGAGGTGATCTCGGCTAGGCCGAGGTTATCTGCGGAGATACTGGAATCCGAGTTAACGGATAAGGAACAGAAGTCCTAGAATAGGGGAGGACCTCAGCCTGGATAAAGATAAAGCTCTTAGGGAGTTTATCTCTATCTGGATGGAAATCCAAGATGAGCATTGAGCTAGAGTCCATTGAAACTAGATTTCTACAAGGATCAAGTTCGTGCTGGTTATAAAAGTAAGGTACCCTCAATGGTCTAAGGTACACTTTTTGTATTCTGGCTTGTGAGTTAAGCACTATTTGCTATCTTTGGGAGATAACATAGTACTGACTTGATCGTCGGAGTGCCCCCGGGTAGACGAACCACCGCCGAAGTTTTATCTTTCTATGGCAGGTTGTTCGGGCGTGATCTATTCTGCCTGTGTGCTCTCCTGCTAAGTTCCTATTTGACAGTGTGGTCAAAAATCAGCACCCACAAGTTCAATATTATTATTCAATTATGATCCATTTGATAAATTGCGAGCAGATATGGATAGGTTGACGGGTTCGGATTAACATTATTACCATCTCTAAGTTTCCAAATGTTTAGGATTACAATTTCCCTTATGGATTTGGATTTTTGTGAGAATTTGGTTGTTCATTAGGGTCAATTTCACTTTGTACTTTTATACTTTAATCTTACTTTATTCTCTAACCTTTTGATTGTTCGAGTTGATCTCCTAGATTGATAGTTAAATTACAATTAACTTCAGTCTTATAACACTATTTCAAAAACTGAGGAAGGGACTAAAGTAGAATTTTGCTAAAAAGTACATGGGTGCTAGGCATTAAAATGTAGGGATAAAATTGAGATTTTAAAAAAAGTACAAAGATGTTAAATATAAGTATAATTAATAATATTATGTGATTGTTCTCTTTAGGTGGTATATAAATGAGCCTAAGTGCAACTTAATTTGAGGTTGAAAAAATTGACTGAACAATTGAAAAGTCAAAAGCTGAAGTAAGATAAAATTAAAGTGCGATGCAAACCAAAATTTAACAATCTTGATTTGCTATTTCTGGTGCATTCTTACTCTGGAAGTTGCATGTAAAAAGTGAATTGGATTAATTGAAGGGATGGCCAAACAGGCCTTAATCAGCTTAAGTTCCATGTAAGTGCTGGGTTATGTGATCTTGAAAGTGGAGATTGAGTTGTTTTCACTCAAAAACTTCAATGTCCCACCATTGATTCTTGTTGAGCTGCAATAGATATATATTCCAATTCATTGCTTGTCCAAAGAGATTGAAAAATCCACTTTACTTTTCATATAAAAGTGATTCCGTAAATTTATTCGCTGAGGTCTTATTTATTGATTAGTAAGATTAATAAGAGAGTTAACAATTGAAGGAATTAGTATATGATTCGTTATTCAATTTGATTAGTAAAATAAATAATTCATTCTTGTTCATGTTTGTTTTAAAAGATTAACTATGTTATCTATTGAAAGACATATAATAAATAAGTTAGATTGTTTTGCTGCTGTTTCTGATGTTCCCAGATTTTGGGTGCTGTTGGGATGGAGCTGGTACTCAGTTTTTGGTGTGAGCTTATTCAGTTTTGGTGCTGTTTGATGCTCAGATTTGCTCAGTTGTTCATTCACTCAGTTGTTCTATTGTTTGTTATCTTTGTATCCTTATCTTTGTTTTGCCTTGTTTGTTGGTTTCTCACCAATTAGGAGATTGGAGTTTTTCCTAGCTCCAAGCTCCTCTTTATTGATGTAATTTGGTTATTTTCATTAATAAAGTTTTCTTTGCTGATAAAAAAAAAAAAAAAAAAGGTTAGATTATGCAAATTTAATTAATAATTTTGTAACGAAAAATTACCAAAAGATTATTGTTTAAGTGATACTTTGTGCATTTGCTTTAATTTTTATTTGATATGTAATTTTAGATTTTTTTTTCTTCGTTATATTTGAATTTTTCTACTATAATTAGCAACACCAAATTTTTATTTTGTTGGATTCTTGTAATGATTCGTCATATCTTAATCTATGTAGATAAATTGAGGACAATTGCAAAAACATGAAACATTGGTAAAATAATTGCATTAGACATGAATTTTATTTTTTGGAGCATGCTTATAATATAGGAAAGACTTGTACTAAAAATACAAAGAAAACTTGCACCAAAAAGATTGCTATGAAAATGAAACAAAAAAAAAAAAAAAATCAATTGTGTCACTGATTCACAATTAGTAACTTTTTTTTTACGATTTTTATAAATTGTCGCTAGATTTTATTTGGGTATTAGCAAATTAAATTTTTTTTTTTTTTATAGATAATTAACATTTTTGTAACTTAACTTCTACTCTTTGGACACCAAAAAGATTGCCATGCAAACGAAAAAATATTCCGAATGTGCCACTTCACAAGGCCTCTTGGTACGCAAATTATAACCTAGTTCATTAGCTTAAAGTAGGCACATAAGTAAACTAGTGCTTAAAAGAACTAATTCATTTGTCATATTTTTAGCTTTTTTCAAGTAACTTAAGTAGTTTTTTCTTGGACGAATCTAGCGGCCAACTGAACAAGAGTAGCCAGTTTTAGTGTATAATATTAGAGTCACTAGTGTACACATATGCAAGTTGATTTTAGAGTAAACTATCAATAAATTCTAATTGATAATACAGTAAGTCCTCGTGAATGGGCTGGACCGATCCAAACTCCTCGAGCCCACTTGGGTAACCTGCAAGCAAGTTCAATCGGGGAACGGGGTAGTCCCCCGGCGAACCCTCCGGTGTGTGAATTAGAAAAGGTGATGAACCAAACGTAGAGAGAGAGAGAGAGTAAGAAAAAACTTAACCTTCTTCTTGTCTTTGAGCTTTGCTTATATCCTTTTGTAATCATTTCGCTGTCTCAGCCGTTCTGACCTTCCCGCCGAAAGCTTGCGCCGTGGTTCGTCTTGTTCAGGGTGAGGAGACGCCATTCCGGCTGAGGGGTGTTGTCGCAATAAATGCGGTGATGGGTTGCATTAATGGTGATGTGCTGTGGCAATAACTTTGCAGATCTTTGTCTGCTGACGTGGTCGCTACGCACCGCCACGTGTCCGAAACATCATTGGCCTTTCTCGCCGGTTGGCCTCCAAATTGTCGGGTTTCTTGACCGGGTGGTGTAATGAGGTCTAAATGGTAGGCTTGGGTTTACTCATGGTGGGCCGTGGTCCTTGTGGGCCTATCCCTGTCAGTAGTCCCCCATTCCCGAGTGCAGCTTTAGTCCAACGAAGGGAATAATAATGGTGGAGATGAATCTGACCTGTAGGGGGAGACCGACCGTGAGAGGCCGAGCGTGAGGGAGGCCGAGCGGATGGAGCCGACCGTAAGGGTGACCGAGCGTGAGAGGTTGAGCGTGAGGCCGGCCGAGCGGGGTGAGGCCGGGCGTGGTGAGGCCGATCGCGAGGGTGACCGAGCGGGAGAGGCCGAGGGTGACCGAGCGGGAGAGGCCGAGGGTGACCAAGCGGGAGAGGCCGACCGCGAGGGTGACCGAGCGGGAGAGGGCGAGTGTGAGGCCGGCCGAGCGGGGTAAGGCCGACCGCGAGGTTGACCGAGCGGGAGAGGCCGAGCGTGAGGCCGAAGCGGGTGAGGTGAGGCCGACGCGAGGTGACCGCCCGCGGGAGAGACCGACGAGGAGGGCGAAAGGGAGAGATCGATCGCGAGGCCGGGCCGAGCCGGTGCCGCACCGCGAGGCCGAATGGTGGGAGGCCGGTGGGGCGGCGCACAGGGAAGAGAAGAGGCGGTGTGTCACGTGAGAGGTAAAGTGGAAAAGACAAGGTGAGGGCAGAAGTCAGTGCATCTGGACCATACACGTGGCTGAATTTCAGGGGAGGGGAAGGGTCAAGCGTTGGATCAGGAGTGAAACATCAGGGCATTATTATGGGCATTGATGGTACAGTTTTGGCGGATAATTTGAAAGAGTTTTCAAACTGGCGAACATTAATTTGGATCCTTGGAATACGGGCAAACCGTGGGCTTTTGGTATCATACGATTCACCTACTTCTTTATAAAAACTGAAAACGCTCCAAGTAGCAGTTCCTTCGTTGCTCACGATACTCCATTGAGGCATTTCTTCAATTTTTTAGCACCTGCATCAGAAGCTATTCGTAAACACTGCTTAGAAATGGCTCACGAAGAGACCGCAATTGTCAGGGTGGATCCACTGGGGGATAACGATGCAGAGGAGTTAGCTGCACAATACAGGACGGAGAGGGTGGGGGAATCGACAATGGTGGCGGCTCCGACACCGATCAGTGAGGTGGGGCCAGATCATTGGCACACAAAGGTGGATAAATCGACGATAACAAAGGCGGAGTTGGAAATTATCCGCAAGAAGTACCAGATTCCAGCAGAAGTGGAGTTGCTGTTGCCAACATCAACGGAAAGGCCATCGGACAGCAGGCTAGGGGAGTTCTCCCTGTACGAGGAGGCTTTGAAGGGGGGATTGAGGCTGCCGCTGCCGCAAATAGTGGTGGACGTGCTCAACCACTTGGAAGTAGCGCCGGGCCAGTTGATGCCCAACGCTTGGAAGATCGTGCTGGCTTGTGCGAGTGCGTGGCGGAAGGCGAATGAGGGGAGGGCGATGGCAGTGGAGGAGTTCTTCGCTTGCTACAAAGCCTCTGGTTAGCAAGAAACGTGGGTCACACTTCAGGCGGTGGTGGAGAAGGGGTTGGTGGCTGGTCTACCTACATCGATTAAGGGGTGGCGTGCAAGGTGGTTCTATGTTTCTGGCAACGGAGGGATTGGGGTGCGCACCATCTGGAAGGTGCCAATCAAGACGGTGGAGGCAAAGTTGGGTGCTGAGGCAGAGGAGAGGGTGAAAAGGGTGAAAGAATGGAGGGAAAAGGAGAAGGTTAGGTGGGACGAGCTCGTACAGCCGTCTGCACTGTTTGAGGCAGGGCTGGGTCCTCAGCCGACCGGAGGGGATCTGGACCGAGCGGAATTGGAAGCAAGGAGGGAGGCGCAGGAGGCTGAGGATCGAGCCCTTCTTGCTAGAGCTTCTAGGCTCAAGAAAGCTCAGGACGACCGACCTGCCCAGCCAATTGCGAAGGAGAGGATTAGGCCTCGTCCACAGCCGTTGGGAGGGAAGGACTTAACCACCTTTGAGCCACGAAAGCCCCCTGTGGACCCTGTGAAGGAGAGGGCCAGGAAGGAGGGGGAGGCTCTGAAGAAGAAGAAGAAGAAGAGAAGTGCTCCAGAAGAGGCCGTAGAGCAGTCTGGGCCCAAGAAGTTGAAGGAGACCCCAGTTGTGGTGGAGACTCCTGCAATCCAAGACACCCCAGAAGTAGTTGGGGTCACTCCCACACTGGAGGCTGTGAAGGTCGCCCCAACGATGCAAGTAGGAGTTGGGGCGACTGCGACGGAGCCAAGTGTGAGGGAGCAGATCCAGAAGGGGGTCGCACCTCTGGAAGGAGGAGTTGGTCTGGGAGCAGCGGTTTATCATGCACGCCATTCTTGCGGAAGGCCGGAGGAGGAGATCGGCCAGTATCAGGCACTGTCTAGTCAAGATTGTAGACGAAACGGCTCTGCGCTCAGCCTCTGGGTTCAACGAAGCCGACTTGTTCAGGGGTTTATGCTCCACCCAAATGGAGGTAACTACCCTAGCAGGGGCTCTCTCTTGAGGAAGGTCGGGCCGCTAAGGTGAAGACCGACGCACTAAGGCAGAAATGCCAAATTGAAAAAGGAGAGTGCAGAGTGGAAAACTGCGCATGCTGAGCTTCAAACAGTCAAAGTGGATCTAGAGGACACACGTCGCCGGGTGGTGTCGCTGGAATTCCAACTTTCTGGAGAGCAAAAGAAAGTGGAGGAGGCCCAAAAAGCGTGCGCCGTTGCGGTCGAGCGGCACGGGGAGGCTATGAGCAACAACGAGGAGCTCGTTAGGCAAAAGGATGAAGCAGATGCCAAGGTTGAGGCCCTGCAAAAAGAGTTAGAAACCGTGTGCGCCAGAGTGGAGGAGGAGAAAGAGAAGCTACAGAAAGAGGTGGAGGGAGAGAGGAGCAGGGCGGCCGTTGAGAGGGAGGCTCTGCTAAAAGAGTTGGAAACTGAGAGAGTCACAGCTGCTAGTGAGAAGGCGATCCTTCAGAAGGAGCTGGATGAAGAAAGGGCGAAGGCAGCCTCTGAAAGGGCTGCCTACCCCGATCTGTGCATTGCAGCAGTGGCTCAGTTCAAGGGATCGCCTGAATTTCAGGTAGCAGTCGATGCTGCGGTTGCTGCCAGTTTGGCTAGGGGGGAATCTGGAGGGGCTGGCCCATCGAAGACGACTGCTGAGGGAAGACCTGAGTCTGAAGTGATTGCCAGCTTCCAGCAGTCGGATTATTACAAGCATGAAATGTCAGAGTACTGGGACAGTGGGTGGAAAATGTTCAAAAAGAGGGCAGATGAGCTGTTCCCAGAACTTGACTTCAGTGGCGTAACGATTGGAGAAGATGATGTGGGCCAGACCCCTCTGGATGAAGGCGTGGATGAGGAGGATCTGATCTCCAGTGAAGAGGGAGAGTGAACTGAAAACATGGACTTGAGAATATTTGTTTGTTTTTTGTATACACACTTTTGTTTTGTGTTGTTGTTGGTTTTTTTTTTTTGGAAGGGATATAAGTAATTTGTACACACATTTTTGAATGAATAAAATGGCACATACGGTTCTAGTTGATGATTCTAGTATATCTCTCATTGTGTTGGTTTGGTCTTGGTTTGTTTTGCTTGTGATTATTTTGTGCACATATGTTTTCAGCCAATGCTTATGTCAGGCAGTAGAGCAAGGTGAAACTTGAAAAAGTAGACTTGAAATGTGGGAGGGCATCTTTAAAATATGACTAAGTGTCAAATTTACCTTGAAAAAGTAGACTGAAATGTGAGGTTGAAGATGTGATTTGCAAATGAAATGTGGGAGAGCATCTTTAATATATGACTAAGTGTCAAATTTACCTTGAAAAAGTAGACTGAAATGTGAGGTTGAAGATGTGGTTTGCAAATGAAATATGGGAGAACATCTTTAAAATATTGACTAAGTGTCAAATTATTCTGAGATTGTGGTTAAGCGTCGGATCATTACTGAACGTTTTGCATTATGAACTGTCATTCACAGGTCTGACTGGGGCTTGTGAAAATGCTCAGGCTAAGGCTGTTGAAAGTGCTCAGGTCTGACTGAGGCTTTGAGTGCTCGGGCTGGCTGAGGTTTTTGAAGGTGCTCAGGTCTGGCTGAGGCTTTTGAAAGTGCTCAGGTCTGACTGAGGCTTTGAGTGCTCGGTCTGGCCGAGGCTTTTGAAAGTGCTCAGATCTGACTGAGGCTTTGAGTGTTCGGTCTGGCCGAGGCTTTTGGAAGTGCTCAGATCTGGCTGAGGCATTGGAAGTGCTCAGGTCTGGCTGAGGCTTTGAGTGCTCGGTCTGGCTGAGGCTTTTGAAGGTGCTCAGGTCTGGCTGAGGCTTTTGAAAGTGCTCAGATCTGACTGAGGCTTTGAGTGCTCGGTCTGGCCGAGGCTTTTGAAAGTGCTCAGATCTGACTGAGGCTTTGAGTGCTCGGTCTGGCCGAGGCTTTTGAAAGTGCTCAGATTTGGCTGAGGCTTGTGTAGAGTGGCACTGCAAATAAAAGTGTCATGGAAGCTACATTCAGACAGTTGAATTTTAGAAAACGGGGGCTCCAGTCGATACTTGCATTATGTATTTAAAAAGAGAAAATACAACAATTTTGACAATACAAAAGTGAAGATTCATTGGTAGTAACGCTTGGATGTTGAGATTCGAGTGGGAAGGTCTCGGCCATCCATATCTTGAAGTCGATAAGTGCCTGGCCGTGGGCGGGCCTTCACCACATAGGGTCCCTCCCATTTGGCTGCCAATTTGCCCTCGGTTGGATTCTTTGTGGCAAGAGTTGCTTCTCTCAAGACAAGGTCGCCGGTAGAGAACTCCCGTGGTCGGACTTTGCGGTTGTAGTGTGTCCTCATTTTCTGCTGGTACGAATCCAATCTGACAGCGGCAGTCTCTCTAAGCTCCTCAATGAGGTCCAGGTCTACTCGACGGGGTTCTTCGGCGGAGGGGAGATCTGGATGCAAAACCCTGGGGGTGGGCAGACCGACTTCTACAGGGATGACCGCCTCGGCGCCATATGTTAAGCGAAAAGGGGTTTCCCCAGTAGGAGTCCGGGCAGTGGTTCGGTAAGCCCAGAGTACATGTGGTAGTTCCTCAGCCCAGAGGCCTTTAGCAGCTTCGAGCTTAGTTTTGATGATCTTCAGGAGAGAGCGGTTGGTGACCTCAACTTGGCCATTTGCTTGGGGATGGCTGGGGGAAGAAAAGCATGGTTGAATTTGGAGATCTGCACAAAATTTTCTGTATTTAGCATTGTCGAACTGTTTGCCGTTGTCGGAGACGATGGCCTGAGGGATGCCAAATCTGCAGACAATCGATTGCCAGATGAACTTGGTGGTGTTCCGTTCGGTGATTGTGGCGAGGGGTTCTGCCTCGACCCACTTGGTGAAGTAGTCAATGGCAACAATTGCGAACTTGGTCTGGCCTCGACCCGATTAAGGAGTGGACCAACCAGTCGATACCCCATTTGGCGAGCAGTAAGGGCATAGAGTGATCACGGCGGGAGGAGTATGGGGATGTTGGCGGTTACCGACACTTGTCGCATTTCAGCACGAAATCAGAGGCATCTTTGCTGAGGGTCGGCCAGAAGTAGCCTGTACGGAGTACTTTGTGCACGAGAGACCTGCCACCCGAATGATTGCCACAGATTCCTTTATGGATCTCTTGCATTACATAGGTTGCTTGGGCGGGGCTAAGACATCTCAGGTATGGTCGTGAGAAACCGCGCTTGTAAAGGACGCCGTCGACCAGAATGTAGTTAGCCGAACGAGCTCTGACCTTGGCAGCCTGCTGTTGGTCATCTGGTAGTTCTCCAGTGGTTAAGAAGAGGAAGATGTCGGATGCCCAAGGGATGGGTTCCGTCTGGAGGAATTGCACTTCTTGAAGGTCGGGTGAGATGGCCGAGTGAGTTAGGTATTCGAGGCGAACTCCATGGTTGAGGTCGAACTGGTCGGCGGAGGCCAGCTGAGCCATCTCATCTGCTTTGGAGTTTTCTGCCCTAGGTATGTGTCTGATCTGGAAAGTGTTGAAGAGACGAACAAGGGTGAGCGCCATGTCCCTGTAAGTCCGCATTGTGGTATCCTTGGCATCGAATTCACCCGTGATCTGGCCGACGATAAGTTGGGAGTCACTGAACATGCGGACATGGCTAACACCAATGTCTTTGGCTAGACGAAGTCCCGCTATTAATGCTTCGTATTCGGCCTCATTGTTGCTGGCCGCAAACAAGAGGCGGAGGGCACATTTGAAATAACCCTCTTCGGGGGATGTGAGGATGAGGCCAGCCCCGCTTCCTTCCCTGCGAGACGAGCCGTCAACATTGAGTGTCCAACAATGAGGGTCTTCGTGCTTTGGCGGAGTTGGTGGGGTTGGAGAGTTAGTGGTTGGGGCTGGATTGGTGAATTCCAAGATGAAGTCGGCTACGGCTTGCCCCTTGATTGCTGTCCAAGGGCGATAACAGATGTCGAACTGGCTTAGTTCTACTGACCACTGCATTAGTCTTCCTGAGAGCTCGAGTTGCTGCATGACCTTCTTCAGGGGCTGGTCGGTGAGAACCACCACGGAATGGGCTTGGAAATAGGGGCGAAGTCGTCTGGAGGCAGTGACCAAGGCCAGGGACAGCTTTTCTAATAGGGGGTAGTTTTGCTCCGCTCCCCTGAGAGCCCGGCTGATGTAGTAGACCGGCCGTTGGACTGAGCCGTCCTCTCTGATGAGTGCTGCACTGATTGCGGTGCTTGATACTGCTAGGTAGAGGAAGAGGGGCTCGCCGGTGATTGCCTGTGAGAGAAGGAGAGGATTGGCCATGCACTGTTTCAACTGTTGGAAGGCTTCTTCTGATTCAGTTGTCCATTCAAAAGTCTGCCGCAGGACTTTGAAAAATGGTAGGCACTTATCCGTTGCGCGGGAGATGAAACGGTTGAGAGCTATCACTCTGCCAGTGAGTCTTTGGACCTCTTTGACGGTTTTGGGTGACTGCATCTCAATCAGGGCCTTGATCTTCTCAGGGTTGGCCTCGATGCCGCGTTGACTGACCATGAAACCCAGGAACTTGCCAGATCCTACGCCAAAGGCGCACTTCTCTGGGTTGAGCTTCATCTGATATTTGCGGAGGGTGGCAAAAGTCTCTCGTAGGTCGGTGAGGTGGTCAGTGGAGAGTTTGCTCTTGACCAGCATGTCATCCACATACACTTCCATGTTGCGTCCGATCTGATGGTGGAAGACTGCATTGACTAAACGTTGGTAGGTGGCCCCAGCGTTCTTCAGTCCGAACGGCATGACACGGTAGTGATAGGTGCCCCGGTCGGTGATGAAAGATGTGTGTTCCTGGTCGGATGAGTGCATCACGATTTGGTTGTACCCTGAAAAAGCATCCATGAAGCTGAGCATTTGATGGCCGGCCGTGGCGTCGACCAGTAGATCAATGCGGGGGAGAGGATAGCTATCTTTGGGACAAGCTCGGTTCAAGTCGGAATAGTCGACGCAGAGACGCCACTTGCCATTGTTTTTGCGAACCAGGACCACGTTGGACAGCCACTTAGGGTAATCCACATTTCGGATAAACTGGGCCTCGAGAAGCTTGTCAACCTCTGTAGCTATGAGATTGTTGCGCTCTGGATGGAAAATACACTACCTTTGTCGGTAAGGTCAGAAATGAGGCTCAATACTGAGGCGGTGGGTTATGAAAGAGGGGTTGATGCCTGGCATGTCTGCATGAGTCCAGGCGAAGACGTCTCTGTGTTCGGTCAGGAGAGCGGTGAGGTCGGCCTTGGCCGGGAAGCGATTGGTGCGATTTTAGCAGTTCTGAGTGGGTTGGTGGGATCGATGTTAACTTCGACGAGTACCTCCACAGGTTCGCCTCTAATCAGTTCGTCCTCATCTCGGACGTCAAGTCCTTCAATGATCATTGCCTCCTTCAGTTTGACCTCTTTAAGTGAGGCCACATAACATTCTCTGGCGACAGTCTGTTCTCCTCTTACCGTTCCGACCCCAAAATCAGTAGGGAACTTGAGGGCAAGGTGGTAGGTGGATGTGATTGCCTGGAAGGCATTGAGGGCGGTGCAGCCGAGGATGATGTTGTAAGCTGAGGGGCAATCGACAACAAGGAAAGTAAGCAACTTCGTGGTCTGGCGTGGGTACTCTCCAATGGTGATGGGGAGGTCAATGGAGCCGATAGAGGTCACCCGGTCACCGGTGAAACCAACCAAAGGAGTTTGGAGTGGGGACAGGCTTTCTTCCCCGATCTTCAGTTGGCGGAAGCAGTTGAGGAAAATGATGTCCGACGAGCTGCCGTTGTCAATGAGGACTCGTCTGACCTTATAATTGGAGAGGACAGTGGAGATGACGAGGGGATCATCGTGAGGATAACGGATGCCTGCACAGTCGGCGTCCGTGAAGGTAATGGGTTCTGTCCACTGCTTGGGTTGCTTGGGGGGTCGGTCGACCGTGGCAACTGTCTTGTCTGAGCCCTGTCGTATCTTTCTAAGCTCTGCCCTCTGGGCCGAGCGAGATGGTCCACCACAAGCAAGGCCACCTGAAATGACTCTGATTTCCCCCACTGGCGGAGGCGGATTACCTTGAGGCCGAGGTTGTTGGTGGGGTCGATCATGCCTCTGATCTGGTTGAGCTGGTTGCCGTGGAGGGGTATGCCTGTGATTGTCTCTGTAGGGCTCGGTCCTTTGCCTCTGCTGAGGGCGGGTATCTGTGAATCGGCTCAGGCGCCCCTGGCGAATAAGGGTCTCCACTTGATCTTTGAGGCTGATGCAGTCGTCGGTGTTATGGCCATGATCCTGGTGGAAACAGCAATATTTGGACTGGTCTTTACGATTGGAAGGGTTCCGTGGAGGAAGAGGCCACTTGAGGGGGTAGTCCCGTTGGATCTGGTTAAGAACTTGTTCCATGGGAATATTGAGGGGTGTATATCGCTCGAACCGACCGAAGTCTGGCCTGGCGCCGAGGTCGGTCGGCATAGCGGGATGTTTGGTTATGATGCCGAGTGTTACTGGGTTCTTGGTCTTTTCTCTTTTCTCTGGGGGCCAGGATATTTGGTAGTTGAGTCTTGCGGCGGCTAGAGAATCTTCGGCGTTCATGTACTTTTGGGCCTTGGAGAGCAAGGCTGCCATGGACGTCGGGGGGTTCTTGGAGAGGGAGAAGAGGAAATCGGATGACCGTAGACCAGCCATGAAGGCTGTGAGGATGACTTTATCGTCATTTTCAGCAAGTTGTAAGGCTTCGGTGTTGAAGCGAGTGACAAAGCTGTGATGACTCCCCTCGGTCAGACGGATGTTGAGGAGTTGGGTCGCCGGACGTCGCTGGCGTTGGGCCCCAATGAAGTGGCTCAGGAAGGAGTCACTGAGGTGTTGGAAGGTGGAGACCGAATCTGGTGGCAACTGGCTGAACCATAGCCGAGCCGACCCCTTCAGTGTCACGGGAAAGGCTCGGCACATGATTTCGTTAGGGAAAGCATGGAGGATCATGAGGTACTGGTAGGTCTCGTGTGGTCGACGAATTCGGTTGTTCCGTCAAAGGGGTCGATGGTAGGCATTTTGAACTTGGGGGGTAGGGGTTTGTCTCGGATGGAGGTGACAAACGGGGAGTTTGCTGTAGTGGAGGGCTTATGTTGGATGTTCTGCATGACCCCTTGGAATGGAGTTTCATGGCTCATAGTTCAGCGTCCCAAAGGGGAATGTTGTCACCACCAGAAGGAGATAGATGTTGGACGCTGCTAGCTTCTCCCTCGGGAGCTGGAGCTATGACGGACGGGCGTGGGGGTGGAGGAGGTGGATGTATATGTGGATGAGGGGGTTGCAGGCCCCCCGAGTTAGGAGGATTGGGTTGTGAGACAGTATGGCCTGGAACTTGTTCTGGATGGGGTGGAACATCTGGAAGTGGTGGAGGAATAGGGAGGTTCCGTTGGAGCAGAGCGTTGATTAAGGCGTGGTTTTGTTCGGCCATACGGTTGATGCTGTTGGTGAGTTCGATGAAGTATTGCGGTGGGTTGTTTGGATTTGGAGGGTCGGCCTGGTGATCGGCAGGGTTGTGGTGAGAAGCCATGGATCTGGTCGTTACCATGCACGTGACGGGTGAAGTAAAAAGGTTGCTGAAAAGGGGTCTCCGGCGGCAATGAGCACAACTGGCGCACGGACAAACCGGGGCCCCACGGTGGGCGCCAACTGATAATACAGTGAGTCCTCGTGAATGGGCTGGACCGATCCAAACTCCTCGAGCCCACTTGGGTAACCTGCAAGCAAGTTCAATCGGGGAACGGGGTAGTCCCCAGGCAAACCCTCCGGTGTGTGAATTAGAAAAGGTGATGAACCAAACGTAGAGAGAGAGAGAGAGAGTAAGAAAAAACTTAACCTTCTTCTTGTCTTTGAGCTTTGCTTATATCCTTTTGTAATCATTTCGCTGTCTCAGCCGTTCTGACCTTCCCGCCGAAAGCTTGCGCCGTGGTTCGTCTTGTTCAGGGTGAGGAGACGCCATTCCGGCTGAGGGGTGTTGTCGCAATAAATGCGATGATAGGTTGCATTAATGGTGATGTGCTGTCGCAATAACTTTGCAGATCTTTGTCTCGCCGACGAGGTCGTTTCCGCCGCCACGTGTCCGAGCATCATTGGCCTTTTCCCGCTCGGTTGGCCTCCACCAGGGTTTTTACTGACCGGGTTGTGTAATGAGGTCTAAATGGTGGGCTTGGGTTTACTCATGGTGGGCCGTGGTCCTTGTGGGCCTATCCCTGTCACTAATAATTAGATTTAATTTTTATTAAGGCCTCGTTTGGGAACAAGTTATTTTTGTAACTTTTTGATTTTTTGGCTAAAATATGAGATTAAAAAAACAAATATATTTAAGATGACTGTTTGACTTTTTACGAAAAGATATGCAAAAAGTAGAGAGAAAAGAGAATCTTCAACTTTTTGGTATAGGTTGTTGACTTTTTGATATTTTTGATGACTTTTTGGAGTGTTTGGCTAAAATCATCACTTGCCAAATGAGGCCTAAATCCTATTGAAAGTTAGTTCTAATAACATCGTTGCTAAAAATAACTTTTTGAAACGATTTTTTGTATATGTTGCTGAAAATTAATAATTAGTGAATTTTGTCATGATTTTTACAAATTGTCACTAAAACTTACAATTAGTGACTTTTTCTGTGATGAATATTTCAAATTGTCGCTAAAAGCTGAAAATTAGTGACACTTTTTTAACTGTCGCTAAAACTTATAATTAATGATTTTTTGTGACAAATTATTCAAATTGTCGCTGAAAATTAACAATTAATGACTTTTTCTAACAGTATTTTATGAAAAATGTCGTTAATTATTATAGGATCTATTAGAAAATAAGTTTACTTATAATTATTATTATGACCTACACGCAAGTTCTCTAGACTTTATTCTGGTGCTAGTAAAAAAAATTTAAAAATAAATAAATAAATAAATTGTACCTAGTCTCTGTTTTATTAACAAACTTTTTTTTAGGACCAATTATACTAGTCCTTATAAGTTTGCTTATTGTGTTATTTTGATCATTATACTTTCAATTAGCTTTACTTTGAATCTTAATTGTAGATTTTGTGTCAATTTGGTTAATTTATAATGCCGTCAGTGTTTTTGATAAAAAATTATCACTAAATTGGTTAAAGTTAACTCACTAAGTTGAGTAATTTTTCATAAAAATGCCAACGCTTATAATTAGTTGGGCCAAATTGAGACAAAATCATAAATTTAAAGTCAAAACCAAGCAAATTGAAACAAAAATCAAAATAACATAAAAATTAAAATATAGAAACTACTCTCATAATTTGCCCTTTTTTTTTTATTTTTATTTTTATTTTTATGTAATGCCTCAAGAATTTGTTTTGTGTAGTGAATTGTCTCACCAAAACTGCAATTGTAATCACAAGACTTAGACAATATAGAGTTCACTCCTTTGTGCAAAATTTTGAATACCTATGAACCTTTAATGGAGGTTCATCCCATATATGAGCAGAATTTGATTCTGGAATCTCAATGTGCATTTGGAAAAAGAAAAGCAAAAGAAGATAAGAAAAATGAAAAATTCGATCCTCCTTGTACCAGATTGTTGAAGCAGGAAGAACAAAGCTTTTTCTATATAAGGAGAAGTTGCAATCTCCATAGATAACCAAGTAGTAAATCATAAAAGAGCTTTTCTAACAGCAAAGAAGTTCCTATATCGTGCAATGGCTGGGTATAATTACATGAATAGAGGCTACACTGATGATCAGAACAAAGCAAACTACGGTGGATTTGAATGTTCTGATCAGGTGTGCCGCCCTATCATTGTTGATACTGAGGGTAGGAAAAGGCCTATAATTTCTTACACTCCTAACCACCATGGCTCAGAAAGCTATGTCACAAGTACACAGACAATTGTTGAGCATACACCTGTTGTGGTCACTACTGAGTACCAATACAGCACTACAGCTACAAAAGTTGAGCCACTCAAGGATTATGGAGTGACTACCACCAACAAATGGCGCAGGCCTTCAAGTCCAGTTCTTGATCGCCCCCAAGTCATGGTCACTGAATATGGGTACAGCTCTCCTACAGAAGTAGAGCCACGAAACAATTATGGAGTCACCAACGACAAATGGCGTAGGCCATCGAGTCCAGTCCATGATCGACCACAAGTTGGGCTTCAGGATAGCTCTCCAACAAAAGTTCAGCCTGTGAAGGATTATTACGGAGTCAGCAACGACAAATGGCGTAGGCCTTCAAGTCCGAATCGTGATCATCCTCAAGTTATGGTCACTAAATACGGGTACAACTCTCCAACAAAGGTAGAGCCACTGAACAATTATGGAGTTGCAAACGACAAATGGCGGAGGCCTTCAAGTCCGGTCCATCAATACGGTTATAGCTCTCCGACTAAAGTTGAGCCTGTGAAGGATTATGGAGTCACAAACGACAAATGGCGAAGGTCTTCAAGTCCTGTCCATGAATATGGGTATCACTCTCCGACTAAGATTGAGCCTATAAAGGATTCTGGAGTTACAAACAACAAATGGCAGAGGCGTTCAAGTCCGGTCCACGAATATGGGTATAGCTCTCCGACTAAAGTTGAGCCTGGGAAGGATTATGGAGTCACCAACGACAAATGGCGTAGGCCTTCAAGTCCAGTCCATGAATACGGATATAACTCTCCAAAAGAAGTTGAACCCACGGACTATAGAGTCACCAATGACAAATGGCATAGGCCTTCGAGTCCGGTTCAAGATCACCCACAAAAGGTTGAGGAGTTCATCACGAGCATTCAAACTGAAGCAGGTCGACCAACGAGATCAGGCCTCCTGAGTGCCCCAAATTGGCGCAATAACACTGCTAATTCAAAAATAGGCCAAGTTGGCAACATTGGCTATGACAACGATGACTGGAACAAGCCTAACGTTAATACTATTCGAGATGAGAGTTTGGGTGATCCATTTATAGCCAATAGAGATGCTAGGGAAAGGCCTAGTCGTAATGGCACCTGGCTTTCGGGGCCAACAAATGACATTGGTAAAGCTGTGGAGATCCTTAGGGAAGCTGTGAAGCCTGTGTCTGTTACTGGTACTGCACAACCTATACCTACACCACAGCCACGGATGACTGTACCAGTCTCAACTATTCCGAAAAGTGATACTTACACGGAAACCATTGACAGCAGGGAAGCTGAAAGGAGATACAGAAAATTGAATCAATCATCTAGGCCATTTCAAAAGGAAGAGAATTACACAGGAACCATTGACAGCAGAGAGGCTGCACGAAAATATAAAGGCGCAATTATACGGTGAAGATGATGAGCAATCTACATATGCATGATTTACATATGTTATAACTATAGGTTTATCTTTATCCTAGCTTAAATGCTCTTTGGTTGTGATGATTAATTAAGTAGGTTGATTTAAGCTTATCTTGGAAGTATGTACTCTAGCAGACCATCTATTTCGCAGTTTGTATTTCGTTTATGTTGAACTATCTTATCAATAAAAACGTGTTGTTGGGTGTTTATGTCCAGATATATTTGTGAAATAAGCTTTGTTGGAAAGCAACATAGTTGTTTTGGCATATGCCACTTTGGAATATGCCACTTTGGAACAGTTGATGTGCATTCAATTTGTGTGACAATCAAAGAAATCAAGGATAGCAGCTGAATGGAAAGACTCTCACACACGAGACTTTCCATTCAACTATTGTTCCTCAAAGTATATGATTTATTATGGTTTATACTCTTCAAGGCATGTATGGTAACGTTTTTGTTTTTATTTACAAAAATTTTAAAATTGTAATGTCCCGAAATTATTGACATTCGGACTATCTATAATGTAAACATTATTCCATTCAACGAGCAGAAGTAAGTCAAGATCATATATATATATTGTGATCTCCGAACACTTTACAACGTTATACTACTACAAAATTGGTTCACATGCTTAATACATTCATCGATAACAAACCATGAATCTATAGCATGTGAGCGTTAAGCATGAATATCTAAACTATTACAAGTTGATGCCTTAGTGGGTACAAGTTTCCAAGCTTATACTTGGTTACAACAAAAGTGAGACTTAAGCTTAATACATAAAAGCCCAAGGCTTAAACAAAATGACATCACAAAATGAACCTTCAACCTCAACGTCCTCCCAAGCTATTCTCTTGGCGAAGGCAAACTGTTAGCACTTGAAATGTTTTTTCACATAGGGTGACCTAATGTCCAGTAGAGATAAATTTAACAATTTGTATGATACTTAACCAAGCCTTATGATTGATACATATGGAATGCCATTATTAAAACCATGTGTCTTCCCATTTCAAAGCCAATGCAATGCTAATGGTTGAATCACAAGTTATATGTATTTAAAACCATTCCTTCAAAATAGAAATAGGGCATTAAATATACACACTGGGAATATCTAGGTATGCGTCTACAAGTAGACTATACAAGCACTACCAATAGCCATTTTACCGATATTATCTGGAAGAATTTGACACCTTATTGCTTGGGTTTCTAGACTTTCACCAATGACACAAGGGCCAACATAAATAACACAACCCACACCCCTTAACCAGATTCACCAAGGTATTCACCAATTTTTTTTCTCAAAATAACCATCTTCAATGCATGAGTATGAAAAATTTGAATAAGTGTAATGCATGAGCATATTGGTTTCAATTGGCCTATAGTTCTCATGCAATTTCTACAAGCAATACTATCTTCCACTAATAGCCAAAACAGTTATCTTTATTCAATATATTCCAAAATGGACAATATATATAACAGTAGCATAACTCATCATTCTCAACATATCAACAAAATGTCATATTTTCCACTGTTCCATTGTAAGTCTAGCATGCTCCACAACTCAACAATTTTCCAACAAAATAAATCTTTTCCAACAAAGCAACTCATTGATTTCAATAAAACAAATTAGAGATTTTCAATGTCAAACCACTCTTTTCCAACCTCCAACAATACCACTCTTTATCCATAGCCAAATAGAGCCTTTACGTAAAACTTTGAGAAAACCTTTCTTTTGTGCCTTCAAACATACTTCAATCAAAATCAAAACTCCCAAAGTGTTAATCTACTTAACTAACACATAATGAGGGTAAATAACATACAATTCATTAAAGAAATCCTTACCTCAAAGCTTAAGGAGCAACTGAAGAACACTCAAAAACCAACAACGCCGAAACTTGAAATTTTTAGATTAAAACGTAGTCCCCAACTTGCTTTACATTAAAGCCCAAAACACTAGGGGAAGGAGATAGGTATAACTAGATGAAGACCAAGGGTAAAGCTCAAAAGTTACGAAAATGGCGATTGCAGATAGAAATGGAGAAGATGAGCACAAGAAAATAATATTTTCAGCTTTTGGAGGTATATATAGACAGACACATCGTGGCACGAACATCAACTATCACGGGTGCGATTACAAATCGGGGGAGCCCTCGCGACCCCTTGTAGGCCACGCACCTTTCCTCCCATACATGGACCTGAAAGGGGTGTTTTCATCGCAGCCTGGTCGTGGCCTATCACGGGCTTGACCTACAAATAGAGGAATAATTCTGCCAACATACCAAGGAAAATAGAGTTCCCGGAGACAACAAAACCGAAGGAAAAGGCAATACAAACCCCAAAGTGGATCCAAGCCCATCAGCAATGGAACACCCCCAAAAATATTTTAAGTAAAGACGTCAATTGAAGTATAATTAAATACCATAAGGTCCTCTTTCTCATTGAACTAAGACTTTCAATTACAGTCCCATGTTCAACATATTAATTATAATTCATGTCTATAACCAAGTTTAGCAAGTTAGAGGACAAAACAAAATAAATGGCCTTAATGGCTTACAAAAGTTCAAGGCGTTACCTTGTTACAACAAAAATGGACTCATAGTCCTTAACGCATAAACTCTAAGCTTCAACAAATAAACATCCGTGAGCTTTGGCGGCCCAACAAAAACAAAATAGCATACTTCACATCACTATGGTGGTGGCACGTTACTAGTTCCTGAAAATGTTAGATAGGGATGAGCTATATGCCCAGTATTGATACATTTAACTGAGTATCTAGTTATTTGAACAATTCACACGACACTATCACAACCCAACACAATTATAAGTTTAAGTTCCAAAGTAATAGAAGTAAGAAAAGAAATGCATTTCCGTTCCCTAGAAAACCCTTCTCAACACCACGGGGTAAATATGGCATGAATCCCTCATAGGAGTCCCATACTACATATATGTATTGGTTTATAATTGAAACTATACTCACATTTACTGGCTATTAATACAACAAGTGGTGGGCATCCAAAATCATCCGTTTTTTTCACATTTTGCCGATTATTATACGGCAAGACCAATGGACACCAAAAGATATTTTTCCCACATTCATCCGACTTTAATCTCAAGATAGGAAAATTGGGCACCTTAACTCTTGCGCGGGTACCAACACAACACATTGTTCTCAAAACCGACCCTTCACCCGGACTCATACATTATTTACCACCACTCTTCTACCACCTTCCAAGTTACCAACATTCACAAATAAATGAGATGAAAAGCCACATATACAACACATGGATTAACAATTTCCAATCCACAAATCCCAATTCAATATACATTAATAACATAGCCAAAAATCTAATTATCACTAGTTTATGTATAATATCAAATAAAAGTTAATAATTTGAAACTTAATTTCATCCAAACACCATTTTTCCTCAAAATCACAATTAGGGTTTATAATCAATTTGGAGCTTTTACACCCTCTTCATATATGTGGAAATTCTCAACATCAATAATTATAATCCATAATAACTTATTCAAAATTTTGATAAAAATCGGGTAAAATCCCCTTTTTACTCAACATAAAACTTAGATTTTGCTCACTTATCAAATTCTAGTGTCATGGTCACAACAATACCACATAATCATTGTCAAAACAAGTAGATACTATGTTAAAAGTAACCCTACATCAAGTAAAGAGCAAGAAAGCTAGACGTCAAAGAGAATCCTTAGTAAAACCAAAATCCAATCAGTAAGATCTTTATGTATACTCCACTTCTTGCAAGAGGTTTAGGCTTCGATCTTAGTGAAATGAGAGATATTTAGAGAGAGAAACCTAGGTTTTCAAAATGTGTGTGTGTATGTGAGTGAGAGAGAGAGAGAGAGAGAGAGAGAGAGAGAGAGAGAAGAAAAAAGAAAGAAAAGGAAAAGTGAAGAAATGACCTAAAATGTAACCTTTTAAGTTGTTGAAATCACGCAGACCGCTCGAGCGGTCTTTTCATTGCTCGAGCAGTGAACAAGATCTCTCAGTATCTCTGTATACAAAACAAGATACTGGAAACCCCTTATCTTCGCTCGAGCGACCACTTGTTCGCTCCAACGGTCCCTCGACCTGCAAAACTACTAGAAGCACTTCATCTATGCTCGAGCGGTATTTCCACCGCTCGAGCAGTTGCTTGGAAAAAGTTATCACAAGTAACAGTACAAAAGGATCAGGTCTTAACCCAACCGCTATAAAAACTATCATATGAAATGAACTTGTTTGGTAACTTTTTGAGTTTATAAATAAGTTCCCTCAAATTAAAAACTAAGGCAAAAACCATAAACTCAAAAAAGGTGTTTAGATTTGTTTATAAATTGATATAAACACAAAAAGAAAGTGCAAGGAAATACGGAAGAAAAGTGAAAGGAAGAGATGGGTGTGAGGATAGGAGTTCAAAACCTCAAGAGCTTCATTTTAAAGCAAAAACAAAAGGAAACAAGATTTTTTTTTTTTTTTTTGTTCAAACCAAACGTGTTTATGGTCTTTATTTTTCTATAAACAAACAAAAACTAGTTTACAATTTTTTTATAAACATAAACAAAAACGTAAACGTTTCCAAACGCCACCTTAATTTTTTATTTTAATCCCCAAAATATGTGATTTGCTACCCTTTAGTCCTTGAGATTAGTGGCATTCAAAATCAATAACGACATGAGGGGCATTTTAAGAATCATGCAAAAATAAGTCCCTGTGGGCCATGGTTGGTCATGCCTGGATTTGGGGTGTGACAACTATGGTATCAGAGTTGTAGGTTTATCGAGTTACATATCTTGCATTTCATCATTTAGATGAGGTCCGAGTCCCTATAGTCCGTAGTAGTGTGTGATTGAGTTAGTTTTGTTTAAACTTGTGTTGAATCTTTCTTGATTTCATTTTGAAGGTTAAGAGTTGGCACCTAGATATCTACATAGGTTGTCTATTCGTTGTGAGCCTATGTATGTTTGTGTTACCGTGTATACTCCATTAGGAGAAACAATAGTATTGGAAGATGTCTGTAGATCTTGTGAGATAAACTTGGATGGTAGGATTTTTCCAGTGGATTTGATTTCCTTAGAGATGAAGGATTTTGACGTGATTTTGGGGATGGATTTGTTGATGACGCATCATGCCTTTGTTGATTGTTTTTAAAAGAGGGTAGTTTTTGCTATGCCGAGACAACTTGAGTTTTTCTTTCAGGGAGATAGGAAAAGGTCTTCTATCTATTTTATTTATTCCCTTCAGGCTAACTGAATGTTAACAAAAGGGTGTCATGGTTATTTAGCTCGTGTGGTAAGTACTGAACAGCCAGAGCAGAAGTTAAAGAAGTTTCCTGTAGTGAGAGAATTTGTTGATGCTTTTCCAGAAGACTTACTTGGTCTTCCTCCAAACCATAAGGTAGCATTTTCCATTAACTTGGTCCCCAATATAGCACCTATCTCTAAAGCGCCCTATAGAATGGCACCGTTGGAGTTGAGAAAGTTACAGACTTAGGTACAGGAGTTGCTAGACAAAGGTTTTATTAGGCGTAGCGTCTCACCTTGGGGAGCACCTGTGTTGTTTGTGAAGAAGAATGATGAGTCTATGAGATTGTGTATTGATTATAGGGAACTAAACAAAGTCACAGTGAAGAATAGGTATTCTTTGCCACGTATTAATGACCTATTTGATCAATTGCAGGGAGCTCAGGTATTCTGTAAGATTGACTTGAGGTCAGCCTATCATCAGTTGAAGGTAAGGGATGAGGATGTTCCAAAGATAGCTTTTAGAACCCGTTATGGGCATTATGAGTTCTTGGTGACGCCTTTTGGTCTTGCAAATGCACTAGCCATGTTCATGGATTAGATGAACAGAGTATTTAAACCTTAGCTGGATAAATTTGGGGTGGTGTTTATTGATGACATCCTAATTTATTCAAGGAGCAAGGAAGAGCATGAGCAGCATTTGAGGTTCTACAACTTTAAGGTATTGTTCTTCTATAATATATTATACTAGAGTATGCCCGTGCCTGAAGGCACGGTGTAAATAAAAATCACAAAAGTCAGATTCATTTTTCAAACTAAATGAAAATTTATTAAAACACATTAAAAATCATAAACCCAAACCCAAGTCTTAGAAACACAAATCCAAACACAATGAAACCTTTCGGAAACCAAAACACATTTCAAAATGAAACCCATTCGAAGTAGATCGGAGAGAAGATTTGAGAACTTTTTTTTTTGGTGGGTATGTCATAAATTAAAGACCAAAAATTACACCAGCCCACGGCCAAACTCATATCCACCAGCCCATTTACTAAATTAAATGTAGGCCCCAGACACCACCTTTCGAATAATAACCGTCCACCGAGTTTGTATCAACAGGCGTTGCTTTATAAGCCCACATGGAAACCAACTCAAAATAATTCAAAAGAATCCTCCAACCACTCCTAAAAATGGTTTTAGAAAACAATGGGCTACCAAAACAAGCGGGAGGTTTAAAAAAATTTGATAGAGTACGTGGCTTGTATGCCCACGCTACTGACCTCAACTCTGCATCAACACATTGAATCATGCATGCATGCAGCTGTAAGTTACACACCTAGCTGCAAAGATCCACAAGAACAACAACGTAGGTAAACAGGACCAACGACGAACAAAAATCACCAACAACCTCAAGTTGGAACCTGAAGTTGTAAGAACTGAGAGACAGAAGAGATGTTACTTCTAGCGGCAACAGAGGAGGGAGAGGGAGGGGACATCAAGAGAGAGAAATCTTGTATATCCTTTGGACTCCTTCACTGTCATCATCGTCATCAATTCTCACCAATTCCATGGACATTCTCTTTGTCGACCTTTCTGACTTCTCGCATTCATTGGAAGGCCTTTTCATCGGCCTTGCTACATACTTCTTCTCTTCCATTTCTCTCTTGCTCTCTCTGCCAATACACAAAAAACTTGAATTCAATATATATAATCAAAACAACCTATGGTTACTTGAACGTGGGTGAGAAATGTGGGTTACTCATTGTGTAGAGCTTGGGTTTCGATCTTTGAGAGAGAGAAAGAAGCGTGGACGTGGGTGAGAAGCGTGGAAGAGGGAGAGAGATAGAGAGAGAGAGAGGGAGAGAGCGTGGACGCAGGTTAACATGTGGATGTGGGGAAGATGTTTATGGATGGGAATCTGAAATCCTTAGATTGGTTCATACATTTTTGAGCATTGGATGTTGTTATTAAAAGTCATCTCAGCCGTTCAAATGTCCTAGTAGGACAAATTCAAAAACAGTCCTGCTTTATTATATAGATGTATGATTATTTTGTATAGATGTTTTGGTGTATTGATTGGAAGGAACAAAAAAAAGTGTTATGGGTTCACTGATTAGGTGTATGGAGGATTGATCACATTAATAGTTGGTGTGGAATAGTGTGATGGGTATAGTGGATGTATGAAAAACAAGTATATTGCATGGGTTATATTCAATGAGTGTTTTGCTTGTAATGGTGGACCTTGTGAGTGAAACGTGGGATAGACAGGAGTACTTGGCCACCACGGTACTTGGCCACCACTGTGTGTGAATATCATGTACTTGGCCACCACTAAGAGAATCATTCATTTCTTTAAAGTGCTGCAGAAAACAACCTATTTGGATATAATTAATTGTAAATAATTATATTTGATAAGCAAATCAAGTAAAACCAATTGGGTTTGAAACTTAGGATATATTCGTTGATATCTAGAGGGTTTTGAAATTTTTCGAACAGCGTGAAGTGGGTTTTTAATTTTCAAAGTTAGTGAATAGATTGGAAAAACTTGTTTAAATGTCTGTTTTATCTTAAAGTTACTTTTAATTAAGTTTCGATCTAAACCCATGTCTTGAGTAATTTGAGACCTTAAAGAACATGAACTTAAGTATTATTTAAGAGTAACGGTGAGTGGAGTTGAGCTGTGTTAGTGTGCTTTAGTGTGGGGTACTTAGTTTATTATTCTTTTTAGTATTTTTAAATTAATAGTGACGTGTAGTTTTCATACTTAGTTCAGTATACTAGTTGGACTTTCATACTCTATTTGAGGATTGTATTATATCGTTTTCAGGTGAGTAGTTGCATGCTACATATTTTTATAAATGTTCCCCTACCTTGAATTGTTGAAAAATTAAATTGTTGTTTCAGGACTAAACTATTTTGATAAATTATTATATTATCAATGGAATTAAATTATTTCCGAAACATGTGTAAACTTGGCATACTGTAAACTATATGTTATGGTCTCATGTTTATAATGGTGAACTACCATGTTTTGCGAAACTGAATTGTATTGATTATTGAGACCATGTGTATATAAAAGTCTAGGGAAATTATTTCATTATGTGTGGTGACTTTGGCCACTAGGGAATAGATTCGGGTTGGGCTGTGATGACTCTAGCGCTCAACGATTGTAAGGACAAGACTTAGGCTAGATGTAGTTTGCCTTTCGTGCTCTTCGAAGGGGTTTAGTTTCCTTGAGTACGATAACCCTACAGTTCGGACTCTCGTGATTCTAAATCTAGTTTCACAAGTGCAATGTGAAACAGAAAAGCACAATAAGAGTTCAAATCCAACAAATCTTTAGAAAATCCATCTATCATCAGAGATGCCAAAAATGGACAGCATTGCCAGATTTCATAATCGCCATCTAAATATTTTTAGGAAATTTAGAAAACTTGTGACTCATGCCAAAGGCCACTTGTCAATCATAACCAAAGTGTCTCGACTCCGGGACTTAGGTATAACAGGGGAAGGTCATGAATTGTGCACCCCACTCATCCAATCAAAGATTGGCCTCTACTAATCATGATGTGATTTTTTATAGACATTATATGCTTATGTTCTGATTATTTATGCTAACTTACTATGTGAGGCACACAACTATAGACCATGTCACTTATTTTGGGATGTTTTGATTTCATATTTGTTTTGAAAAGAGTTTTGAATAAGTACTACTTGAAAAAAAATAAAAAATAAAAAATAAAAGCGACCTCATATGTACATTTCTCAAAGTCATTCCAATTTAAGCGAAGTAGCCTTCATCCACTGACATTCAGTGAGGTATCTCAAATAAGCACATAGCCTCATGGTAGTATGCTAAGTATGGCAACAATTACACACATGAATATGCTAAAGCAAAAACGCTCACCTAGTACTCAACCAAGGCAAGCCCAAAAAAAAAAAAAAAAAAAAATAGTTAGAAAGAATGCATGTTCTTACTATGCAAAGTGACTAATGCAACGCATACAAAACACAACTACTAGGTTCGGTTTATTTAACATGTCATATGGATTAACTCAAAGCATGCACAACGCACGTATTCAAGTAAGTAAGAAATGACAACGATATTAGAATGATGAACCGAATCGAATGTATGCCAAAAATGGATGCAAAGCATAGCAATGATATGAAACGAAAACGTGAACTACCATGGTAAGCATGTAGGTAAAAGGGATAAAGAAATGGGGGCTGGAAGACATACAAAATATTACAAGTTTGTCCTCGCACAAGTGGGTCCGAATGAATGTCTTAATTAACTAATTATAACAACAAAAAATGAATTAATGAAATTAACTAGCTCTTACAAATTTGAATGAAGCCAACTAGTTAATTACACATATTAATATTAAAACACTAATTTAATGGACTCGAATGAAAGGCAAGGAACCGTATGCGCACAACCGAGAACATTATCAGGAAACCTCTCTATTTGCTGCCAGAACCTGCTCTGTTTACAGTTAGAAAATTATTTTGTTTTGGTCTCAGATTCTGCTCTGTTCTGCTGTAAAAATGCCACTACCTATACAAAAAAAGGTGGTCGGCCGGCCTTGAAAAGTGGTCGGCCGTACAAAGTGGTGACCAGCTAACCACTGCTTCTGGGGAATACCCTTGCTGCCACAGAGCTGAAACAGAGCAAGGACAGAGTGTTTCCAGGGAATGTTCATCCTCTCTGCCTTTCTTTATCATGAAACTGATCAAGGGAGGAGTAGATTCGATTCTCAAATCATCAATTATTGTAAATTTGTTGTGTGATGATCTTAGAACCAATAGGACAAAAGCTCAATAAAATGAAATGAAAGATAGACAACACCTCCTCCCTATCATGGAGTTACCTCAAGGGAGGGGGTAGACATTGCTTCATGAATCATTGAACATCACTAAAAAAGTATGCAATGATTCAAGACGCAATAGGTTCAATATAACGTTCGATTGAACCTAACCTAATCTTGTTATCTTTTTACCTTTTTTATTCCAATTTTATTAGCCCTTTTACTTTATCTTTCCATTTTCTTATCTTTTCTTCATTTTCGTCCGAAGGTGATGATTCCATCCACTAAATCCAAATGCAATAAAGGATAGCAAGCATCCCTTGACCCTAGAAATGAGCTTTTCAAGCCCTTTTCTATGGGGGGGTGAATTACAAAGAAAGAGTCAAACTCATTTACAAGCGATAATGAATTCAGAGTCAAACCCAAAATGAGCTATAATGACTCCAAATCCAAACTCGATAATAAGCTATAATGAAACTTTTCTTTGTGATTTCCAAGGGTCTAACAAGAAAATTAGTCCCTTAGGAGTAATGCACCGATGATAAAGGGAAGTATCAAATAAGAGATTATGCTTAACATAAGAGAGATGTAATGCCCTGTTAATGAACCTCTAAAGAGATTAAACCATTTAGCATGAAACGTCTCTTTCTTATGCTTTGAGCGGTAATCTTTTGTTTGATACAACTCTTAATCAAAAGAAACAAAGAAAAGATGGAGATTGCAGAGTGTTAATGGAAAGTAGATGATTACAATGGTATGAACATATATGAAAGCTATAAAAAAGAAAGAAAAAACTATTAACTCCAGTGGATTAGAAGCTATAGCCTATACACCAATCCATGAGGACTTACAACAACACATCTATAGTATTTAATGCATAATTTAACAATCTAAAAAGCTTTGAAATAGTATAAAGACAATGCTAAAAATTAAGTTTTTGAGGTGGAAAAAGTGAGCAAAAATGGCATAAAGCCAAGGGGTTTCAACCAACCAACAAGTCTAAGAAAGGGTGGCTAACCTCTTCTCTTTTTTTGTGACTTAAAATCACATATTTCAGGCCTCAAAACACTTTGAAAATAGTATGAAAAAGTAAAGAAAAGAGAGAGAAAAGATGGTACAAAAGCTCAAATTATACCTCTTGAAAGAGAGGGAGAGCTTCATTATTAACAAACCGCAAGCTTAACACTCTGTAGTAGCTAAAATTGTATTCAAAAACCTCAGCAAAATCCTCAAGTCTTTGCTTAGAAGGTGTATGTATAGTATATGTATATTGCAAGAGAAGAAGGAAGTGTGTTGGACAAGTTATAGCTCTTTGCCAAAATTTTCTAACCCCAAACCATGAGGGATGGCCATGTATTTATGGAAAAACAGGGTTCTCATGTTGAAAATATATGTAAAGAGATAGCAGGTGCAAGGCATGCACATGGGGACAGTTGGCTATCTTCAAATATCTATTGTCAGGAAACATGGCCGGCCGGCCACTTGTTGGCTAGCTCTTCTCTAGGTGGTTAGGCAAGAAAAAATAAGGTTTCGGTTAAAAGGGGGTGCAAGGTTTAGGCTTTAGAGCTTGAAACCAAAGCCTTTTGCTGAAGAAATCGAACAACTGCATAGCGTAACACTTCATAATTGAGTGCTCAGAGTGAGACTTACAAGTCTTAAGGGCGATCAAAAATGGGATGTCTATAGTTGCCCCTCTTTGATAGAGCTTGAAGTCATGAAATGACGTGAGTGAATGTCAAAACCCAAAGATAACCCATTTGACAAGGCCATAAGACTTGGGCAAACAAACAAAATGTAAATGCAATTGGTTGAACTCGAAAGTTGCCTACGTATCCCTTTACAAGGAATCAAACCAACGTCATTCAAGGGCACGATGCAAATGATATGCACAAAGAATACATTTAAAAGCTAGACTTACACGCTTTGCGAAGTCGATTATTTTTGAAAATCCATGATCATGCAAGATAATGCAATGAGCAATAAACGAGATGACAACATCCGAATGAAACAAGCCTCAAGCTTAAAAATAAAATACATCCAACCGTGCCTCACATGGAAAGGAGTAAGAAAAAAGCAATTCTAAACACGTTTCACGTGAAAAAAAGAAAAACAGTGCAACCAAAAGGTGTATCTAACTGTATTTCATACGGAGAGAGGGAAGGTTTGAACCGGGTGAAAACGACATTCTAACACGTTTCACGTAAAAGAATGAAGTGGTGGTCTAACCAACAGACGTATCTCACCGTATTTCATACGGAGAGAGGGAAGGTTGTGATCGGGTAAAACAATGGGCTGGTTGTACAATGATTTGGCAAGCCGACCACCCGACCCGAATTCAGGGGTAAAATGGGTTTTTACACCCGTGGCCTATTTAAAACATGTTTTGACTAATTTTTCATACCTACACCATCCAAAAACCTCACCTCTCTCTCTAGGTTCTCTCTCCCTAGATTTTCACTCTATTCGCGTTACCTAACGACCCACGCAAACTTTATTCTTAAAACCAATTTGACCCTCTACGTTTTGAACCGATTGGATTTTGATTTGGTTGAGTTTTGGGGTTTCTCATTGTTTTTGGCTCATTCTCATGATTTTTTTTTCTTGGTTTCCATGCACCCACTTCCGAGTTTTTACTTTTTTCTCTCTATTTCTTTTTCCTAGGGTTTGGTTTTGGTATTTTGCCTGTTTCTCTCACTTTCTTTATTTTTCTCTCTCCATCCACTATATTTCTCATGGCTAACGATATTCCATATGATGGTGCCCTTCCTGAGGTGCCAATGCTTCCACCCACTGTGAGTGTTGAGGAGTCAATGAGTGAGGAAGCTGACAGAGCGGCAGAGGACATTATCGCCGATATTGCTGCAGAGGAGATCTACCCTCCAAAGCCTGAGCTCGAGCTACTGCCGTTGAGGGTGAGGCCTTTCGACCCAGTTACATACCACTCACATACACATGTGATGGCTTATGGTGGCATGTTGCGATTCAAGGACTTTGCTCGGGGCACAACTGAGGACTTTCTCTTGAGGAAGTGTGCATCACACCTCTCCCATGACGCATCTGAGGTAAGAATTGATGCTTTTTCTTATGTACTTTTATGGCTTTGACTTTCATTACAATTTCTTATCTGCCATGTATTTTAACAAATTCTTCCATCAATACAGGGTGATGCTCTCGTATAGAGAGGCTACAGGGTTGTGACGGCGAGGGACTGATATTAGAAGCTCCATATTCGAGTCTGAGAACTAGTTGATGAGGCAAGCTTCGGCCTATTCTGCTCAGGGCTCACACGACTACAGGCTAGTTGGGCCTTGTTCGGTGCTTTGATGGAGAGGTGGTGGGACACAACCAGCTCCTTCCACTTCTCTTCCACAGGGGGAGATGACGATAACCCCTTATGATTTCTCCATGCTTATGGGACTAAGAGTGGGGGGTGATCAGATCCCCTTCGACATTGACATGGGCCAATAGGAGGCCGCCTAGATCTATTTGCTCGGCGCGCGCGTTCCTTTGGACAGGTCAGCCATGGTCAGATATAGCTAGTTCTATGACCACTTCCACGGGAGTCAGCTAGAGACTCAGGAGCAAGTCGAGCAATACACCCAAGGCTTCCTAATCTATTTCCTCGGTACCACCTTCTTTGCGAACATGTGGAATACCATAGGTTTGTATCTGCTTAGTGCTTTAATGGTCTTGTCTCGGGTGTAGTTCTATGACTGGGGTGGCGCTAGCCTCACCACTCTGTACGGCTACATGAGCTCCGGCTCCCACAAGAAGGGGAACAAGATCGGAGGCTACTAGAGAGCTTAAGAGGTATATAATACACTTTTTGTTTCCATTTCCATTGTACATTATGCTTTCTGCTTTGCATTTTTAGTCGTTATTTGTGTTTTTGCTCGTATTTCTATCTCTGCCTGTATTTTTGTCTTTGCCTGTTGACTCACAAACTAATATTTTCTTGTAGCTCTGGGTCTATGCCTATTTTCTTGCCCTTGTCTCGGTTCTATGAGATGAAGTGGAGGCAGCCATGTCCCACTCTAGACAATATGACGGCAGGTGCCACCATTGGCGCCGCAGTGTTACCACCTTTGCCTACTATTGCTGTTTCTTTGATACGGTGACAACGTGCGAGGTAATCTGACACTCATGCCTATCCCATTTTATTTTTATTTATTTGATTCCATTCTATGCTCTAGCAACTAACAACAACTAATAACTGATAACTGTGAATTCTCTGTTTGCAGGTGACATGGCAGCCATGGGTGGCGATGTCAGCCGGGGCGAGGGACGAGTATGTCGGGTCCTGGGATACCTCCTGGCTATGGATTTTGTTGGATTGTCTTTTCTACAGGACCTGGTATTTGGAGAAGAGGTTTGTGCATTAGACCCTGGGCCTCCCTACCCCAGTTATTCCTGTTCATCTCCCTGCGTTGATGAGGATTGCCAATAGCCTACCAGTTGAGGCTATTGTGCAGTTTATGGCAGGACAGGACGTCGATCTCTCCCTTGGGGTCGGGGATTATGCTGAGTTCATTCAGACCCATCTCATCTCACCTCTAACCAGAGCTCGATGCTGGTATGCCTGCTGCTAGAGCTGGTATGCCAGCTGCTAAAGGTGCTATTCCTGTGGTTGAGTGTAGACACCTAATTTTTGACCACCCTCACGACTTGGGCACCATCACTTATGCACCCAATGATGAATTGTATATGCTTGTTAAAAGTTCGAAATTCTCAGCAGAATGCCATGACTTTGAGCCTTCAAACCCTACACACCTTGTGACTTGTTTTTGGACCAAAAAAGTAATTTTTCAAGCCTAAACATCCTAGTGGCCTGCCAAGCCACCCCACTTGTGTAGCCTCTGTAGATAGTAACCTATCGGCCACTTGTGTATTTTTGCAAATATTTTGGCTAGCTGTGCCAGCTATTTTCACTGATGCATACACCTATCTACACATGTATGTATTGATATTTCTAAGGAATTTTGATGTTTTTCTATATATTGGAGACCTCCCCTTCCATTTTTGAGGGCTGAACATTTTGGAGCAAAATTATCTCTCTCTCTCTCTCTCTCTCTCTCTCTCTCTACAATTCTGCCTCTCTCTCTTGTAAATTCCTAAGCTTTTGCATGCTTTTGCCTATACGCTATAAAGCAAACCCTGTGGTATTTGAGATGAGGTACTTTTAAGCCTATTTTAAGCTCTTGAGGATGTGTAAGTGTTGGTTTAACACTTGGAAAAGGTTCTCCTCTTCAAGAGGTATAAGTCTTGGCTTGTTGATTTGCTTTATTAGCTATTTTTCCTATTGTTTTAGACTGTTTTTGGGCTGTTTATACTCTGTATTTTTGGGCTGAAACTTGTGGCTTAAGGCCAATAGGGGTGGAGGGGTGGATCACCCTTCTTTGTACCTTATTTCTTAGGCCTTTGCCCTTGTGTTTCCCACCTTGTTGTCAACTTTCTTTGAGCTTTTAAATACTGAATTTCAGAGTTATTTCAATGTTTAAAACCATGTTTTGAAGTCCCAAAAATGAAGGGGGTAGCCTTCCCTCATTGTGCTTGTTAACTAGCTTAACATGCTCCATGTTTCAGCTTATTGTTCTAACTTTTTTTGTCTTAATTTCAGCATGTTTTAGGACTGATTTAGCACTATTGTAAGACAATTTTTAGTTTTTCTTTACATTTGAGCATTGTATTGCATGCTTGTAGTGTAATAGTATTCATAGGTTTGGTGGTTTAGGCTTTAGCCACCAACCTATTGGAGTTGATAGCATTTGTTTATGGCTTTTCATACTTTTTTTCATGTCTATTCACTTCTGCAACCTCCCTCATTTCTTGGCTTTTTATTTTCTTTGAAAGTTGGTCCAAACTAGTTGCTTGTTTAAAGCATGAGATTAAGGTCTTGTGCTTAATGGTTTAATCCTTTTGGGGGTTCATTACCAACAGCATGACACTTCTCTCATACCTAAAACAACTCTTGGTTTGGAACTTCTTTTCATTAGAGGACTTAAAGCTCACTCTTGGACTTAATTGACTAAGGAATGGTTGGTACTTAAAATGGAGTAATAAAATTGAGACTAAAAGTGATGCAAGATAATAAAATCAACTTGGGTTCAATCAGACGTTAATTGAACCCATTGAGTCTTGAGTCGTTTCATACTCGTTAGTGATGTAAACGATTCAAGAGTCAATGTCAACCACTTCCCTTGATCAATTCATGATAGGGAGGAGGTTTGAGAGTCTTTTCTTGTTGCATTTATTAAAATTGTACACCTTGGTTCATAGGCCATCATGCAATGAGATTGCATCGATTAATGGTTTGTGAATTGAGCTTGCCACTCTTTTGAGCTGTTTTGATGATAAGGAGGGGTAAGAAGTACAAACATACCTTGAGAATATCCTGTTTGTGCTTTGTATGCTTTCTGTTGCTGCAGGAGGAACCAAGCATCAATGTCTGGCAAGCCACTATTTCTGGACGGCAGGCTACCATTTGTGGCTGGCCGTCCACGACTTCTGGCTTGCTGGCCACTTTTGTCAAATTGAGCATAAGCTTTTTGGAACAAAACAGAGCAGAGGCTGAGGTGAAAAGAGGTTCTATTGTGCAATAGAAGCATTCTGGCAGCAGAACAGTAGAATTTTCGGGTGGAAATCCGAGCATGCATGAACATTCCGCGCTTCCTAGGGCTGATTAATTAGTTTAGCTATTTATTTCATATTGTATTCATGTTGTAATTAATTAGTTAGTTCTAATTTGTAATAATTAATTAGTGTAATTAATTAGTTTTGTAATAACTAGCTAGAATAGTTAGTTTATTCAGTTTGTAATAATTAGTTAATTTGTTGTTGCAATAGCTAGTTAATTAGCTTAGCTAGGTAGTTTATTCGAACCCTCCTATACAAGGGCAAGCAATTGTAATAACGTGTATGTCTTCCAACCCCACGTCTTTCTCCCTTTTATTTACCTATTTATGATGGTTAGTTTAGGGCATCATGTTTCGTTTAGCATCTTTCATGCCTTGCATCCATTGTCTTGCATGCATTGAGCTCGGCACATCATTCTAACTTGCATTGTTAGTTAACACTTCTTTGAATACGTGCTTAGACCGCATGCTATCAAATTGATTCATATGCTATATTAGTAGCCGAGTCTAGTAATTGCATATCGTATATGTTGCATTAGTCGTATTGCATAAGTTAAGAACATGCATTTTTGTATTTATTTTGCTTTGTTTGGCTTGCCTTGGAGTACTAGGTGAGCTTTTGTTTGCTTTAGCATAATTTCATGATTGTGATTGTTGCAATGTTTAGCATATTCACCATGAGGCTAAGTGCTTAAGTGATAAACTATTTGAATGCCTGTGGATGAAGGCTAGTTGCTTGAATTGGAATAATTTAAGTGATGTTCATATGCAATCACTTTTTCAAGTGGTACATATTTGAAACTCTTTTCAAAAACAAACATCAAAATCAAATGTTCCAATTTTTTGCAAATTAGTCTATACTTGTGTGCGCATCACATAGTGATGTTAGCCTAATGATCTGAATAAGAGCATATAATGTACATAAGATTTACATCATGATTAGTAGAGGCCGATCTTTGATTGGGCAAGCGGGGGTGCTCAATTCATGACCTTCCCCTCTTGTACCTAAGTTCCTGAGCCGAGACAATCATGGTGATGACGGACACATGGCCTTTGGCATAAGTCATGGGTTTCCTAAATTTCTCAAAAATATTTAGGTGGCAACTCTGTATCTAACAAAGTAGTCCATTTTTGGCATTGTGATTCAAAAATGATTTTCCAAAAGATTTGCTGGGTTTAGATTGATTGGTGTTTATCTATTTGACATTGCAGTTGTGAGATTGGATTCAGAACCATAGGAGTCCGATACTGTAGGGCTTATCGTCTTCCGAAAGGAGCGCAAAAAGTCGAGCTACATTGAGCCTCATGCTGGAGGGTTACCCCCGCTGTACATGTAGCAGGTCTGCCTGTGATCCCGACCACGATCACCTGCTGGTGGCCGAACGGGACAGCCCACCAAATCCCAGTTAACTATCCAAGGGAGCGTGAATACGTTAGGGACCTTAACGTGCAGTAGGTATGTTCTTTGTCTTGCAGTTTGTGTTTCATATTCCCTTTTCTGTATACTGATGCCTAAACTCACTTGTAGGTGTCGGTGGAGTATGTTGATGGCCTCCTTCAGTTCGTTAACTCCTTGGTCCAGATGGTGCGTAGAAGAGAGGCCCTACTTGCCTACTACGGTCATCAAGTATTCTATTTTTCTCATTCATTTGACTATGCTGATTCTTTTCTTGCCATACTCATACTGATTCTGCACTAAACTGTACTGATGCTCTATTTCTTGCTTTCAGCCTCGATCTGTACCTGTGGCATCGGTGGCACCAGCGTTCACCTCCTCCGGCTGTAGGGAGGGAAGGTAGATAGGCTCTTATACGTGGGAGGGGCAAGAGTAGAGGTCGAGACAGAGGCAGGAGTGCCCGGAGTTAGAGTAGAGAGTCTTAGCCACAGGAGATTTCCTCATCTTCTGAGCCGATTTTGAGTGGAGATAATGCTGAGACCAACGACATTAAGGAGACGATGAGCGAGCACTGTAAGTTTGGGAGTGAGAAGGATGACGTTGGTTTTAGGTCAGGGAGCAGAGAGAATGATGCTAACTCTGAGTCCCACTCCTCTAATGGCAGCTGCATCGATGGTGACAAAGCTCCTAAGTCCCCTCCTCAGAAGAGGACGAAAAGGGCCTTTTGATGCATTTGATGCGACTGATACAAATTTTTTTGCACTCTTTTACTCTTTTCTTTTGCCTTGGTAGTTTAAAACTTTGTATGGCTTCAGATAGGTCTTCACTTTTCTGTTTTGAAAACTTGTATTTGCACTTTTGTAAAAACTATGATCGGGGTAAAACCCTGCAGTTTTATAAAAGAAGGAATTTTGTTTTCACAACATCTCGAGAATGGCATAACACTTACACAAAATTGTAACTGAATTTGCAACTAAGAATGCTTGTATTTGAATGATGTTCGTAGCCAGATATTGAGCCTATAATCGACCAAAACATAAAATACAACTCAATAAAGGAAAAACAAAGTAAAAACAACCTAAACACAACTATTTACACTTGCCAAAAACAAAAGACTCAAAAGCAAAAAAAAGGGCCAACATAACACTACTGCTGAGCTACCTGGCCAACATACTTGGTTGGCCGGCCAATAGAATGGACGACCGGCCTAGAGGGTGGCCTGTTGGCCAAGACCTGCCGCTGGACAACTAGCAATAGTCGCCACCATCAGAATAACGACCCCTGACTTCTTCGGACTTCGATTTTTGTTGCGGTTCTCAATCTCGAACCAAAGAGTCCAAATCTGGTAAATCGTTTTGAAGGAAAAGCAGATTTTTGAAAGAAGTGCCAAACATGGACTGCTTTGCGGATAACATGAGTCGCCACCTAAATATTTTAAAATGGGAAATTTAGGAAACCACGACTCTCGGTCTTGAAGGCCACGTGTCCGTCATCACCAAAGTTGGCTCGGGAACTAGGGTACGATTAGGGAAGGTCACATCGTGAGCACCCCCGCTCGCCCGGTCAAAGACCGGCCTCTACTAACCATGATATCTGTTTTTGAAAACTTTGTGAGTTCTTATTCTGATTATTAGCCTAGGTTACTATGTGATGCTCGCAGCAAACAAGTATAGACTGGGCCGTCTGAATTGGAACAAAACATTTCATGTTTGTTTGTTTGAAAATGGTGTGAAGGTGCTACCCGCAGGTAGGCTAAAATGCGGATTTGCCACCCTCGGGTGGGCTTAGAAAACATGATTTTGCCACTATCTAGTGGGCTTAAAACAAACAGTCAATGTATTGTCCCAATTCAAATAACTCAACCTCCACCCACAGGCATTCAAGGCAGTTATATCACATAAGCATATAGCCTCATGGTAAGCATGCAATCATGGCAACACTCACACGTATGCAAGTATGCTAAAGCATAAAACTCACCTAGTACTCCAAGCCAAAACAAAAGCTCATTAGAAATCCATGCATGATCCTAGATGTGCTGAAATGCCTAATGCAACACATGCAAAATGCAACTAAGATAGCAGGCTCGGCTATTCTAAATATGGCATATAAGATGCAACAGCTATCAAGTACTCAACTTGGAATTGAAATCTGATGCGGTTTGTATGATGCTTGTAGGCAGTGCGTGCAAAAGCAGATGAATGATGCAAACATCTTTGTCATCTTGTATGCTAATTGAAATATGCCCTATATCTAACCATTCAAAGCGGGTAAATAAAGGGAGAAAGAAATGGGGGTTGGAAGACATACATCACTCACACACCCTTATTACATTTATGCCCTCGCCGAGGGTCCGAATAAAATAATATCTGATCGAATAAAAGAATATACTGATCGAATAAATATACCGATTTCTAATTAATTAACAAATTAATTACGAAAATAAAAGCGGCATGCAAGCCGAGGGCGCCTTTGCTCGATGAATGGTATATCTTTGAAATTGCTTGGCAGAAATCCTTTGGGATGCCCCATTAGCCTCTTTGCAATTTTCTCGAAATGCGTGCCGACCTCGAAAAGTTGTTGATTGTTGATTTTCTTTTGCAACAGAGAGCGGAAAAGGGCATAGCAATGTATTTCACAAATATATGCATGCCTCGATCCTCGTGCCACCAATCACGCATATCGATGCATGATGGCGAGAATCGAATTGCACAACTCAATATGGGATGAATGCATATGAATGCTACAACAAAACCTAACTCCATCATGGGTAATCCGGTGTCGGTGACTGGGAATTGAGACCCGTTCGTTACTCGAGTCTGAAGCAGCGCCTCATTTCCGTGCAAAATGCATGGTATGCATGAAATGCAACTAACATACAACCTAGCATGCGATGCTATGAAAATGAGATGAAAATGAGAAGCCTCGGCGTGCTGCACGCACGCAAACCGAGGCGATGGCATGAAATGCAAAGCGGATAAAAGTGTCTCGAAATGCGTGCACGGGCACGCAAACCAAGCGATGACAAAATGGAAACCGGATACAATCGAAGTGCCTCGAAAGCGCGCGGTAGCGCCGTCGGCGATGATGAAAGAATGAAAATCGGGTAAAACCGAAGTGCCTCGAAGCAGCGTGCCTGGTAGCGCCGCAAACCGAGGCGATGATGAAATGAAAATCGGATAAAACCGAAGTTCCTCGAACGCATACCTGCAAAGCGCCGTCGGCGATGATGAAAGAATGAAAATCGGATAAAACCGAAGTGCCTCGAAAGCAGCGTGCCTGGTAGCGCAAATCGAGGCGATGATGAAATGATGAAAATCGGATAAAACTGAAGTGCCTCGAAAGCAGCGTGCCTGGTAGCGCAAGCCGGCGATGATGAAATGGGAAAATCGGATAAAACCGAAGTGCCTCGAAAGCGTGCCTGGTAGCGCCGTCAGCGATGATGAAAGAATGAAAAAAAAACGGATAAAACCGAAGTGCCTCGAAATGCGTGCCCGCGGACACGCAAACCGAGGCGATGATAAAATGAGACGAGATGGCATACGGAATGCAACGATGGGCTTACACCAATATGGGAGAGCCTCAGCTCATTCACATAGGAGGCCGTCGGATAAAAACAAAGCTGCCTCGAAACGCGTGTCCGCGGACACGCAAATCGGGGCAATGATGTAGAAGCATGAAAATGCAAATTGGGCTTATGCCAACATGAGATAGCCTCAGCCACGCTCACATAGGCTGCCGGAATGATAAGAATGAGGTGCCTCGAAGTGCGTGCCAAACCGAGGCAATGCAAAAATGATACAAATGGCATGGGAAATGATATGCAAGCATGGCAATGGAATTTCAGCACCTAAATAAAGGGGAAAACAGCCCCGAAACAATTCGAAATGACACTCGAAGCATGCACTCATCCCGCAAGTGTGAAATTAAGCCCCGAAATGGCCTATAGCCATGCCATACATGCAAAATATGAACATGGCAGCCAGAACAGTAGCAAGGCAGTCCCAAATATGGCATTTTTCAGTAACAAACATGGCCAAAATGCAAGCATAGATAGATCAACAATAGCATGCAAAGTTAGTGGCCAAAAGAGGAGTATTGAGACAAGTGACATATGAAAACCCCAAATGGACAAACTTTCTTCTAAAACATTGGAGATGAGCTAAAAATAGGCACAATTGCAGAAGATGACATCCTCAAAATCAGAATAAAATCATGCTAACAATTCCATGCAAAAATGGAGCTCAAAAGAGGCTATAACAAGAGTCATGCAAAGAAAGCACCAAATGACAAAATTTTCTTCATGAAATGTGTAAAGGGGGTCAAAATAAGGCCAAAGTCAGTATGGGTCGAAGTCCCAAAAACAAATAGAAATAGGTCAAAAGTTGCATACAAAAATGGGCACACTTGATGGAATTTGAAGGAAGTGGTGGATACAATGGCCAAATGAAGTTGAGCCCTTCTACAATGTTGTAGAGGGGCTCAAAATGAGCACAAAACCAGTAGGGGTCGGACCCATAAAAACAAAAGGAAATAGGCCTAAACTAGCATGCAAGATAATGGCATAAAAGCTAGGTATTGAAACAAGTATATCATAGAAGCCTCAAATGAAGTTGAGCCCTTCTACAAAGTTGTAGAGGGGCTCAATATGAGCACAAAACCAGTAGGTGTCGGAGCCCCAATTCTCAACCAAATAGAGTATAGAAATGAATCAAGAAAAAGCCCTAAAAGTTGGTTTTGAAGACTTACCCTTGAAGACTTGTCTTTCTTTGATTCTTGGCTTTGATTTGTAGCTTCTCAACCTCTGAAATTCACTTCCTAGCTGCTGGAATGGTAGTAGGGATGGTGAGGCTAGGTGTTGATGAAGAGAAGACCTAGGGACTTGGAAGCTTTTTGAGGTTTTGAGCTATGAAAATGGAGGAATTTGAAGATGATCTCTTGAGACAATTTTTTCCAACCTTGAAGAAGGAGAGGGAGGGCCCTTTAAATAAACAAGAAATAGGGTGTAAAGGGAGGAAAGCACCCAATCTTTCCCTCGAAATATCCCGGATGCCGGGATATGTTGGAAAATATCAGGACAATTTGGGACAGTGAAGCGAAGTGGCCGGCAGTAAATTGTGGGAGGTGGCGGCGGCCACCCCTGTCGACACTACCCCTCTGGCCGGCCATGGCACAAATTGAAGTGAAAATTTTTGGCCGACCACCATGCAGAGTGTCCTCCCAAGTGTGTAGAATAAGGTCCCGTGGTCGGATCAACGCAAGCAGAAGTCACAACATGAAGCTTGAAGGAGAGGCCCAAAAATGAAACCAATAGTCTCTGGCCGACCACCATACCAAGGTGTCCTCCTAGATGTGTGCAACAAGAATCCAAGGTCGGAAATTGGCAACACTGGAGGAGGAGTCACAACATAGAGCTTGAAGGAGGCCCAAAAATGAAACCAATAATCTCGGCCGACCACCATACCAAAGTGTCCTCCCATGTCCTCTGATCACGGATATGTAACTTTGGTTGGAAGAAAATACCCCAAGGTGTTCAACATTGGCGGAAGTGAAAAGCAGGCTCGGGAGGAATGGCAGCTATCTGGGATAATTGCTGGCCCCCCACCCCCCAGTGATCTTCCTGGTGTTGAAGCAGAGGTACCTGCCAAGTTTGAACAAAAACCAATGAGAAATGAACGTTCGGGGCCAAAACCGAGCAATTCGGGATCCCGAAAATGAGCCGGTGCGGAAGTGGTATTCGGCGAAGTGGGTATCTGCGACCCAGTGTCCCTCGGGATGACAAAAGCAGAGGTCCCTGCCAAAATCGAGAAAACCGATGCAAAATGAATGCTCGGGACCAAAAGGCGATTTGGGGTCCCAAAACGATTCTGAGCACGAAAGTGGCATCTGACCACGAAGTGGGCATCGAGGCCCAGGGGTTCCTCGAAATGTTAAAAGCAGGTCTCATAAAAACCGGAGAAAGCGGATCTGAAATGAATGCTCGGGGCCCAAATCACGCGATTCGGGGTCCGAAAATGGGTCGCCGAACACCGCAGTGGTGTTCGTGCGAAGTGGGCATCGAGGGCCCCAGTGTTCCTCGGAACATTAAACGAGGTCTCCGTCAAAAACCGGAGAAGTCGGAGATGGTTAGGCGGTCCCGAGGCACCTGACTGGCGGCTCAAACCGCAGGGCAGGGCTCGAAATGGGCAAAATGGCCTCTGACCCACGAAAAGTAGCTCACGGCCACGGGAGATAATCTCTGGGATCACTCCTTCCCTCGGGAAAGAAAAGAGAAAACCGAACTGGTTATAAACCGAGACAAGGTAGAGAAGATGGTTGGAGTCCGGCGAGGCGTGGCGCGACTATGAGACTTCTGAACGAGCACAGTATGCAACATCACCGAGTGCTCAACCGGTGACGTCTGAGTCTTAAGGTCGGTCAAAAATGGGGTGTCTCTGATTGCCCCTCTTTGTGAACTTCGAAAGTCAAGTGGCGGGAGTGAATGTCAAAGCCGAGCGACCCATTTTGACAAAGGGAAGACTTAGACAATCATACAAGATAAAGCGAGATATGTGCCCTTGAGCAAAATGGGGCAAAATGCAAATGATAGGCACGAGCCGGTGATCATGCAAATCTGCAAAAACATAATGAAGCAAGTATTCGCAAATAGATGCAGATTTTAAGCAAGAATGCAAAGCAAAGTAACGACTACATTTCATGCGGTTAGGAATGCGGAGAATCATTCAATTCTCGTCGCGTCTCACACGGAGAAGATCGATACTGCGCGATTAAATGCAGTGCTTTTGACCTCAAATGAACCGTACATACAATATCGTGCCTGCAAAAGGGAGAAATCTAACAAGAACAATATGCTAACAACATACATTCAATGCGATTCCCATGACTCGAAGAGTTTGACACATCTGATGTCGATGAATGAATGCAACATAAGCGAGAAAAGATAATCTGGCGACAACGCATGTTCAAGCATAGAAGTATTGTACACCGAGAAATCATGCATGACAATGCAAATCATTCGTGAGAATGCAGATTATGAGCCAAAGAAGCGTAAAAGCGAGCACAAATCGGGATGCCCATTTGACATGAAATAGCCAGGAAAAGCAGCGCATTTCGGCGGCAACTCGATCATGACCTCTGATTCACCTCCGGAGAGGTCACAACATGTTTAAAAAGGATACACTCGATTTTGATGAATAATGATGAGACACATATCGGAAATTGCGATTAAAGTTTCGTGAACAATTCGCCGAAAGTGCACTTTTCTTCAACTTTTTGGTCAGGAACTCAGATCTTCCTCAAAATTTGCGAGAGGTAGGGGAGGGTAGGGAAGATGGTCGGCCAGCCCATTGCCCTAGGAGGCCATCGGCAGACCAAAAAGTAGAGGGCCGGCCGGGTTAGGTGGCAGTAGGCCACTGCTTGAGGGGCAAAATGGTCATTTTGGCATTTTCTATATATGCACCTCCATTCCATCCGAAATCACACCCAAAGTTGCAAAACTTCTTCCTCTTGCTCTCTAGACCATTTCTCTCTCGGATCTGCATTTTATCTGCGTCCTCGGCCTCCCATAAGTTGTTTTTTTGAAATCTTTGATTTAAGCACTTTAAAGTGACTAAATTTCGACTTTGGGGCTTCTCTTCTCATTTTCACCACTTGAGGTAATTTTGTTTCAATATTTGGAAAATTTTTCCGGAGTTGACTTTTGGTTGACTTTTCATTTCAGGAGTTGACTTTTGTTGACTTTTTCTAATTTTGGCCTATTTTGCTCATTTTGCTCCTCTTTTGATTTCTCGACATGGCGGGCCATTTCCCTCACGGCGGAGGTTTCCAGTCTGGGGATGATTTTGATCTCATGACCTTGCCCCAGGGTCGCCCTTTCCTTCGATCGTTATGCTCGGTGATGCATAGGCTTCCATGAGCCACTTTTCGTCATTTTACGCATTCAACGATCGAGCACCGTGGATCTTCTTCTCTGAGGCGGGGCGGCACCTCTCCTACGATGAGGTATTTCACTTTATTCTCTGTATTTCTCGTGCATTTCATACTCTGTCATGCTTAGACACTGCAGTTTAACTACGACATGAAACTTGCACCTGAGCATGTAACTTAAACATTTTCATGAACACAGCATATTTGAATAATTGTGGCCTGAGTGCACATTAGTTAGAAATTGAACACACAGCTCAAACATTGCTTCATCGAAGACACAATCCGAAGTCGAAAATGAGCACACAGCACATACTGACTAAGAGTAGAACACATAGTCCCAAAACTCAGATTTTGAACACGACCCAGTTCAAGCGAACACACGACCCATTGATTGAGTAGAGCACCACGGCCTTGATTGAGTAGAACACCTGACCCTAAACTTTGAAGCAAACACATTGCTTGATTTGAAGTAGAACACACAGTCCCAAACTTGAAGCGAACACACATTGATTGAGTAGAACACCACGATCCCAAACTTTAGGCGAACACCACATTGATTTGAGTAGAACACCAGTCCCAAACTTTGAAGCGAACACATTACCTTGATTTGAGTAGAACACACGACCCCAAACTTGAGCGAACACCACATTGATTGAGTAGAACACCACAGTCCCAAACTTGAAGCGAACACCTGACCCTTGATTTGAGTAGAACACACAGTCCCAAACTTGAAGCGAACACAACCTTGATTGAGTAGAACACACAGTCCCAAACTTGAAGCGAACACACCCCTTGATTTGAGTAGAACACAGTCCCAAACTTGAAGCGAACACACTTGATTTGAGTAGAACACAGGTCCTAAACTTTAGGCGAACACACACTTGATTTGAGTAGAACACACAGTCCCAAACTTGAAGCGAACACACGGCCTTGATTGAGTAGAACACAGTCCCAAACTTTGGGCGAACACATTGCTTGATTTGAAGTAGAACACAGTCCCAAACTTAGGCGAACACATTGCCCGATTTGAGTAGAACACAGATCCCAAACTTGAAGCGAACACATTGCGATTTTACGAAACTTTGAACACGCTTGACCTAAATGCCAAACTTTGAACCATGACCCATTTTCACTTTACTTGCACCAGCTCATTTTCACTTCAGTTGGATGTAGTACATTTTCACTTCATTTGCTGATTTATGGATTTATTGAAATCAGTTCACTCTCGCCTGATCTTGAGGATATGGCTCCGTCGGCTGCGAGTGGTATTCGAGCTTCAAGCTGTCAGGATTGGTAGACTTTGCGGGTTTTGGGCCATTCTGCAGAGGATTATCTCATTGCCTCATTAGTAGGACTTTACTCGCTGCTTTGGCGGAGAGATGGTGGGACACCACCAATTCCTTCCATTTTTCTTCCACTAGGGATATGACCATGACCCCGCTGGACTTTGCTGTACTTACTGGCCTAGACGTAGGCGGTGTTTCCATTCCCTACGACGAGGATATGGGACAGTGGGAGGCTGCCTGGATGCACCCTCTTGGGGACACACCGCTTTGTAACAGAGGTTGGGAGGTCAGATACTCTGGTTTCTTGCCCATTTCCGTGACCTGAGATGGAGCACGAGACTCTGAGGAGGCGGGCGATATGCCGGTTTCCTCATGTACCTCCTCGGCACCACCTTGTTCCGATAGAGAACATGGTAGGCTTGTACCCTCTTGGCGCTCTGGTGGACTTATCACGGGTTGGTCGGTATGATTGGCTGGCGTGGCTACCTGTCTTTGTTATATGGCGCGGTCTCTCGCACCGAGGGACTTACTCGGTGGCTCTTGGAGAGCACAGGAGGTACATTCCGTCCTCTTGATTTACATTTTGCTCCTCATTACTTGTTCACTTTGCACACACGGCGCACTTTGCATTACGTATTACCTTTAGCACTTTGTACTCATATTCTGCATTGCTCTTTCCAGGTGTGGGTATATGTGTACTTTCCCACATTGGCTCCGGAGATGGAGGTGGCAGGGCCTCCGACGACTCCGTATTCGCTGATGTTTGATGGTGAGCATCTACCGAGGCCTCGAGAGACTCTCTCTTCCCTGCGACGGTACTTTGACACTGTTCGGCGGCAGTACTTGAACTCTCGGTTCTTTTCATTTTCATCTTTGATCGGCATTTCTAATTGATTTATACGGTTGTCCACAGATCACTTGGCGACCTTAGGCGATCTTTGGCGGCGACCTCGAGCATCAATACCGGAGGTTGACTAGTTCTCGATCTGATTCTGCTCGAGGACGGTCGGCGGGCTTGGTTCTGAGAGCGTTTTGTTGTCGAATATGGGGGCAATTCTCGAGAGCCTCTGCGTGCCTCCAGACACCATGCGGACTGCTGATAGATTATCCCCCGAGGTCGATAGTGCTATGCGAGGCGGTGATGCTTTATTACATCTTCTTGATGGGAGCTCGCCACCTACCGCCGCATATACGATGCCCCCACGGCGGAATGCGGGCTCCACCACGAGGTCCACCGGCGCACCATCTTGAGTCGCGCCCGTGCTGAATATCCCTTCTTCTAGTAGGTGGCACATCCGAGGTGGGCGATTCGATTCCTCGATCCCTCCGACTCTTGATCATCGGGGTGGCGGACATGCCGACCGAGTTGACAATTGGCGATTTGGGGGCGCCTTACGGTCCGTTAGAGCCTCCTCTGCGATCACGAATATGTTAGAGACCCTGACTTCGCCCGGTATGTTTTTCACTTTGATTTATCGATGATATTTGGACATTGATTCCTTCTTGATAGTTTTGCATGTACATTTGCGACCTCTGTTGGGTATCTGAACCTGCTCGGGATCTTGGCCACATTCGAGGCATGATCTTACGGAGGGAGGCGTAGATGAGCATCGTGGGTGTGGAGGTATTGTTCATTTTCCTGTACTAGCATGTTTACGATGATACTCGGTTTTGAACCTTCTGGGTATTAGAGCACATCGACACACCCTATTCACATTCTGCATTTGCACTGCTTTTTATGTTTGAACTAATGCATTGCACCTTGCATTTTCAGATGCCTCCGATATATGCTTGGCCGAGGTGGGCCACGGGCCTTCTCGAGAGGTCAGTCTTGGGCCATCGAGCCTTCTCAAGGAGCTGGGCCATCTAGGCCTTCTCGAGGAGTTCGAGGGCGGGGTCGTCTCGCATGAGCCTTGAGGCACCCATCGTCGAGGATGGAGGAGGAGATCGCGGATCATGTGTCGAGGCATCCTGGAGAGGAGGCCACGGTCTTGGTTCGAGGCGGAGGCACGAGGAGGATCCGGGAGGACGGCTCCGATCCGGATGGTGATGAAGATCTGAGATTATCCATGAAGAGGATGAGAGGGCCTCCCCATTCCGTTCAGGGAGACGATGTTATTTCTTGCTTTATTCTACTTTTTTAGCTAGTAGTTTGTAGCACTTTGCACATTGTTAGGCAGTTTTATTTTCTGTAAACTTGTACCCTTATTTCGTTGTAAGACATGATGAAATGAAACAGCTTTTGAAAAGATGTTGTACATGAAATTCTCAGCATCGCATCGCATTAGTTTGCATAAAATGGAATGGAATGGAAATGTGCCTTATGTATTTACCAGGTCAGGTAGTGAACCGACGCAACAAATCAAAACAAAACGACTCACTAAGAAATAAAACAGAATCTTAGCAAGTTTACAACTCGATAAACAAAGTACAACAATGTTAACGACTCAATCGACAAGACTTAACAAAATTGTGTAATCAAAAGGTAATAATTCAAAACACAAAATGCGACAGCTCGACACAACTTACAACTCGATAAGCAAAACAACAACTCGATAAGCAAAATACAACACGATATACTTCGGATGGACAATCTGGATGACGGAATGCACTTTCAGCAGAGAAATGGAGGCCTTGACATTCGATGCATGAAAATGCTTCAAACTTTCTTCGGCGGGCAAAATAGGACCGATCTTGGTAGAAGACATTTAAGTAGTTGAAGACCAAGAAGGTGGCGGCCTACTAGGATAGGTGGTGGCGGCCACTCCTCCCACAACCACGAAATAAATTTGCGGAGTCCACTCTTTGCTACGGTAATGTTTTCCCACTCAAGCTCACATGTGTATTCACTCACATCACTCGGCCCTCGGGCTCGATTTTTCTCACAAAACCCCTATCTCAATTTTCTCTCATCGCACATCTCTCTATTCTTTAATCTCTCATTTTTCATCCCATCCCAGATATGGTTGATGGATAAGTTGCAAGTTGTGGACTCTTGCCCTGCTTATTCAGCCCACGGCTACTTCTTTCGGCAACGCCTAGTCAATGCTCCTGATGGGAGCTGGTGGTTTGAATGGATGTGCAATTTATCAGCAGATCGCATTGCATGGCGCTGTCCCTGGCTCAATCTCCCGGCAATGAGCTCTGCATGTTCGAGATCTTTGGGATCCGTCGATAAACTTGACTCACTTGTGTATTTTACTTCCCATTCCGTATTCTGCGCGGTTAAGCCATGATCAGTTGCCCACGGAGGATAGAGTATCCGGCTACATTCGATCCGAGGTGCACATCTTGCGGCCTATTACGACAGAGGACGAGAGCTCCCTGCCCTGTCTTGATTGCACTTTATCGGCGAGTCTTTGGGATTGGCTCAACGAAGAAGCACAAGATGGGCTTAGGTTGGCATCGAGACTTCAACTAGCTCTGGAAAGGCGCGAGGACACTGACTTGACTATGCCCAGTTATTGCTTTATTAGTACTTTCAAGTTTTCTAAGCGTGAGTGTAATAAAAAGCAACTTCAATTGTATGCAAGAGCAAAGAACTCTGTTTTGAAATTAATGAAATTTGAAGGTTGTCTTGAAAATCCTCGCTTTTGGTCCAAAAATGGTCTTAGTTGTGAAAAGATTAATTTGAACAAAGTCAACTTTTATGAAAACTTTTCAAAACTATTTTCGATATGGATCGAGCTGGACACGCTTTGAGATCATCCTTTGAGATGTACAACCCGAATCCTAGCAAGCTGGAAAGTTGCCCCTAATCTGAAAAAAGGGCCTCGACCATTCAAATAGCAGCGGAAAGTTGCCCCTAGTCTGGATGACATCGGAACACTCCATTGCAGCGAAAGTTGCCCCTAGTTTTGCGTAACCATGCAGGAGATCACAATAGATCTTGATGAATAAAGATGGTGAGATGATCAAAATGGACAAAGTTGATCGGGGAAAAGATTATGGTGAACTTCAAGATGAAGGCGCCTCGTATCCCAAAGATGGGAATCAAGTCTTCGTGGTTCGGGCTCGAGTTACTCAGTGTTTTTGCTCTCCTTTTGCGCTCTAACTTTTGCCAAGGCCGCCCTTTGCGGGTTTTTCGACCTTCTTGAGCTCGGTTTTATAATTTTCAAATTTTCTATGCTCTGAGTTTTGCCTAGGTCGCCCTTCGGGTTTTCGGCCCTAGCGAGCCTCTCGAGGATAATATTTCTTCAACTTGTCCATATTGATCGGTTGGGAAAACTCCAAGCCATCTAGATCCATCGGAACCTGACTCCACGACGGATTGACTTGATAATGTAAGGACCCGGTCAATTGGAGTGCGAACTTGCCTTGGGTGCGTGGATGGGAGCTCGGTTGTCTTTGAGTACCAAATCTCCTTCTTTCAAGTTCTGGACTTAACCTTCTTGTTAAAAGCAGGCGATTCTGCGTTGATAACCTGAGCGTGGTACGGTGCTTTCAATCTCCTTTCATCAAAAGCATGAGTTCTTCAAATCTATTCTGGCCAATCTGCTTGACTATCGGCACTTTCGGCCAATACTCTCAATGCGGAACCTCAATCTCGATAGGTAGAACGGCCTCCATCCGTAGACTAATGAGTGCGAGTCGCCCGATAGAAGTTCGATTGAAGTCCTGTAGCCCCAAGCAAATGGCGGCTTATCGGCGGTCTCGATAGGTTTCCACCATCTTACGTAGTATCGCTTGATGTTCTTGTTGGCGGCCTCAATGCTCCGTTGGTTTCGGCGGTAAGTAGACGACTTATGAAAAAGCCGTTGTATTTCTCCAACAAGTCAATCACCTCCTTCTTGAAGTGGGAACCATTATGCGAAACTATTTCATTGGGACTCGTGGCGGCAGATGATGTTGTTTGATGAATTTTGCAACGTGTGAAGCTTTCAACCTTTGCATAAGATTGGGCCTCAACCCACTTTGAAGTAATCTATCGCTACGAGGATGAACTCATGCCCATTTGACCCTTCGGCGTGACTCGATCACATCAATTCCCAGATGAAAAAAGGCCATGGCGAAGTCATGTTGTATGCAACTTCGGCGGGATGTTCATGCGATTTGCATGAATCGACACTTGTGGCATCGCCGAACAAAACCGATACAATCCTCCTCCATGGTGGACCAATAATAACCTTGTCTAAGGATCTTCGCGCCAACATCACCCCATTCATATGTGCACCACATTCACTCCGTGGATGGCTTCCATCGAGCAGCTTGGACTCTTGACATCAACACAGTTTATGCATTCCCGGATGACCTCTTCTATCTGGTTTACCCCGCGAGATGATGGGCGGGTGACATTCTTGATTGCCCTCTTGTCTTTGGCATTTACCTGGCGAATGCGTTTACATTTCCAAAAGTTCCGGATGTCGTAATACCGGGGTGTTAAGTCACGAACTTCATCTATGGCGCAATCGACTCATAAGCGGTCTTGAATTTACGGTCGATAATGTTTGGGCGCATTCGGACTCCGTGGGATGTCTATCATGGATGATAGAGTTGCTAAAGCGTCTGCGAACTTGTTGTTCTCTCTTAGTAGATGAGTAAAACTTAACTTTTCAAACCGAGGAATCGGCAAATCCAAGGTTTGGTGATACATCATCATATTTTCTTCTTTTACTTTCCGGTCTCCTTTAGCTTGAGACACAACAAGATTCGAATCTCCGATGACGTCCGGTAGTCTTGCCCTAATTCGAGTACGCTTCCATACCGACAATGCAACCGTGATACCCCGTTATTTGAGACTTTGAAAGCGGAGTTTGAAGGCTAGAGGATCTGAGGAATTGTCGGGTGCTATCTCAACACTCCTATCCCATACCCATGTTGATTTGGCGCTCAAAAGTACATTATCCAACTTTCCTCGTCGATATGCGAATTGCTTCATCTGAAATAGGTACTCAATTGCTTCATCCCCCTCAACGGATGGTCGACAAGGAACTACTGCTCTTGCTTTCGCCCTTCTTGACTTCTTGGCGTCACATATGTAAGATCAAATTCGGAAACAGACAACCAACGAGCTAGCCTACCGTGGCTTTGGTTTCTCGAAAAGATATTTGATGGGATCAAGTCGTGAAACCAACATTACAGTGAGCTAACAAGTAGTGCCGCAACTTCACAGTAGCCCATACGAGCTAGACAAGCCTTTTCATTGGCGTATCACGGGTCTCATACTCTAGCATTTTCTTACTCAAATAATAGATGGCTTTCTCCACCCTATCTTGATTCTTGTGCAAGCATCAGCCCATCGTGGTCTCGATCCTTGACGGTACAAAATCAACGGTTTCCACGATTAGGGTGGTGATAAAGCGGTGGGTTACGTAGATATTCTTTAATCTGTTCAAACGCATCTTGACACGGCCGTCCCATTGGAATTTCTTGCCTTTCTTGAAGACCAAAAAGTGGTTCACAAGTCAAGGTTAGTTTTGAAATAAACCGTCTTATGAATTGCACTTTACCCGAAAAGCCTCGCACCTCTTTTTATCCTTCGTGGTGGCATTTCTAAGATGGCCTTGATTTTGGAAGGGTCGACCTCGATGCCTTTATTATGTCGAAACTGACATTTTTCCATTGTAACACCAAGCGTACATTTACGAGGGTTTAACGCTTTGAATTCCACGATCCTTTGGAAAAACTTGCGCAAAGGCGATGTAGTAGCCCTCTCTTTCTTTGGACTTGACAATCATGTCGATCACGTACACCTCAACCTCTTTGTGGATCATATCGTGTAATATTGTGGTCGCGACCCGTTGATAAGTAGCCCGGTTTTTCAACCCAAGCGGCATTACCGATAGCGATATGTTCCCAGGGGTGGTAAATCTGATCTTTTTTCTCGTCTCTGGTGCCATCACAATCTGGTTGTACCACGAGAAGCCATCCAAGAATGAAAGCAAGGCATGCCTTGTAAAGTCTACCAACTCGTCGATGTGTGGTAGGGAAAGTCGCCGGACTAGCTCTGTTTAAATCCACAAGTCTCGCACACGGATCTTGCCATCTTTCTTGACAAGCACTATGTTGGCCAACCAAGTGGGATATTACGATACTAGCGAGGAAGCTGCGTCAATTTGTGGTGACCTCTTCTTTGATCTTGAGAGCCCAATCGGCGGATCCTTGAGCTTACCTTGATAGGTCGGGCCTCGGGGTCAAGGGGATCGATCTTTGTACAATCTCGGGATCGATTCGGGCATGTCTACGTAGGACCACGCGAAAACATCTTTGAAATCTTTTAATAAGGCGACTAAGCGCTCGCGTTCCTCCGAAGACAACGTGGACCCGATCTGGACCAGCCACGGGTCCTCCTCAGTACCAATATTCACAGAAATGATTTCATCCGTTAATGGCTTAACAAATCTCTCTTGCTCTTGCTCAATTAGGCGTTGTAAAACCGGAGGAACTTCGTCCTCGTCGTTTTGATCAAAATTTTGAAAGTCTGAATTAATGCAATAAATTAGGGGCTGAAAAGTACTGAAACCACATTCACCTCATTCTCATTAAGTTCATCCAAATCGTCGATTCGCCGGTTACAGACTCAAATAAAAAGGAAAAAACGACTGGACAAGACTCGGCATCGGGTTAACATCCCAGAGTACAGACTCGGACTCGGTCGTGGAACTGATTCCGACTCGAAGACTCGGTGGAATCGATTCCGGCTCACTACTGACCGGAAGCTGGATAAGAATCCTCCTCGTCTTGCCAAATGAGAGAGGGTTCGATCGATCGTCGTCCAAGATAGGCTATTTGGTTGGCCCGCCGTTTCATCTCAATCATGGAAACCGCGGCGTTATTCCCCAAGCAATCTGGTCGATCGGAGGATCGAGAGAGACATGCGATTACTACCCCATTTCCAATTGATTGCCCTCGGGATCCTCTGCCTTAATGCTCAATCTCGGTTATTGGGTGCATGCGCTCGGCAGCGTCATCCCGAACGATTGCGGTCGAAGAAGATTTTGAAACCTGGTACGCGCTTCCCCTCCGCGTTCAACCATGGTTCTGGGAAGCCGCAAAATGGAAAATCTTCCCCCTCCCGGACGAAGCGTCCGTTCAGGGTACCCCAGATGGGCCTATGCATTAGATCAAAAGGCTTCCCAGCCTGCTTCGCTCTGGCCCTGCCGGCCATTTCCTTTCCTTTTCTTGCCCAGTCTTCTTTGGTGGGCAGATAACCCAATCCAAAGGTATGTGGATTATGTGGCACTTCGGCCAACGCAGCGACTCCTTTCCTGCCGCTTCTTCCCAATCCCATCCCCGGGATATGTTGTAGCTTATTCATGAGGTATACGGCTTGAGCGCTGACATACAAACCCTCATTCACAGCCATAATGTTTTGTACCACCCAGGCCTCAGCCAAAGTAAATCCCGATATAAACATGTCCTTCATGCCGTGTTCAATCTCCAGGACTGGCGTAGATACCTCCGGAGGGGGATGGATTGATGAGTTCCCAAAAACAATGGCTACTCCCTTTCCATAGGGGTATTTCACCATTTGATCTGAGTAGATGAACGGCCTTCACGATGCAACCCGGTCGCCCCAAAAGCATGTTGAAAGATGCAGGGACCTCCAAGACATGAAAATCTATTTCGTGTTGTCCAGGCCCAATCTTGGTTTGGATTTTCACTGTCCCTAGGACATCCCTGCTTGTATTATCATATGCTCTGATTACTTGAGTAGTCGGTGTGAAGTCCATGAGCTTTAACCCAATTACATCGCCCGTTCTGGCGGACAGACATTGATAAGCGGACCGGTGTCCTTGAGCACCACCGGAATCCATTTGTCCTTGCATTCTCTGGAGATGTAGAGATGCATTATGATCCACGCCCTCGGTGGCAATTCTTTGTCCGTAAAGGTCAATCTTGGGGAACCTCCTCCGGGAAGACCGGACCAACTAGTTGTTCGGTGTAGTTTCGATGGAAAGTTTCGCTCTGTCCATGGCGAGATAAGACTGCCGGTGCACCCTCGAAGCCATAAGCGGTCCCAGATGGAGATGTCTGCTGTATTTTCTTTAAATTCTTGATCTGACCTCTTCTTCCACTTGCTTCTCTTCTGTTTCTCGCCTCCTTATCTTTCCACGATGCCTCGGGTTGATCAAGGTGTGGGGGCTTGAAATACCGCCCACTTCTAGTCATATGGTCCACCTCCTCGAGGTACAGTCTTTGTCTGGTTGGCCACTGCCCAATCTTAAATGCATGTGGGCAAGATACAAGTCGTCATCTTCCCACCACATTCCATTAGCATCTAGCGAGCATACATGCGGTTACGGTAAGTTCGCTCTCGGCGTTTTCATTCGCATGCCCACGGCATATTCGGTCTTCGTGCCGCGGCACTCTCAACTTCCTCGTGATTCTTTGCTTTTGGGCTCTCTCGAATCCCATCTTTTTCCTTGTTCCTTCAACAATAAGCGTGCGGTTTTCAAAATGTTTTGTTCTGAGCAAAATTCTTCGTCTGCGCTCTCCGGCAATGTGTCGATCCTCGGCCCTTAGGCCACAAATGGTACAATATCGGTGATCATCCAACCACCCGGCGACCTGCGACTCCTCATCTTGAACCGGTTAATCGATGCATCCCCTGATTCCTGCTCGTAGAATTGAAGGTTCGCGAAGTCCTCTTCCACATGATCAAATCATCCCCCGCTGATTCAAGCTTGTCCCCCCGGATCATACACAACTCAGCCTCTTCCGGCAACCCCATACTCAGCTTAGACTGGCTCATTGACAAGATATATCCACTCGGATCATAAGCTTTGCCAGCTAAATTCTCAGATAGCTTCACCCCAGATTCAACTGTTTTGCTCTCCTCAGAAGCCTGCCCTGTTCCATCCTCGGTGGTCACCACCTTTGGCTCAGGTTGGGGTGTAGAGGTGTCCATCATGCACAAGTCCGTGCTATCAGGGAGGATCACCTCTGGCTTGGGTAGGTGGGAGGGAGTGATATAGATACTGGGATCATATGAAGCGACCCCAGTATGGATGAGGTTGACTCTTTTTGGTGGATCTTGGTTGTGTTTGGGGAGTGGGTTGTTTGTGACGTTGGGTCCTTGGGGAGGTAGAATGATGTTTTTGTCAATGAGATCTTGAATCTCATGGCGTGACTGTAACATTAATTGGTGGTGTCATGACCATCTTTGTTGGTGGTATTGGCAATATTTGGCTGGGTTATGGGAAGGGGGGAGTGGATTCGGTAGAGGCCTCGGTTCCAAGGGTTTCGGTGCCCTTCGACTAGAACCAGGGACTTTAGACAAAGGCATATAGAGTGGGGAGAAGGTTCGTTGACCCCTGGGTTGGTATCTTGGGGCTTGATTACTGCTCCCAGAGGCATCAGAAAAAGGTGTGGCCGCTGCGGACCTTGGTTGGGGAGGGGGATTGGTGGTGACCATTCCGACCTCTGAAGTTCTTGTATTGGCAGAACCACTCGGGCCCGCATTGTTGTTTCGGTTAAATGTTCTTCGGGGCTGATCCCGATCTTGGTCAAACAGACCTTGCTTCATTGCGTCCTCTATTTGCATCCCCATATCATGTAAATCTGCGAAAGTGGGAAAGGGGACTACAATCATCTTCTTCATTAGCAAATTTGGAGATTGCGCACAATCATCCGGATCGATCTCTATCTGTTGGCCTTAAGGTCATCATCGATGCCTTCGCCCTCCCGGGTTACAAAGTCGAAAAAAGATTCTTTGGGCTCTGCCTCGTTGTCTCGAGATCGGTGGTGATCTCGTCTGCGTGTTATATGAGTATTGCGCGATGAAGGCCTCGGTCATCTCATCGGTTGTTTTCACATCATCATCGAGTTTTGAGTACCAAGTGGATGCCACACTGGCGAGTTCGACGAACAAAAAAGCTTTTCGGTCGGGTTAGGCCCATTGGTCTTAAGATGTCGAGAATAGCGGAGGTGGACCATAGGATCCTCGCACCCATCAAAGCGATCGATCTGGGGCATTTTAAATCTGTCCGTGAGTCACGGCCACATCGAGATAGCCGTCTTCAATATCTGGGATGGCCTTCACCCCTTGAGACTTCTTAAGAGCTTCTCCAACTTGCTCAATTTCAGGTATCTGGTCTACCTCGAACTCAAATGGAGAGTCCGGTGGTTAGGGGTAATGTTTTTGGGACGGTTGTGGTAGAAGCGGCGAAGCCGACCAGATTGGAAGACCCGTGTCCTCTTGAATGTTTGGGGGTTGGGCGAGCATTTTGTGGATTTGGGAGGGTAGCTTGGGTATTGGCCATTTGGAGGGGCATTCAGGGATTTGGGGAGGATTACGCTTGATAGATGTTTGTTCGGACAATGGAGCCCTGGTGGAGGACTGGTCTGCGAAGCAGTCTGGCGTTCTGTTGTATGTCTGGCGATCAACTTCAATTTGTTGGGCCATGATGCTTTGTTGTTTGAAAATTCCGCTGGCGGATAGCATAAATCTTGCATTTGCTTCATGCTTTCGACCATCTGGCGCATCATCGCCTCTATTGTTGGGTTACATTGTTCCATCGAAAAAGCGGCAAGTGTGTCTCTATAGCGAAATAGGAATCTCAACCCGACTATCGACACTATAGTAGACTTTGTTACGGCGATCGTGCTCGATATCTTGTGCCTTCTCGGCCTCCTTCGATACGAGGGGTAGTGAGTGAAACCTTTGGATGTCGTCAACTAGATCCTCGGATCGGTTGAGTCGGCGACCTCGTGTCAGTTGCTTGGGGGTATCGACGGGTTCGAAGCAACTGTGCTACAAAGCCCTAGTAAAAGGATAAATAAAGCGAAAAAGAAATAAATAACCAGAAATAAAACGGGCAGCATAACGGCTTAAATTGAATACACCACACACAGTCGGGTATACAACAACACACAGTTGGTAAGCTGGCTATACACTGTCCTCAAATACTGGTCAATATTCTGTATCAACATTACGATAAAGCCTGAATCGATATCCGGACAACTGATTCCCAAATACTGGATAATGCCCGCAGGCCTGATTCCCAAATTCAAAAACTGATGCCCTTGAACTGATGCCCAAACTCATCTTGATACATGTATTCCTGTAGAGGCACACTCTAACAAGCACATAGCGAGATAAGTGAGAGCCAAAACACCCCTATGTTGGGGTAGGGTTTCTGTCCTATTTTGACAAGAGCTAGGGTTTCACTACGCACCTGACTTCAAACAACCTATATCGGGTAAGCAACTTTGTCCTAGTTTGGAATGGTCACTATGGATCGAATATGCACTAGGTCGAATGGTCAAAAGGGTGCCCCGGTAAAACCGGGGTTTGTGTTCCCATCTTTGGCGAGCCGTAACCGTCGACCTTATGGACATGCCTTGACAAGACAAGCCTCCGACAACGCTCGGGAATAGCGGATGGCAAACCACGGTGTCCTAGGCGCACCAATGCAAATGCAATGCAAAGAAACACACAAATGTAGTCAAAACCGGATATCACGAGTTCGAGTCAAGTTCTCTAAATCCCCAAAGTCGCCAGAATCAGAACAACGCCCATGAGGACCCCTTCTGACTTGGACTCGATTTTTGTTGCGGTTCTCAATCTCGAACCAAAGAGTCCAAATCTGGCAAATCGTTTTGAAGGAAAGCAGATTTTTGAAAGAAGTGCCAAACATGGACTGCTTTGCGGATATGAGTCGCCACCTAAATATTTTAAAATGGGAAATTTAGGAAACCACGAATCGGTGCGGAAGGCCACGTGTCCGTCATCACCAAAGTTGGCTCGGGAACTAGGTACGATTAGGGAAGGTCACATCGTGAGCACCCTCTCGCCGTCAAAGACCGCCTCTACTAACCATGATATCTGTTTTGAAAACTTTGTGAGTTCTTATTCTGATTATTAGCCTAGGTTACTATGTGATGCTCGCAGCAAACAAGTATAGACTGGGCCGTCTGAATTGGAACAAAACATTTCATGTTTGTTTGTTTGAAAATGGTGTGAAGGTGCTACCCGCAGGTAGGCTAAAATGCGGATTTGTCACCCTCGGGTGGGGTTAGAAAACATGATTTTGCCACTATCTAGTGGGCTTAAAACAAACAGTCAATGTATTGTCCCAATTCAAATAACTCAACCTCCACCCACAGGCATTCAAGGCAGTTATATCACATAAGCATATAGCCTCATGGTAAGCATGCAATCATGGCAACACTCACACATATGCAAGTATGCTAAAGCATAAAACTCACCTAGTACTCCAAGCCAAAACAAAAGCTCATTAGAAATCCATGCATGATCCTAGATGTGCTGAAATGCCTAATGCAACACATGCAAAATGCAACTAAGATAGCAGGCTCGGCTATTCTAAATATGGCATATGAGATACATGACTATCAAGTACTCAACTTGGAATTGAAATCTGAGATCAGTTTGTATGATCGCCGAGGCAGTGCATGCAAAAGCAGATGAATGATGCAAACATGCTGTCATACTGTATGCTAATTGAAATATGCCCTATATCTAACCATTCAAAGCGGGTAAATAAAAGGGAGAAAGAAATGGGGGTTGGAAGACATACATCGCACTCACACACCCTTATTACATTTATACCCTCGCACAGAGGGTCCGAATAAAATAATATCTGATCGAATAAAAAGAATATACGATCCAATAAATATACGATTTCTAATTAATTAACAAATTAATTACGAGAAGTAAAAGCGGCATGCAAGCCGAGGGCGCCTTACTCGATGAATGGTATATCTTTGAGGCTGGCGAAATCCTTTGGGATGCCCTGATTAGCCTCTGTTTGCAATTTTCTCGAAATGCGTGCGACCTCAAAAGTTGTTGATTGTTGATTTTCTTTAGCGAGAGGCGGAAAAGGGCATAGCAATGTATTTCACAAATATATGCATGCCTCGATCCTCGTGCCACCAATCACGCACATCGATGCATGATGGCCGAGGAATCGAATTGCACAATTCAATATGGGATGAATGCATATGAATGCTACAACAAAACCTAACTCCATCATGGGTAATCCGGAGTGTCGGTGACTCGGGAATTGAGACCCGTTCCGTTACTCGGAGTACAGAACGCGCCTCATTTCCCGTGCAAAATGCATGGTATGCATGAAATGCAACTAACATACAACCTAGCATGCACGATGCTATGAAAATGAGATGAAAATGAGAAGCCTCGAAAAGCGTGCACACGGGCACGCAAACCGAGGCGATGGCATGAAATGCAAAGCGGATAAAACAGAGTGCCTCGAAATGCGTGCACACGGGCACGCAAACCAAGGCGATGACAAAATGGAAACCGGATACAATCGAAGTGCCTCGAAACGCGCACCCACAGGCGCGCAAATCGAGGCGATGATGAAAGAATGAAAATCGGGTAAAACCGAAGTGCCTCGAAACGCGTGCCCACAGGCGCGCAAACCGAGGCGATGATGAAATGAGAAAATCGGATAAAACCGAAGTTCCTCGAAACGCATACCCACAGGCGCGCAAATCGAGGCGATGATGAAAGAATGAAAATCGGATAAAACCGAAGTGCCTCAAAAGCAGCGTGCCTGGTAGCGCCGTCGGCGATGATGAAATGATGAAAATCGGATAAAACCGAAGTGCCTCGAAACGCGTGCCCACAGGCGCGCAAACCGAGGCGATGATGAAATGGGAAAATCGGATAAAACCGAAGTGCCTCGAAACGCGTGCCCACAGGCGCGCAAATCGAGGCGATGATGAAAGAATGAAAAAAAACGGATAAAACCGAAGTGCCTCGAAATGCGTGCCCGCGGACACGCAAACCGAGGCGATGATAAAATGAGACGAGATGGCATACGGAATGCAACGATGGGCTTACACCAATATGGGAGAGCCTCAGCTCATTCACATAGGAGGCCGTCGGATAAAAACAAAGCTGCCTCGAAACGCGTATCCGCGGACACGCAAATCGGGGCAATGATGTAGAAGTATGAAAATGCAAATTGGGCTTATGCCAACATGAGATAGCCTCAGCCACGCTCACATAGGCTGCCGGAATGATAAGAATGAGGTGCCTCGAAGTGCGTGCCCATTGGCACGCAAACCGAGGCAATGCAAAAATGATACAAATGGCATGGGAAATGATATGCAAGCATGGCAATGGAATTTCAGAACCTAAATAAAGGGGAAAACAGCCCCGAAACAATTCGAAATGACACTCGAAGCATGCACTCATCCCGAAAGTGTGAAATTAAGCCCCGAAATGGCCTATAGCCATGCCATACATGCAAAATATGATCATGGCAGCAAGAACAGTAGCAAGGCAGTCCCAAATATGGCATTTTTCAGTAACAAACATGGCCAAAATGCAAGCATAGATAGATCAACAATAGCATGCAAAGTTAGTGGCCAAAAGAGGAGTATTGAGACAAGTGACATATGCAAACCCCAAATGGACAAACTTTCTTCTACAACATTGGAGATGAGCTAAAAATAGGCACAATTACAGAAGATGACATCCTCAAAATCAGAATAAAATCATGCTAACAATTCCATGCAAAAATGGAGCTCAAAAGAGGCTATAACAAGAGTCACGCAAAGCAAGCACCAAATGACAAAATTTTATTCATGAAATGTGTAAAGGGGGTCAAAATAAGACCAAAGTCAGTATGGGTCGAAGTCCCAAAAACAAATAGAAATAGGTCAAAAGTTGCATACAAAAATGGGCACACTTGATGGAATTTGAAGGAAGTGGTGGATACAATGGCCAAATGAAGTTGAGCCCTTCTACAATGTTGTAGAGGGGCTCAAAATGAGCACAAAACCAGTAGGGGTTGGACCCCTAAAAACAAAAGGAAATAGGCGTAAACTAGCATGCAAGATAATGGCATAAAAGCTAGGTATTGAAACAAGTATATCATAGAAGCCTCAAATGAAGTTGAGCCCTTCTACAAAGTTGTAGAGGGGCTCAATATGAGCACAAAACCAGTAGGGGTCGGAGCCCCAATTCTCAACCAAATAGAGTATAGAAATGAATCAAGAAAAAGCCCTAAAAGTTGGTTTTGAAGACTTACCCTTGAAGACTTGTCTTTCTTTGATTCTTGGCTTTGATTTGTAGCTTCTCAACCTCTGAAATTCACTTCCTAGCTGCTGGAATGGTAGTAGGGATGGTGAGGCTAGGTGTTGATGAAGAGAAGACCTAGGGACTTAGAAGCTTTTTGAGGTTTTGAGCTATGAAAATGGAGGAATTTGAAGATGATCTCTTGAGACGATTTTTACCAACCTTGAAGAAGGAGAGGAGGGCCCTTTAAATAAACAAGAAATAGGGTGTAAAGGGAAAGCACCCAATCTTTCCCTCGAAATATCCCGGATGCCGGGATATGTTGGAAAATATCCAGGACAGGTGGGACAATTTGGAAGCAGTGGCCGGCAGTAAATTTGGGAGGTGGCCGGTGGCCACCCCACTGATCGACAGCTACCCCTCTGGCCGGCCATGGCACAAAATTAAAGTGAAGATTTTCTGGCCGACCACCATGCAGGAGTGTCCTCCCAAGTGTGTAGAATAAGGTCCCGGGGTCGGAATCTGGCAACGCTGAAGCAGAAGTCACAACATAGAGCTTGAAGGAGAGGCCCAAAAATGAAACCAATAATTGCTGGCCGACCACCATACCAAAGTGTCCTCCTAGATGTGTGCAACAAGGTTCCAAGGTCGGAAATTGGCAACACTGAAGCAGGAGTCACAACATAGAGCTTGAAGGAGAGGCCCAAAAATGAAACCAATAATCTCTGGCCGACCACCATACCAAAGTGTCCTCCCATGTCCTCTGATCACAGATATGTAACTTTGGTTGGAAGAAAATACCCCCAAGGTGTTCAACATTGGCCCGGAAGTGAGAAAAAGGGGCTCTGGAGGAGCGAAACTGGCTATCTGGGATAATTGCTGGCTTCTCCACCCCAGGATCTTCTGGTGTTGAAAGCAGAGGTACTGCCAAGTTTGAACAAAACCAATGAGAAATGAACGTTCGGGGCCAAAAGCAAAGCAATTCGGGATCCGAAAATGAGCTGCGGGTGCGGAAGTGGTATTCGCAGCGAAGTGGGTATCTGCGACCCAGTGTCCCTCGGGATGACAAAAGCAGAGGTCCTGCCAAAAATCGAGAAAACCGATGCAAAATGAATGCTCGGGACCAAAAGCGGCGATTTGGGGTCCAAAACCGATTCTGAGCATCGAAAGTGGCATCTGACCACGAAGTGGCATCGGGGCCCCAGGTTCCTCGAAATGTTAAAGCAGAGGTCTCATAAAAACCGGAGAAAGCGGATGCGAAATGAATGCTCGGGGCCCAAATCACGCGATTCGGGTCCGAAATGGGTCGCCGAAGTGGTGTTAATTGCGAAGTGGGCATCAGGGCCCAGTGTTCCTCGGAACATTAAAAGCAGGTCTCCGTCAAAAACCGGAGAAGTCGGAGATGGTTAGGCGGTCCCGAAGCCGAGGCACATAGGAGCAAGCTCGAAATGGGCAAAATGGCCTCTGACCGAAAAAGTAGCTCACGGCCACCGGAGATAATCTCTGGGATCACTCCCTTCCTCGGGAAAGAAAGAAAAGAGAAAACGAACCAGTTCGCAAACCGAGACAAGGTAGAGAAGATGGTTAAGTCCGGAGGCGAGCACGCGCCGACTATGAGACTTCTGAACGAGCACAGTATGCAACATCACCGAGCGCTCAACCGGTGACGTCTGAGTCTTAAGGTCGGTCAAAAATGGGGTGTCTACAGCCACTCACACAACTTTATTTTCTATGAAGGTCTTCTCTTGCTCATTCTTCGACAAAGTACCATCTTTTTGCTTGTTTTCTTTGAGAATGGAGATTTTCTTTGTTGAGAGGCTCAAAGATTGGATGACCACTTTGGACAGAACGGAAAAGGTGAACTTCACCGGTTTCATCATAAATGCTCTTTTTCCGTTGAGTCGCACTCCGCTTTGTTTTTCATTCCTTCATGTCGCTGCCCGTTGTTGGAACTCGGTTACTCATGTGTTTCGCATTGGATCACAAGAGATGTGTCCTACTCTTGAAGAGTTTCAAGTGTTGATGGAATCCTGGCGTGATGAGGAGACTATGCCTCAACCCCATTTTGGCCATGCACGAGCTCTTGAACGAATGTGTGGGCTCACTTTATATGAGGCTCAGTCCTTGGCTCATGACGGGAAGTTGGATATACCTAGCTTGATTCACCGATTTTTCGATATTGGAGACATAATTGACCTTCTCTGGCAAGGTTATCATCAACATGCCCTCTGCTTATGTTTACTTGCACACTTCCTACTTGTCCTTAGTTGCATTGGAGCTAGCATTAGGTTAATCGAAGTGGCCCAACGCCTCAAGGAGGGCCAAAGTTGTATGGGCTTGGTACTACCCGAAACTTTAATGGGTTTGGACACTTTCCATCAGCGAGAGACTTCTCGGTTTGTGGGGGGTCCACTACTTCTTCAAGTATTGTTTCCCACCCTCTCTTATTTATGATTTCTCGTATCACTTTGGCATTGACTCTTTATTTTCTCTTGAAACCCTTTCCTTACTTTTTCTTTCAACATACACCTCTCTACTCTTCAATCTCTCTCTTTTTTTTTTTTATCCCTTTCCACGTGTGGTTAATGGATAAGTTGAAAGTAGTGGACCCTTACCCCGAGTATTTGGCCAGATCCTACTTCTTTCACCTGCAGCTAGTGGATTTTTCCACAGAGGGATTGTGGTGCAATTGGATGTGCAACAAATCCGAGGTTGACATTGCTTGGCGTTACCCTTGGCTCAACTTGATTGAGATGAGCTACAACATGTCCCGACAGTAGGGTATACACTTGATCGGCCTTACGCACTGTGTTTTTAACTTTCTGTTCCAATTCATATGCCAGTTTAGGCGTGATCAGACCCGTCCAGATGAGGGGGTGAAATACCTTGCTCCATTTCCAGTTTATGCTTCGCACTTGGCTCGGTACCTCACTGCTTGGAGGACGAGAGAGCTTCTGGTCCCTGCTACTAGCTTCAGTTACTCCCTTTCTGGCAAGTGTTTGGCTTGGCTCAAGGATAAGATACAGGTTAGGCCATCCTTGGAAGCAGAAACTTTCGCAAGTGCAAGCAGGAGGCAGAGGACTGTTACTTGACTTATATATGCCTCTAGTTTATTGGTTTGACTTTTCTTTTCAAGTTTTTGGAGAATGTACTTGTGTTGAAATCATGTAATTAAAGTTGTGAGTAGTGAAAATTTTCCTTTTTGGTCCAAAGAATGGTCTTTGTTGCAAAAAGTGAAATTTTGAGAAAATCAACTTTATTAAAACTTTTGAAAACAATTTTTGCAAATGGTCATTACCTGACACACATGGAATCAATTCTCAAAACGTATAGCCCTAAATCAAAAAGATCATAACTGCCCATAACTGCATTCAACTTCACTATTGTTCTGCCCCTTGCTTTATCTTATAACTGGCTCTTCTGCCAAATCGAGGTAAAACATTTGAATCAACTGATGGTGAGTTGGATCGAGCAACAATGGATAAGATAGTTGAGTTGAAAAATAGATATGGCCGAACTTCGAGATGAAGTTTCCTACGTATCCCAAAGATGGGAATTAGGTCTTACGTAGTTCGGTTGAGGTTCACTCGAGTATTAACTCTCTCATTTTGTGCTCTAACTTTTGCCAAAACCACCCTTTCAGGTTTTCAACCTTGCAAGCTCTATTTTTCTTTATTTCCAATTTTTCATGCTCTAACTTTTGCCTAGGTCGCCCTTTCGGGTTTTCGGCCTGGCAAGCCTCTCAAGGGTAGTATTTTTTTAACTTGTCCATATTGATCAGTTACAAGAACTCTAAGCCATCCAAATCCATAAGGATGATTGCTCCTCCTGACCAAATAGATTTGATGATGTAGGGGCTAGTCCAATTGGGTCGAAACTTGCCCTTAGGGTCATGGATGAGAGCTCAATTGTCTTTAAGCACTATATCTCCTTCTTTGAGATTTCTGGATTTGACTTTCTTGTTAAAGACCCTAGCAATTCTGCGTTGATACCCTTGAATATGATATAATGCTTTCAGCCTTCTTTCATCAAACAACATCAATTCTTCAAACCTGTTCTACTGCCAATCTACCTCTACTATCTAACACTTAGCCATGATTCTCAGTGATGGTATTTTGATCTCAATAAGCAAAACAGCTTCCATCCCATATACCAAGGAATAGGGGGTTGCCCCTGTTGATGTTTGAATTGATGTCCTATAACCCTAGAGTGCAAGAGGAAATTTATCTGGCCAGTCTTTGAAGGTTTCCACCATCTTTCGCAAGATGTTCTTGACATTCTTATTTGCGGCTTCAACGGCTCCGTTGGTCTATGGTCTATATGTTGATGACTTATGAAAAGCCACGTTGTATTTTTCAAGTAAATCTACCACCTCCTTTTTGAAGTGTGAGCCTGTGACGCCCCGATTCTACACTATAGGTTGCAGTCAATGGAGAGTCACTAGTGAGTCCTATGGCCAATAACTAAGTAAGATCCCAGATCGCCGGAGGAGTCAAAATAACCTCCCTTCTAAGTCTAGCTTTCTTAGGCAGCGCACTACCTTTTTGGCAGATCTTACAAGGCATTGACACAAGGTCTCATAAGCAACGATAAGGTTCATACATAGAATATAAATACATAACAACCACAATTATACTTGATTCAAAAGATTGTTCCATTACATTACATCCCAAAAAGAAAGTTTTAAACTCCAAATGAGTCTTACAAAATATCCAAAAGGAAACTTTTAATATTCTAGGATAGCCAAAAGTCTCATAAAACTTGAAAAGAAAAGTCAAAACAATAAACTAGGGGCATAGATGAGTCAAGTATTCCCGCATCCTCTACTCGTGCTTGCTGAAGTCTCTACAGCCAAGGTTAGCCCAACCTATGCTTCGTCCTCAAGCCAAGCCAAGCACTCGCCGGAAAGGGAAAAACTGAAGCAAGGGGCAGGGGCCAGAAGCTTGCTTGTCCTCCAAGTAGTAAGGTATCAGACCAAGTGCAAAGCACGAATTAGGAATGGAGCTTGGTATTCCATCTCGTCCTCTGGGCAAATCTGATCATGTTCAAACTGGCATCTGAACCAAAAAGGGAAATAGAACATGCATTGTGTGAGGCCAATCAATTGTACACCTAGTTTTCGGGACATGTTGTAGCTTATCTCGACCAAACTAAGCCAAGGACAACGCCAAGCTATATTAGATACAGATCTACTGCACATCCAGTTGCACCACCATCCCTCTGAGAGAAAATCCACCAACATCTGGCGGAAGAAGTAAGCTTGGGCTGAATACTCAGGGCAAGGGTCCACGACTTTTAGCTTATCCATGAGCCATACCTGGGAAGGGATGAAAAATAAGAAAGAGTAAAGAATAGAGAGATATGCGTGGAGAGAAAAAGTAAGGAAAGGGCTTGAGAGAAAATAGTGCGTGAATGCCAAGTGAAGTGAGAATCATAAATAAGAAAGGGTAGGGAACAATACCTGAATAAGTAGTGGACTCCCTGTGAACCAAGTGGTTTCTCGTTGATAAAAAGCATCCAAACCAATCAAGGTCTCGACCAGTACTAAACCAATACAACTCTTGCCCTCTTTCAGGCATTGAGCTACCTCAATCAACCTAATGCTGGCTCCGCCGCAACTAGGGGCAAGAAGAAAGTGCGCGAGCATACATAAATAGAGGGCATGTTGCTGATAACCTCGCCAAAGAACGTCGCCTCCGTTGCCGATGTTAGAAAACCGATGAACCAAGTCAAGTATATCTAGCTCCCCATTATGAGCTAAAGATTGAGCTTTATGCAAAGTGAGCCCACACATCCGTCCCAAAGCCTAGACATGGCCAAAATGGAGCTAAGGCATGATCTTCTCATTGTGCCGAGATTCCATCAGTGCTTGAAATTCTTCAAGAGTCAGACACATTTCCTATACGCCGAAGCGATATACATGTGTAATTGGGTCCTAACATTAAACCATGGCATGAGGAATGGAAAACAAAGTGAAGTACGACTCAACGAAAAAAGCGCATTTATGCCGAAACCTCAAAAATTTACCTTTTCCATGCCGTCCAAAGTGGATATCCAATCTTTAAGCTTCTTGGCAAGAAAGATCTCCATTTTTGGAAGAAATGGCAGCAAAAATGAGGTTTTGTCGAAGAAAAAGTTAAGGAAGACCTCTTATAGAGGATAAGGCTGTGTGAGTGGATGTCAGCTGTCAGTTAGCTAATGAGCCACCACACCTGGCCGGCCGGCCCCTTTTGTGGGCCTGGTAGTTTGGTAGTCTGGTTTTCTTCCAGTCTTGTACTTTGAGGTTTTGTTTTGAGTCTTTTGTTTTTAGCAAGTGTAAACAGTTGTGTTTAAGTTGTTTTTACTTTGTTTTCTGCTTACTGAGCTATATTTTGTATTTTGGTCATTGGTCAGCTCATTATCTGGTTACGAACATTATTCCAATGCAAGTGTTTTCAATTTCAAATACCATTCCATTTTCATTCTATGCAAGTGTGGTGCTCATGATGCAAAACAAAGCTCTTTTTATAAAACTGCAGGGTTTTATCCCGATCACAGTTTTTACAAAAGAGAATACAAGTGTTTCGAAAAGCAAAAGCAAAAACCTATCTGAAGGCTATACAAGTGCTAAGCTACCAAAGTAAAGGAAACTAAGCAAAAGAGTACAAAAATCTACACCGATTGCGTCAAGCCCGAGAGGCCCTCTTCGTCCTCTTCCTCGGAGGGTACTCGAGGGCACTGTCTCCATCAATACTGCTATCATCAGAAGAGTGGAACTTTGAGCTAGAACTAGCATCGCCATCTCCACTCTCTGACTCAGGGCCTACTTCGATATCCTCCTCGCTCCCTGACCCTGCGTCAGCATCATCATCATCATCCTTGCTCTTAGATGACTCAAAGTGTCTGCTTATTGTCTCATCAGTGCCGCTCGTCTCAGCATCATCTCTACTCAAAATTCGTTCTAAAGAAGAGAAGGTCTCCTCAGTCTGGGACTCGCTGCTCCGACTCTAAGCACCCCTACCTCTGCCCCGACCTCGACACTTATCTAGGTTGCATGCTGGGGCCTGTCTACCTCTTCTCCTCACCGCTGGAGGAGATGCCGCCGGTACCACCACTGCTACTGGTGCTACTGGTGCCATCGGTATAGGGGGAACCTGAAAACAAGTAGTAGAGTATCAGCTATAGTATGAGTATGTTGCAGAGTATTAGTTATGGTATGAGAATGTTGCAGTGTGTCAAATGCAATATGAGTACGATGCAGAAGGCAGATTCAGCATAAGTGCAGTGTGTTAGTGCAGGGTGATGCAGTGTCAGAATACATGTCAATCTACAGTATGAGCATCGTATATCAATGGGAGTATGGCATGTTGGTGCTATGTGGTGCGCAACAGTATGAGTAAGCAATGAAATGCACGAAAAGAAGAGAGAATACCTGAATACCATGGAGAGCCAACAGTATCTCTTTCCTCTACACCATGTGGACTAGAGAGGCAACCAGCTGAAGGAGACCATCCATATACTCCGCAGGTGCCTACAAGTGAAGTTGAACAATCAGTATCCAAAAAAAGAAGGGTGGGATACAAATTGTAAGGCATGGTTCATACCTGCGGTGCGCCCGGAGCCCTGACATACCCATGCTCCATCGCCAGTGGCTCTATCGGGATCTGATAGGCTGTCCCTCTCAGCCACCCTCAGAGAATCATGGTAGGAATCTCCGGTCAACCGGTTACATGCACAGTAGGAGGGGCTCTGCCAACATTAGCCTTGACCTTATGAGCAGCCTCTCCAGCCAAGGGGGCGCCTACTGCGTCGCTTGCACAAACTCCGGTCAGGGGCAACATGAGATGAGTCCGGATGAAAGTCACATAATCTCCCTCTTTTCTGAAGAAATTGGCATCCATCCCCACCATGAACTGAACTATAGCCTCAACTGGGAGGCTGTTAGCTGTCCTCATAGATGCTAGGTGCAGAGCGGAACAACTAGAGCAGGCAGTCTCAAAGTCTGACGTACGAACCACTCGCCCAGAAACCAAGCCCGGTAGAATAGGCCCTCTAACAGGATCCGATACTAGGTGGTAGCCCAAGATCTAGCGTATTGGTCCCGTACTCCAACCAACATCATCGACCATAACTGCCATGTGATCTGCAAATGGAGAATTTATAAGTTGTTAGTTGCTGTCAGTTGTCAGAGTATGAATTAGAACAGTAATAATGAAAATAAAGCAGAAATGACTGTGAGTTTTGGATTACCTCGCGAGCCACCACCATGTCAAAATATCAACGATAGTAAGTGAAAGTCATGTCACCACAATGGCGGCGACGACAGCACCTATCATCATATCACCACGAGTAAGGCATGACTGGTGCTACCTCCTCTACTGGCACTGGGGCGAGGGCTGGGAAATAGGCATAAACCCAGAGCTGCAAGAAGAGATCAGTTATGAATCAATATGTGTGAACATATATTAAACAGAAAGTGAAAAGAAAAAGGCACACTGTGTGACCAGTGATAAAGATAAAACATGCGAAGTAGAAAGCACAATGCATGAACAAATATAAAGGCAGAAAATGAAAAAGCAGAAAGCATAAGAAGCAAACAGGGATTGAAAGTATAGTGCGTATCTCTCAAGCTCTCCAATAGCCTCCGAACTTGTTCCCCTTCATGCGGGAACCAGAGCTCATATATCCATAAAGGGTGGCAAGGCTAGCGCCACCCCAGTCGTAGAATCTCACCCGAGGCAATGTCACGAGGGCACTCAACAGATATAGTCCTACGGTATTCCGCTTGTTCGTAAACAAGGTGGTACCGAGAAGATTGATCAGAAAGCCCCGCGTGTACTGCTCTACCTCCTCCTGTGTCTCCGACTGGTTCCCGTGGAAGTGCTTATAGAACCAGCAATATCAAACCATGGTTGGCATGTGCAACGAAGGGTGTGCCCCTAGAAAATACATCCATACTGCCTCTCATCAGCCCATGTCAATGTCAAAAGGGATCACATCACCCCCTACTCGCAAATTGATGATCATCAAAAAATCGTAAGGGGTCATCATTATCTCCCCGGTGGAAGATAAGTGGAAGGAGTTGGTGCTGTCCTCCCACCTCTCCACCAACGCTCCGAGTAAGGCCTGGTTGGCCAAGTGTCATGAGAGCCTAGTGTAGAATAGGCCAAAGCCTGCCTCATCGACCAACTCGCGGACCTAGGCAGGGAGCTCCTGATACCAGTCACTTGCTGTCACCGTCTCGTATCCTCTCTAGGAACAAGAGTCACCTTGTGATAAGGCAAGAAAGCATCAGCCATGCAACAATGATGAAAGTCAATGATGAAAGGTAGTAATGAAATGACAAGTAAAATGCATGAGAGCAAAGTTTGTACCTCAATGGTGCCGTGAGAAAGGTGGGAGGTCCGCTCCCTCAACAAAATATCCTCAGCTGCGTCGTTAATAAAATTCTTGAAGCGTAGCATGCCTCCGAGTGCTATCGCATGCGTGTGTGGATGATAAGTGGCTGGGTCAAATGGCCTCAACCTAAGTGGCAATGGCTCTGGCTCAGTCTCTGGATGAAAGACCTCTTTTGCTGCAAACTCAGCGACAATGTCCTTCGCCATCCCGCCGGCTTCAGCAACTATTGGCTCCTCGATCTCAGTAGTAGGTGGAAGTACAAGTACCTTGAGAGGGGCACCGTCATGTGGGATCTCATCCGCCATGTGGATAGTTGAAAAGGCAGTGAAAAATGGGAAAAAATAAGGAAAAGGGCAAAAAACCTAAAAAGAGGAAAATAGAAAAAAAAGTCAAAACCTGGGAAAAGGTGAGAAACCCAAGAAAACCCGAGGGAAATAAGCCCACAGTGATGAAAACCAACACACAAAAAAAAAATCAACGAAAACAAAATCTAATCAGTTCAAAATGTAGAGAGCCAAAGAGGTTTTACCAATAAAGTTTGCGTAGGGCGTTGGAAAATGCGTATAAACATGGATCCAAAGAGAAATCACCTAGAGAGAAAAGGAGAAGGTTTTCAGTGGTGTGGGTGTGTGCAAAATAAGGTTTGGAGGTGAATTTATTGAGACTCGAACCAAAAGGACAAAACTGCCCCCGATTTTTCACGGGTGGCCGACCATCCACCTTTGTGGCCGGTCATCCCCCATTTGTGGCCAGCCGGCCCTTTTTGTGGTCCCAAGTTGTTTTTGTTACTCTCTTGCCCAAAGAGTGTATGGGAGGCCCTGTTTTATGTATGAGGAAGAAGGATTGAAGTATTTGAAGTTGGTTCAGATTCTGAGGACCTCGAAATTGTGTTCCGGTTGCACCGCTCCAATTATGGCCATTTTTCCAATGCATGGGTATGTCCTAATCTTAAGTCAGAGCAATTTGTATCCTTTGTGAGCATTTTAAAGAACCTCCAAGTGGTAAGTCGGAGCTCGTTGTAAGGTGTCTTCGAACACCACTCTTTGCTTATCTTTTCAATTTTCAATTTTCATATTCCTGTTTGTATAGAATGTGCATCTTTAATTCTCTATTTGCATGGAGCGTGCATTATCATTGTACTCATAGCAATTATATCGCATTATGTCACATTTGTGTGCATCATGCTTTTCAGTTCTTGTATTCACCCTTGTCACATGAATGTGATTTGGGTTCTCTACCTTTCTACGCGTTAGTGTAGTTAGGTTTATTTTCTTGTATCCTTTCTATGCGGAAGTGTAGTTAGGATCACCTCTCTATGCGGTAGTGTAGTTAGGTTTGTTTTCTTGTATCCTTTCTATGCAAAAACATGTTTGTTTTCTTGTATCCTTTCTACGTGGAAGTGTAGTTAGGATCACCTCTCTACGCGGTAGTGTAGTTAGGTTTGTTTTCTTGTATCCTTTCTACACAGAAGTGTAGTTAGGATCACCTCGGTATGAGGAAGTATAGCTTGGTTGTTTTGTTCCACGTTACGTGGAAGTGTAGCTTGGTTCATTCTTGTATCTCTCTATGCGGAAATGTAGTTTGGTTGCTTCTTGTCCTCTATTTGTGGAAGTGTAGTTAGGATTACCTTTCTACGCGGAAGTGCAGTTTGGTTGTTTCTTGTCCCTCTCTACGTGGTAGTGTAGTTTGGGTTGTTTTGTTCTTCTCTACGCAAAAGTGTAGCTAGGATTGTTTCTTGTTAACCACTCTACGCGGTAGTGTAGTTTATCTTGTTTCCACCTCTCTATGCGGAAGTGTAGTTTGGCTCGACTCTTGTTAACCTTTCTACGTGGAAGTGTAGTCAGGATTGTTTCTTGTTAACCACTCTACGCGGGAGCGTAGTTAAGATTGTTATTTTATTGTTTTCAATTGTTGCATTGCATTAAATCTCGTTTCCAGGCGATATGCTTGTTTGTATTTTCAACTGTTGCATCGCATCATATGCATCATTTCGTATTCTGCCCCTGAACTACGCTGGTTTGATTCCTTACAAAGGGATACGTAGGAAACTTTCGAGTTCAACCAATTTAATTTATGTCTTGATTGTTTTCTCAAGTCTTACGGCCTTGTCAAAATGGGGCGTCTTTGGGCTTTGACATTTACTCACGTCATTTCATGACTTCGAGCTCTGTCAAAGAGGGGCAACTGTGGACACCCCATTTTTGACTGCCCTTAAGACTTGGGTGCCTTTGATTGCTCACCCAATGATGAATTTATACGCTGGACAAACGCTTGATTTCTTCAGCAGGAAGCCTCAGTTTTGAGTCTCAGAAGCCTACAAACCTTGCACCACTTTTGGACCAAAACATAATTTTTCCAAGCCAGTGGACCAAAACATAATTTTTCCAAGCCTGACCACTCAGAGGCCTGCAGGCCAACTCGTGGCCGGCTGGCCAGAAATGATTTTACGGCCGTCCCCTTTAGCGGTCAGCTGACCAATTGTGCCAACAGAACATATATTTTCTTACCAGCTGTGCCAGCTATTCCCACAAGTGCATGCACTGCACCAGCTGTCACTATACTGATATTTTCAAGATAGTAACATATTTTTCTATATATATACTTTACCACCCCTCTTGAAATTAGGTTAGAAAATTTTGGTGAAGCAAATTCTTGGAAAATATTTCTCTCTCTCTTTACCTTGCAACCTATATACACCACACCAAGACTTCCTAAACCAAATTTTTAGGGCTCTTCGTTGAGGTTATTGAACTTGAATTTCAGCTCTTGGGGGTGGGAAATTGTTGGTTTATAACTCAAAGTGTTACTCCTCTTCAATACGTATAACTTCTAGCTTCTTCCCTTTACTTATTTCCTATCTTTATTTGTTGTTTTTGGACTATTTTTCGACGGTTTTTATGGGCTGAAACTTGTGCTTAAAAGCTATCAAAGGTAGAGGGGTAACCCACCATTCTTTGAACCTTATCTCCCAAGCTTTTTCCCTTGTGTTTCCCATTTCTTTCTCAAATTTTTTCCAACTTTTTACCATTGATTTTCGGAGGCTTTCAAAGGCCAAAAATGTAGTTTTGAAGTCTCAAAAATGGAGGGGTTAGCCACCCCTCCTTATGCTTGTTTTACTAACTTAATTTTTCCATCGTTTTAGCTAACTTTTTCAAGCTTTTCCATGAGATGTTTTTAGCTATTTTAGGACTATTTTAGGTTGTTTATTTCATTTATGCTTTGTATAGTATGCTTGTAGTGTAATTTTCCTCATAGGTTTGGTGGTTTAGGCATTAGACAGCAACCTATTCGAGTTCATAGCATTTATTTCATGCCTTTCATACTTGTGTTCATATATAATCACCTCTGCAACCTCCCTCCTTTCTTAGCATTTTTAATTCTTTAAGAGTTGTTTCAACCGAGTGTTATTTAAGCTTGAGGAAGAGACCCTTCCATGCTTAATGGTTTAATCTCTTTGGAGGTTCATTACCAAGGCATGACATCTCTCTCGTGCCCAAAACAACTTCTTGTTTGACACTTCTATCCATTTACTGGACTTAATTCTCATTTTTAGACTAAATGAATTAAAGAATAGAAAGGTAATTAAAAAAGGGCTAATAAAATTGGACTGAAAAAGATGCAAGAATAAAATTGGTTTGGGTTCAATCTGATGTTAATTAAACCCATTGAGTCTTAGGCCATTTCATTCTTGTTAGTGATGATAATGGTTTAAGAATCAGTGTCAACCACTTCCCTTGATCAATTCCATGATAGGGAGGAAGTTTTGTTGGTCTCTTATTTCAACTTATTGAGCTTTTGTCCAATTGAGTCATAGGTCCTCATGCAACTACTTTGCAATCATTGATAATTTGTGAATCGATTCTACCCCTACTTTGATCAACTTCATGATAGGGAGAAGCAGAGAGGATAAACATCCCCGGAAAATACTCTGGGTATGTTTGGTTTGGTTTTGAGAGAGTAGTTTTTAAAAATTGTTTTGGGGAGAGAGTTTAGAAATTTTTTTGGTTTGTTTGGTTGTGTATTTCGAAAGTAGTTTTGGAGTTTGGGAGTTTGGAATGATTTGATATTTTGTTATAACTGAGTAGAAGTGTGTGAGAGAAAAAGTGATTGAGAAGGAGAGATGAGAGAGAAAAAGTGATTGATTGATGTGTAAGAGAGAGAAAGTGATTTTGAAAATTGTTTTGGAAAAACTACAAACCAAACATGTTTTTTAGAAAAATTTTCCCAAAATCACTCTACAAAACCAAACTAAGCATACCCTCTGTTTCTGCTCTGTTCCTTTTCTGTTGCAGCAGGGCAATACCAACAATAGTGGCCAACCGACTAGCATTTGAATCTGGCCAACCACTTTTACTAGCCAGCTAGCCACCCTTTTTTTTCAGTATGGCAGTGCCATTTTCCTACAAAATAGAGCAGGAGCTGAGGCAAAAATAGAAGCATTTTCTGCAGACAAAACAGTTCTGGCAACAAAACTGAGGTGTTTCCGGGCGGATGTCCGCATTGGCATGCATGGTTCCTTAAACCTCGCTCAAGTTTAATTAGTTTACATAGCTCTGAGTGAATTACTTAAATAATTAGTGAGTTAATTCCCTTGAATTTGTAATAACTTAGTTAATTAAATCTCATGTTGTACTTAATTAATTAGTTTTGTTCAAACTTGTAATAATTAGCTAATGTAGTTAATTTATTTCATTTGGTTTGTAATAGCTAATTAATTTGGTAATTAGCTAGGACATTCATTCGGACCCTCCTGCCTGAGGGTAAATTGTAATATTGTGTATGTCTTCCAAGCCTACGTCTTTCTCCCTTTTATTTACCCGCTTACGATGGATAGTGTAGAGCATCATGTTCCTTTAAGCATTTTTTCGTCATTTGCATCCATTTGTCTCGTATGCATAAGATTCGGCTCATCATTCTAACGACATTGTCATTTTTCTTACTTTCTTGAATACGTGTGCCACCGCATGCTATCAAAGTGATTCACATGACATATTAGACAACCGAACCTATTAGCTACGTTTTTGTATGTGTTGCATTAGTCACTTGCATATTTGAGCATGCATTTTTCTAATTATTTTGTTTCTTTTGGCTTGCCTTGGAGTACTAGGTAAAGCACTCATCACTTTAGCATATTGCATGTATGTGATTGTTGCCATATCAAGCATATTTTCCATGAGGCTAAGTGCTTAAATGATATACTTGTTTGAATGCCTGTGGATGAAGAATAATTACTTAACTTAGGATAGTTTGATTAACGTACATAAGTGCCTACTTTTTCAAGAGGCACTTATTGGAAACACCTTTCAAAACAATCATAAAATCAAAGTGTTCCAACTTGTGCAAATTAGTCTATACTTATGTACAACACATAGTAAGTTAGCCTAATAATTGGAACAAGAGCATATAATGTACATAAAAATCACATCACGATTAATAGAGGCCGATCTTTGATCGGGTGAGTGGGGTGCTCAATTCATGACCTTCCCCTCTCACACTTAAGTTCCCAAGCCGAGACACTTAGGGGATGACGGATAAGTGGCCTTTGGTACGAGTCTCAGGTTTGCTAAATTTCCCAAAAACATTTAGGTAGCGACTCTAAAATCTGGCAGAGCAGTCCATTTTTTGATATTTTTTATTCAAAATCAATTTTCTAAAAGATTTTCCGGATTTGGACTCATTTGTGTTTATCTATTTCACATCGCACTTGTGGAATCAGATTCAGAACCACAGGAGTCTGAACTGTAGGGCTATCGTATCTGAAAGGAGCACGAAATGAAAGCTACATATAGTCTCAACTTATAATCCAAGAAAATGGAGGTATTAATCAGTGGTGGTTGGGACTGTCAACCCGAGAAAGGGATAGTTTATCCATCCCGAAAAAGGGCCAGTACAAAACCGAGTGGATTGATCCTATAACCCAAAAGAAGGGGGCCAACATAAACTGATGAAAAATGTTGTAATCAAATGTTGATATGAATAGATCGTAGCCATGTGATGCAATAGTGATAGGTGTAACCATGCAAATGCCATGCTAATGCAATTGGAAGTTGAATATTTTCTTTTTTTTCTTGTTTTCATGACCTATGTAATGCAATATGGCAGATGGTAAGGCAAGCCTCATGCAAATGAAACAAACAAAGGAGTACAATTCACACACATTCACACAAGAGAATGAAATGTAACTGACAAATAGTTTTAACCAACAACCCAAGAAAAGAGAGGTATTAACCGAAGGTGGTTTGGACTACTAACCAAAGAAAGGGATAGTTTCGTCATCCCAAAAAGGTGCCAGTACAACACCAAGCGGTTCGATCCTATAACCCTAAAGAAGCATGGCTAGCATAAACTAATGAAACATGGTGTAATCGAATGTTGATGTGAATAGATCGTAGCCATGCATGACAAATATAATAGACAGTGCAAGTGTAATGGTGAATGCAGAGTACAAAGGGGCAATGTTAGACATATAATATGCAATGTGGTGATATGATGCATGCAAAAAATGACATGATAGATGCAAATTTTTTTAAAATTTTCTTTCTTTCTTTCTTTCTTTCTTTTTTCTTTTTTTTTTTTATTTTATTTTGGTTTGTTTTTCAATTTTTCTGAAAATTTCCTTTTACATTTTTTTTTATTTTCTTTTCTTTTTGATTTTTTTTTTTATTTTCTTGAAAATTTTCTCTACCTACCATATATACATATACAGATATGAAATACAAAATACAGATACATATATAGTATACATATATATATATATACAGACAAGCTATATACATATACGGATAAATACACATATACGAACTCTATATACATATACGGACATAATATATACATACACGTATATGGACATAGACATACGGATGTACGAATAAGGATACATATGGATACAGATACAATAATACAAAATACTTATATACAAATATATACAAACTATATACATATATATACAAATACAGTATACATATACATATATACAGACATACCTCCCTCTCTTCCCTATTTTTTGAACAATCACAAGCGTCATGTCCGACATGCAATTTGAACAATCACGGCGGGCCTGACCGACAACAGCTAGATGGTGCCCACGTTTTTTAACAATTGCCTCGGCAATCCGCACTTTGTTTGGCCTCTTCTTCCCATCCATCCCTCTTTTTAAACATAGCCTGCGATCGGCAGAGCAGAGAACCCCAAACTTTTCCCGCTATTACTCCACAAATTTTTCCTTTCAAGGTAGTATACTCTCCTATCAATGGCTTCTTTTCGTCGTCTTCTCACTCTCTTCCCTGACCTTAACACTCCCATGAATGTTGAGGCCAACTCCTCTGAACCTCGGCAGAGTGCCCCTATCTCTATTCTCAATTTTTCTGCACTGTCAATCGAGCAAATAATGGCAGCACAGTCTGATATTGAGGCCAAACACTTCACTTTAAAGTCCTATGTGGAGATGGTGATCACAGTCTTCAATTTATCAAACCGGCTGGAGAATAGAACGAGTGAGGTACACCGATTAAACACCCAACTATCTCTACTCTAGAGTATGTACAAGGATGCTCGAGTAGAGATTAGCTCATTGAAGAAGGAGAGTAAGGAGCTGAAATGGCAAACCACTTCCATGGCCCGATTCAGAGTACCTTCACACTCTACATTTGACAACCAACAGAGAATATTCTCTTTCGGAGGCTTTATCGAGACCGAGGTAGAGTCTTCAAGGGCTTCTCGAGAGTAAAGATGAAGTGAGGCAATTGTCGGTAGAGTCGAGTGATGAAATTGTCTGCGAATGAAGCCAATAGTAACTTTCGCCACCGGGCTACTGCCGAAAAACTAAGAAAATGCCCCTTTGTTTTTTGTATTTTCCATTTTTTTTTCTTTTTGTTCTTTTCCGTTATTTTTTTATTTTTATTTGTTTTGCTTTTTTGTTTTCTATTTTGCTTAGGAAGGAGCACCAATGCTTCAAAATTTCCCTCTTTTGTTGCTTTTGAAATTTCTCTTCTTTTGTAATGCTGATCGGGGGACTTCACCCTAAAGTTCAATAAAAATGAGTGTTCTATTTTTATTTTTATCTTTTGCACATCATGGCATGAATGGCACAACATTTGAGTTTCGAAAATATTTTCTTTCGAATTTGAATCTGAGAATGATTGAATTTCAATGAATTCCGAGTTGGACACTGAGCCTTCAACTGACCAAAAATCAAAGAATGACTCAATGAAACAAAACAGAGAAAAACCATCCAAACACACCTATTTACACTCTCTAGAATGAAAGGCACTCAAAACCCGACTCGAAAAGACAAACCATTGAGCTTTATGCAAATTCTGCAGTTTTTTCCCATTTTGGGTTCATATAGTGGCCGGCGAGCAAATTGAGTGACCTACCGGCTGGTTTATGAACCACCCCAGCTGAACATGAACTAACAGGAAAAGTGGCCAGCCGACTACACAAGTAAATAAAAATCAAAATTCATTGTGGGTGCAATTAGAAACACCACAAGCGCGATACATTGCCGGAGACAACTATTTCGTACTTTCCGATGAGTGAGTTGATAGTGGAGATTTTCAATAATATGGGGAAAAGACAGAAAACCTGACTCAACTGTGTCCCTAGTTCATTGCTTTGACTATTTTTGATTTTCTTCTAAAAAGATTTTGACCAACATGAGAGTTAAATTAAAACGCTCGTTCCACTCACTGTTTTGAAATCATGTAAGTCAAGTTGTGAGAATTGAAAGTTTTCCTTTTGGGGCCAAGAAATGGTTCAGTTTTGGAAAAAAAAATGAAATAATTTTTGAGAAAATTAGTCAACTTCATTAAAAATCCTCAAAATCAGTTTTCGCAAATGGTCACTACCCGACCAACATGAAATTAACCCTTGAAATGCATAACCTCAAATTAGACAACCCAAGCAAGATCTATCTTGCGATTGAATCAGAATAGGACAACCGAATTGAACGGAGATGAGCCAATTGAACATGTACATGATAGCCGAGTCAAGTAAACAAACACCAATCAAACATGGATGGGACAAAGGAGTTGAAAATGGTTGTGGCCAAACTTCAGGATGAAGCTGCCTACATATCCCAAGGATAGGAATTAGGCCTTACATAATTCTGGGGTATGGTTCACTCGGGTATTAACACTCTCCTTTTGTGCTCTAACTTTTGCCGAAGCCGCCATTTTCAAGTTATCAACCTTGCAAGCTTCTCTTTTTTTTTTTCATTTTTTCCATTTTTTTTCTTCTTTTATTTGTTTTTTTTTTATTTTTTCTTCATTTTTTTTTTATTTTTAACTTTTGACTGGATCACCCTTCCAAGTTTTTAACCTGCACGAGCCTCTCAAGGAAAAACAAAATTTTAACTTGTCCATGTTGATTCGTTATGGGATCTCTAAGCCATCTAAATCTGTGAGAATGGCCATTACTCTTGAGTAGATAAATTTGATGATATAGGGGCCCCTCAAATTGGGTCTGAATTTGTCCCTAATATCGTGGATAAGAACTCGATTGTCCTTCAGTAATAAAACTCCTCTCAAATTTTGGGATTTGATTTTCTTGCCAATCTCCATTGGCTTAAGAAATGATCCAGTTTGAATCTTCGATCACATCCGACCTTTTTCGCCCCTAGTTCAAGGGTTGCTTCCAATCTAGCTATGTGAACCTCATATCTTGGTTGATCATTGAACATTCTGAATCAAGATTTGAAAGCTGGGGTCAGACCTTAAGTCGAGAGTGATCCTATGCTATACAATCTCAGGATCAATTTCAGGCATGCCTTCACAGGACCACATAAAAACATTTTTTGATAGTCGCTCATGCTCCTCTGAAGACAGACACAAATAGGACAATGATATCCAGGTTAACACCCTCGTAGTCACCAAACTTAGACATGCTAGAAAGACTCAATCTTGATTCTAACTCCACAAACTTGGTGGAATCAGGTTCATACTCAACACCCAATTCAGAAAGTAAAAAAGAAAACATTCTCAAATTGCTAAAATAGTGAATACTATCCACTGCGTCTTTGTGTAATCAGCAGGTGGTCTATCCCCGATCACAGCAATGATCACAATATCCCTCAAATTTACTAGTCTCGCGCTAGCTTCAAACTCTATCATAGATTCAACCACAATGTCAGACCTAGAACTTTCCCAGTGCTCCTTTGTTGCATGATCAATCCATGGCTCAAGGAAAATCATAATGAGGGAAGTGCATGCCTTCAGACTATCTTCTATAATGCCCAATTCTGGCTAACCATAGATTTTTGATGTTTTGGTTAGGATTGGTGTACCTATCATGAATAGGTCAGTGCTCTTCCGTATTAGAACCTCAGGCTTAGGCAGATGAGAATGTGTGATATATAGGCTAGAGTTGAAGGTGGGTGGTATTGTATGGATGAGGTTGAGATGGGAAGGCGGTAGGACTTGGTTATGGGGTGGTTATGGGTTAGAGATGACATTGGGTTTTTTAGGTTTAGGTAGAGCTATGGTTTTGTTGTCGATGAGATCTTGAATCACGTGGCGTAAGCGAAAACAACGATCAATCTCACAACCAGGTTGTTGGTGAAAGGCACAGTACTTGTTGGTGTCATGGCTACATGGAAGTGGATTAGAAAGGGATTGAGGATCAAGGAGCTTGAGGTGCCTTTTTTTCACTAGTTCCATGGCTCGGATTGAAGACATGTGGAGAGGGTGAAACTTTCGATTTCGAGGTTGAGTTGAAGTGGTTGTTTGTGGACTAGAGTTGGGCGAAGGGATTGGCAGTGGTAGTGGAGACTGTGTTGACTTTTAAAGGCATAGAATTGGCAGCTGTGCTACTACCAACAATAGGACTGGAACTGCGATTAAATAACTTTTTCATAGGCTCATTTCCTTCCGTAATGATCCCTTGTCTAAAAACATCCTCAATTTGAACCCCAATCTCATGGAGGCCCATGAAGTTGAAGAGTGGGAGAACTATCATTTTCTACAGTAATCCTCCACGCAAATTTTTGACCACCATACAAACTTGATCCTTTTCCAAAGGTCGGCTTGTCATCATTGCTGTTTTTTCCCTCCATCTAGTGCTAAACGCCATGAAGCTCTCATTGGGCTCCTCTCGGGTTGTCTCTAGTTCTCGGGTGGTTACCTCAATTTGGTATTGTAGGAATACTGGGTGACAAAAGCCTCGGCTAACTTCTCCTAACTCTATTTTACTGAATCCTCCAGCTTGCCATACTAGACGGCAGCCACTCCTGACAGGGTTCTTTCGAACAAGGAAAGCTTTTGAGCTCGAGATAGGCCCATTAACTTCAGAATGTCTAAGAAAAAATAGATATGAACCATAGGATCACCAGTCCCATCAAATCTATCAATGTGTGGCATTTTGAACCGCTCAGGCAATCTCACAATTGTTTTTGTAAGCCCATCCTCGATGTTTGGAACATAATTAATCCCTTGTGAGGCTTTGAACATTTTTTCTAGTTTGGATATTTTTAACACGGTTGGGTCAACTTTATCAATATTTGTGGGGAATAGTCCTCCCATTTATAGAGTAGGTTCATAAAGCTCCTCAATTGGTGGATGTGGTTCCAAATCCGGATGAACCACTGGAGGTGGATGAGATGTAGACACCCTAGATTGGCGTTGCAATTTGGCAAGAGCCTCCTTGTTAGCAGCATCCTTGTTGGTAATAGCATCCATGCTTTGTTGAAGGGCCAAAAGAATGCTTACTATATCTACCGAAGGTTGGTTCGTTACTGTTGGAGATTGGTCTGTCACTATTGAAGGTGGGTCCATCACTACTGGAAGTGGGTCCGCGACTACTGAAGGTGGGTTCGCTACCATTGGAGGTTGGTCCATCATTACTGAAGGTGGCCTAGCACAGATCCTAGAAATTCTGGCTAGTGGGGTTCTAACAAAGAGGTTTTAACCTTCCTCCTTGTCACAGGCAGCAGAGAAACTAACATTGGTTGTCCTTGAACCAAATCTACAGTTCTACTAAGTCTACCAACGCAAGTCTACCAACGCAAGTCCACAAAACTTGAGGGATATCAAACCGTTCTGAAGCTATGGTGTTACAACTACCTAGCAAAAACAAAACAGAACTCCCAATCAGAAATCTGGCAGCACTTCAGCCCAATTCGCACAACTAATTATTATTCACACTGAATTCAACCCCTCAAAATGATATGCCTAACCCACTGATTAGTTTTGAGAACCCCAGATCCCATATATTACACATAACAGGAAAGAGAACAAACACCCCTATGGAGGGTGAGGTTATCTTATGCTAGTTTTAAAATGATCTACGGCTCACCAAATGCTCTAGTTTTGGAAGTGTCTATAGCTCACCATATGCTCTAGGTCAATTTGGTCAAAAAGGATACCTCAGCAGGATACCGATATACCTATCCAATCGGGTGGATCAAGCGGTACGTGGTATCCTCATTCCAAGGCTTGTGCTCCCACCATATTAGAGCCCATGTTTGCCTATTCGCCTGAAGCCAAATAGTCATCCAGGATAACAGGTGACGAGCATGGGATGTAAGCGCACCATGTATGCAATCCAATGAACATATAATTAAAAATGAAAAGCATATCATAGAGTTCAAGTCAAGGTTTCAAAATATCCCCAGCAAAGTCACCAGAAACTGTAACATGCCCGGGAGGGGTACCCACACGCGTTGAATAGTTTGGACCCTCGATTTCTTTGATCTAGTCTCACGAGTGCAATGCAAAATGTAAATGAGAGTCCAAATTTGGAAACTTTATAGAAAATTCATTTTATTGCAAAAATATTTGCTAGAAATGGATTAAGTCATTAGATCTCAGAGTCGCTACCTAATATTTTGGAGGGAATTAGGAAACCCGTGACTCATGCCAAGGCCACTGTTTGTCGTAACCAAGGATGTTTGGCTCAAAACCTTGGGTATGAATGAAGAGGGAAGGTCATTAATTAAGCACTTTCACTCACCCAATCTGTCAAGACCCAAACCTGTCCCTACAGGTTAAGCATCATAACTGGCCAGTAATCCTCGGATTACCAAAGGCCTCTGACCTGTGTAACAAAATAAAAGGGGCTAGTGGAAAAAAGTATAGAAACATATATATAGTCCATTGAGCTGTGTAGACATACATGAAACAGAAATTTCAAAAACTTTATCTACGTAGGCATGGCGTCATATTCCAAATGAGTTCAAAGACTCAAACATATGTGTCACAAAAGGGAACCTCTTTGAGAGGCACAATAGTTGGCTGACACAATTGAGACTCCAAGTCATCAACTCTAGGCTTGGTCACGCGCCTAGTCACCTACATATATAAATAATAAGGTAAGCTAGAGCCCAGTGAATAATAACAAAGCCAATGTTTTAACTGAATGATGTCCATAACAGATATAGATTCTAATTCTCTTATCGAAATAGAACATAAGCATATTCGTATCAGAAATAGAGTCATTTTCACATTCATATCATGCATGGTACATCCATTAGCATTAACATATCTCTTTGGTCAAGCATATCAAGTTCCATAATGGAACCTCCAGCACGAGGTAACATATCTCATACATGGGCCGCGGTATTGTTTTCCTTGGGTGAGGGCCTGGGCCATAGTATTGTTTCCCCCGGGCAAGAGCCTGATGACAATAGGCCACAGTATTATGTCCCCTGGGTGAGGGCCTCTGCTAAGGATACCACAAATACTTTTCAAAGATATAGATCATCATTCATGGAATCACAAAATAGCCTTTTGTATCATTCAGAAATAGTTCATATCATATCATAATGTTCAAAAAGTATTTCATATCAAACATAGCATTACTAAGTTATTACTCACAGATAATTGCACAGATAGCTTTGATAGCAACCAATGGATCAATAACTCACGGCGAGTGACCTACACAAACATAACAGATACACATATTGAAACACATGCTTGGGCCGTACTTAACTTATTGCATTCCGTTCTTAGTGTGTTTCTAGCCCTTATCCTCATTATTATGCCTTAATTATGGCCCACGAATGCCTAGGATGCAATAAGAAAGCCATAATGCACTTGAAAACACTGGGTAAAATTTGCTGAAAACAGGGTCTTCGCTCGAGCATAACTTCATTCGCTCAAGCGGAGGTTCAAAAATATAAGTGGTCACTCAAGCATAACTTCCTTCGCTCGAGCAGTCTGTAAACTCTGGAAAAGTATTGGTTATGTGATTTCTCCGCTCGACGGTCGCTTAACAGTCGCTCGAGCGTGAGACTGAGGTCTTTGCTCGAGCGCAACTATTGTTGCTCGAGCGCAACTATTGTCACTCGAGCGGTCTGCAAAATGTGTAAACTTCTGGGAGCATGCATTTTACACTCGAACCAATTTTAAGTCACTCCAGCAGAGGAGCAAAATTCTACAATTTCTAGATTTGCTTCCCAATTTCAAAATTCTTCTTTAACCTTCCAAAACACATCCTTTTGAGCCCAAAAATGGGAATATAGATATAAACTCAGAAAACTTCATGAATTGAAAACAATCTCACAAAATCAAGGCCTCAAAAGCATGTGAATTGCTCAAACTCAAACTTGAAATGTTGAAAACATAACATGCATGAAATGTTTGGCTCCAAAGCTTCCAAAACATGATCAATTGGTATTAAACAAGATGAATTCTCAACACTAAGGTAAAATGATAACATGCATGGGAGAATTCTTTGACAAATTCCTCAAAATGCCATGACATATGCATGCATGCATGATACACTCCCATATTCATCTATCTAAGCTCAATTCTAGCATTACACAACTTAGTTCTTTGGACTCATACTCTAAGTGACTCAATTCCAAAGTTATAAGGTTGAATCCTTATCTTAGATGATCAATTATGCTCTAAATAGTTAATAGTTTGAAGTTCCAAGCCAAAACCTCCAAGTTCTCTAGCAATTCTCCTAAATTGGGCTCAATCTTCTCCTCTCTCTTTCTCTCTCTCTCTCTACATTTTTCATGTCAAGAAGATGAGTGTAGGTGTAATTTTTGAGGGTCTAAAGTCAAATGAGCCTTATATAGGCTTGGTTAATAAGGCTTAATTAAGCCTTGTTTAAGTTAATCAAATGGGCATTAATTAATTCTATTTAATTCGTTCCGAATCGAATTTCAATTAAACCTACCATAATATTCTAAAAATCCCAAATAACACATGAGTCAAGTCAATTTTATGATCAGATGCCGATAAGGCCTTGAATTCATAGAACCAAATAGAAACACAAACATATGTAAATGAAAATAACATATAATTCATGCACTTGACATATGATTTCCTCTTAATTACGTATTAGGCATATTTAATCATAGATTAATAGTTAATCACAAGTCAAGGTCGTTACACAATCAAAAGATCGGCCTTTACTAACCATGATATAATTTTTATTTCCTTTATGTGTTCATATTCTAATTATTAATAATCCTAAAAGTTACTATGTGAAGCAAAACAAATATAGACTGTGTCATCCATTTTGGAACAATTTGATTTCATTATTTTGAAAAATGTTTTGAATAGTATAATCATGAAAATCAATTTTATTCCAAATTAAATAACACAACCTTCACCCATTGGCATGCATAGAGTTATGTCAAATAAGCACATAGCCACATGGTAAGATGCTAAACATAGTAGAAAAACACACACAAGCAAGATGTTAAAGCATAAAAGCTTACATATTTACTGATATCTTGCCAAAAGGCACAAAATTAAGTTAGTAAACATATGCCTGCTTCTATATACAAGATCCTAATGCAATTCACTCACGAAATTCAACTACAGATCAGGTTTCTAGTATATGACATGTGAAACAGCTCAAAACATGAAGTAGCGCACCAAATCACATAATAATCGACAAAGCTCACAAATGTAATTTTAGCCGGATCAAAAGCATAAAGCATGGATGCAAAGCATGGATATGATGACAAACATATATAGGATACATATTCATAGCATATAGAAAGCGAGTAAAAGAACAGGATAGAAGGAAGTGGGGCGGGGAATTATTACATCACTTTGAAATATTACAAATCCGAATAGGGGGAAGAGAGGAAAATATGTTACAACAATTTAAAACCTCACAAACACTCTCTAATTAAACAAAAACAACAAAAACAGGAGCTTCAGGGGATCTCGGAGACCGTCGGAGATTGTTCTGTGCTAAATCTAGAAGCTGCTATGATTCTGTCTAGGATAGGGGTGGTCGGCTAGCCACAAAACCTGCCGGCCAGCTACTTTAGTGGCTGACCAGCCAATAAAGTGGTCAACCGGCTACTCAAACAGGAAAAGCAAACAAAAAATGTGCAAACTAACCACTTCCATTTAGCTAACAACATGTTCATAACATGAAATTGAAGGAAGAAAAGCAATACAAGAAAGTAAATGAAAGAAATACTAGAAAATGAAAAGTGCGCAAAATTTACCTTCGAAGGAAGCATTTGATTTTCAAACTTTCTTTTGATCACCCTCAAGCTTATGGAAGTGTATTCTCAATTCTCACTTTGAAATCTTGAAAATGTTGTTGGAATAGTGTTTTTAGGTTATGTAGCAGTGTGTGTCGCGGAGGGGGGGGGGAGGGGGAGCTTCCTACTCTCTGTTTTCCTCTCCTTTTGATAGCACTTACTCTCTTTTGGATTGAGGCTCAAGGATTAGGCTCTAACTGAATATATGAGATAATTTTGGTGTATTGAAGATGATATAACGATGTATATCTGTGTGTATATCTCAAAGTTCTCTTTTCTCTCTAACTCTTAATTCAATTCTCTTGTTCCAATATGATCCTCTCTATCTCTCCATATAGAATATCAATTGAATGCAATCAAGGAGGTGGAAGACAAGGTGGAGGGACAATAATGGTTTGAAATGGATGCCCTCTTTTGGGAAGAGGACAACCTCTCTTTTGACAAAGGGGCTCAAATATGATAATGGAGAGGGCCTAGATACATTTCATGTATGTATCTAGCAAGAAACAATTGGAATGAACATGACCCACAGGCTTTCATCAAGAATTCTACTGAAACTTCCCTGCTTCTGGGCAAAGTAGCCGGCCAGCCACTTTCTTGGTTGGTTGGCAGGTTTTTCCACTTGCCCATCCAATTTATGAAACACTCGGCCATAGAACTTACTAGCCGATGCCTTTTGTGGCTGGCCAACCACTTTTGTGGCCAGCTATAGACTCCCTATTTTGACCATCCTGAACACTTAAGCGCTTAATTCCGAACACCCAACAATGAAACGTTATCCTGTGCAATCTTTTGAATCTTCAGCAAAGGAATTCGATTTCGAGCTTCAAACCGAAACCTCGCACCCTATTTTGATCAAAAACTATATTTTTTTTCTAGCCTAACCACTCAGAGAGTAGCAGGCCAACTGGTTGGCCAGCAGGCCATTTCCTTTGGGCCAACTATACAATTAGTTGGTCAGCTGGCCATGTTTAGCGTCAGATTCTGTATTTGCAGCACAAACTGCTTCCATGCACATGATTTGGGTAGTTGTCTTTTTCTGAAGATAATTTCGATGTCAGAGACTAAAATTCTATAAATATACCACCTCCCCTCAGAGTTTAGGGTTAGAAAATTTTCCAAAGGGTTAGAAGATTGCCCAAAACATTTCTCTACCCTCTTGAATATAGATACACTATAGATACACCGTTGAAGCTCAAACTTGAAGCATTTTGCTAAAGTTTTGAACCTTATTTAAGATACTTAAGGGTGTTTGGATTGAAGTTTGCTAGCTTAGAAGATCTTCCTCTTTCCAAGAGATTAACTTTTGAACTCCTTTCATCACCTTTTCTTTGATTCTTTTGCTCGTCATTTCTTGTCAATACATACTAATTTTCAGTGTTATTTTAGACTCAAAAACTTTGTTAAAGGTGGAAGGGTTAGCCACCCTTCCATAGACTTATTCATTAGTTGTATTCCATTTGTTTTCTTCATTCTTTTTTTCTCTTTTTCTTCATTTCGTTTGGTCAATTTCAGCAATGTTTTTGGTTTTTTTTTTTTTTTGTGTGACATGAACTGAATATGGGTTTGTACTAGTGTAATAGTCCTCACGGATTTTGTGTGTTTAGGATATAGCCTCCAATCCATTTGAGGTTATCGCTTTACTTTTATTCTTATAGCTTTCCATATGTATATTGGAACCTTGTGGTCATGGGAGCTTTAGAACTTAGCCACCTCGCCACAAGTTTGATTAACTAGTTGTAAATCTTTCGCTTTCATACTATTGTTGTTCACCTCAAAGCTAGGTCATAGCTTCCTTGTCAAAAATGTTGAAAAACTCTCTTCTTGATCATTTTTGGAACATGGAAATGGATGTTTCATCCTTATTCCATGAATAGAAAGAGGAGTTGTTAACAATTTTGATGAGTTATGTGTATAAGCTTTAGTACGTAGCTTGATTTTGATTTTCCCTCTTGTTTTCTTTAAAGTGTTGTGAGCTCTCTTCTAGTTCCATTTTTTTGAAGCTTGGTTGTCTCATCCTTATTCCATGAGTAGGAAGATGAGCATACAACAACTTTTTATAGCTTTCATATTTGGTTAGTTTTGCTTTTATTTTGGTTTGAAGCCAAATGAGAGCTTTTTCATCGAAAGTATTAGAAACTCTTTCCTAGTTCCATTTTGAAGCATAGAAATGGATGCCAATCCATGTTCCATGAGTAGGGAGAGCAGTCTCTAATTTCTTTCTTCAATGATGTAATCTCTTGTTTACAAGCTTCCCTTTCAAAAATGGTTCTCATTAACCTATTCTCTCTAATTTGAGTACTCATTTACTCTTATTCACTATGAGACGTAGTAGGTTTGAACCATTTCTTTATTTGAAGTTTCAAGCTTTAATTCTGATTATTTGTTAGATCTTTCATCCCGTTGCTTCACTAATCATCATGTAATACCATTGGGATGTTTGATGATTTGAGAAGCAAACCTAGTTCCTCCTTGAATATCTTTTTTCTAGGAGGGAATAGGAAGGATGAAAATCCTTTAGAAATCCTTTGTTTGCTCTCTTCCAGTTCTGTTGCAGCAGGTCTCCCAGAATCAGTGGCCGGCCAGCCATTCAAGTGTACGGCCGACCAATTCATCAGGCCGGCCGACCAAATGCTTTATACGGCAAGTGTGGTTATTCAACCAAGCAGAGTAGATCCTGAGATCAAAGTAGAACTGTTTTTTGGCCACGAACAGGGCAATTTCTGGTAATAGGCATAGAGGTTTCCGAAGGATGTTATTGCTTGCACGCACAAGGCTTCTTGCCTTTCATTCAACTCATTTAGATTCAATGCTCAGAAATTTGTATTCATACTAATTAGTTAATTCATTTGTGTTTGTAATAATTAGTTAATTAGGACATTCGAAGCCTCTTGTAAAGAGGGCAAATTTGTAACACTTGATGTATGTCTTCCAACCTCCATTTATTTCTTCTTTTTTATTTACATGCTTACCATGGTTGTATAAAGTACCATGTTTTCCTTTATCATTCTCATGCTTGTATCCATTTTTTGCATGCATTGAGGTTCGGCTCATCACACTTGATGTCGTTATCATTTCCTACTTGATTATGTGCGCTACCTCATGTTTTGAGTTAATTCACATGTCAAGTTAGTAACCGAATCTAGTAGTTGCATTTTTGTATGCGTTGTATTAGCCATTTTGCATAGTAGGAACTTGCATTTTTTTCTAACTATCTTCTTTTCTTTGGCTTGCCACAGTTGAGTACTAAGTGAGCATTTTTGCTTTAGCATATTGTATGTGTGTTTGTGTTACCATGTTGAGCATACTGCCATGAGGTTACTTGCTTACTTGAAATAATTCTATGAATGCCTGTGGATGGATGCTATTTTGCTTAAATTGGAATGACTTTGGTTGTTGTATATATGAGCTCATTTTTCCTTTGAGTTGTACATATTCAAAACTTTTTCAGGAAAGCATGAAATCAAAGCATTCCAATATAAGTGACGTGGTCTATACTCATTTGCCTCACATAGTAATGTTAGCATATTAATAATCAGAATATGAGCATATAATGTCTATAAGATTGACATCATGATTTACTAGAGGCCAATCTTTGATCGGGTGAATGGAGTGTTCAATTCATGACCTTCCCCTCTCATATCTAAGTTCTCAAACCAAGACAACTTTGGTTATGACGGACAAGTGGCCTTTTGCACAAGTCACGAGTTTCCTAATTCTCCAAAAAATATTAGGTGGCGACTTTGAAATCTGGCAATGTAGTCCATTTTTGGCATCTCTTGTGATTAATGGATTTTTCTAAGATGTGGACTCTCATTCGTTTTTTTCTGTTTCACATTGCACTTGTAAAACCAGATTTAGAACCACAAAAGTCTGAACTGTAGGGAATCACATGCGTGGAGACTACACCCCTCCGAGGAGTGCAAAAAACTAGCTACAGTTTCTAGCGACTTTGCTGGGAAAGTAGAGAACTTGATTTGAACTTCATGATGTGAACTTTTATCTACATATATATGTTCTTCGCATAGCGCTCTTAAGTCACTGCATTTACCATCTGATATCCTGGACAACTTGCCGGAGGCTTGCCAAAAGGCTGAATGGACGTAGGCAATATCACGTTGGAAACATAACCCTTGGATTTGAGTAACCATTATACCGCTTGATCCTCCTTTCACTTTTTAGTGTTAGGTGTGAGAGGTATATTAGGTAATCTTGTTGAGGTACCTTTTTGACAAATCGACCTAATGCATATAGTGAGTTCTAGTGACCTTTCAAACTAAGACAGGACACTCTCCCTTTTTCAGGATATTGTGATACCGCTTGATTGAATTAGTGAAACTCCAAATCATTCCAAAGCTAGGACAAGGTAACCCTACCCCTTCATAGGGGTGTTTTTTGCTCTTTTTACCTGCTATGTGCTATGCGGTAGATCTCCACAGGGGTTCCTGAATCCATATCAGTGGTTCAATTGTATCATTTTGTGGGGCAGAATTCAATGGGGAGTACAGTCATTCAGCTGTGATCATATATGTTCCAGTGAAATTCGGCCAAGGTGCTATCTGTTTCTTTATTTTGCTAGGTTGTTGTGGCACCACAGCTTCAGAAGGTTCTGATATCCCCAAGATGTTTTGGACCCGTGTTGGTAGACTTTGTAAGATCGAAGATATAGTTTAGGGACAACCAGTGTTTGCTTCACTTTCACCAATGGCAAAACGAAGAAAGGCCAGACAAGGTTCACCAGTTCTGTTATTCCGCAGTCACCCAGATCACCTCTAATCAGTTCACTCTATGCACAATCATCTACTCCTATAATGGCTCAATATTCGCTAGATCTAGAGAAGTTACTGATTCGTCTTCAGCAATCAGTAGATTCACTCCAGCATGATATGGCCCGACAAACCGAGGTCACCCATAGGTTGTAACAACAATAGTAGCCAGCTGCGGCTTCTGCTTCTCGTACACCTAACAATGTTACTCCTACACCAGGTGCTACTACCAATACTATAGCTCAGGATCTACCAATCGAAGGTGTTCCTATTCTTCGAGGCCAAGCAGATCCACTCCCGATCCAAAAATCTAAAGCTCTAGTTCATCAAACCGAGGCACCTTGTGAGTTTGAGTTTGACCCAGCCTTCCTCAAAGTCAACAAACTTAAAAAGTTGTTCAAAAAGGCACAGGGAGTTAAATCTATTCCGGATATTGAAGACGGGTACATTGAGTCCACTGTTACTCTGCCAGAGCAGTTCAAGATGCCTTATATTGACCGTTTTGATGGTTCTAGGGATCCAATGGTATATTTGCATCTCTTTTCTAATATTCTAAAACCAATGGGCTTGACCAAAACCCAAAAGTTGTTGCTATTTGGAAGGACCATGTCCAATACAGCTGCCATCTGGTATGCTAAACTAGAGGACTCCATGAAATAGAGTTGGGAAGAGTTGGTTGAATCCTTTGTCTCCTAGTATTCTTATAACACGCAAATTGAGGTCACAACTCATGATCTCGAGGCAATATGTCAGGAACCAAATGAGGGTTTTTCGGAATTTGTTACCAGATGGAGGGCAAAGGTGGCTATGATGGCAAACAGGCCTCCAGAGAAAGAGCATGTTCGTATAGTTGTTAGAAATCTATATGAAAGGCTATTGCAGAAGATGTAGTCCCCCCACTATTCAACTTTAAGGACCTCCATGAAATTGGGGTTCAAATCAAGGATGCCATTAGACAAGGGATCATTGTGGAAGGTAATAAGCCGATGAGGAAGAATGTTGTTCGTAGTTCCAATACTACTACCGATGGTAGCACAACTCCAAAATGCTCAAATGTAAACACTGTCACCACTCCCATCAAAAACCTTTTTGCTGATAATAGCCTAAAACCAACCACTTTAACTCGACCCCAAGCCCGAAATTTCCATCCTTTATACGTGGATCTCTCTCAAGCCTTAAAAATTCTGCTAGGAAAAGGGCACCTAGAGCTCCTAGAACCCCGACCCCTCTCAAGTCCTCTTCCACCAAGACATGACCCCACTAAATATTATGCCTATCATCAACAACATGGTCATGATACAAACCGTTGCATCCGCCTCCATCATAAGATTTAGGATCTTATTGACGATCAGATCAAAGCTCCACCAAAAAGACCCTATGCCACCACTAACCCATTACCTCCACACCTCAACCTAATACACACACTACCATCCGCTTAAAACCCCAGCATATACATCACCCCAGTCCATTTACCCAAGCCTAAGGTGTTCATTCCAGAAAGCATGGACTTGTGTATGATGGACGCACTTGAATCCCAATCACCTCAAACCCAAAAAATTGAACTCCCTAATAGCCCAATTCTAGTCCAACCCACTCCAACGAGCCTAGCCCAACCAATTCACCAAGACCATGTCGGTTCAAATACACCGCGGGCACCAATGGCCAAACCCACTAGTTCTAGCCTTTGGGATCTTGGCTCCATCATTGACCACATCACATGCCAGAAATTTCACATCAAAAAGCTCCCCAATCTTGGGGTAAACTGCAATTGGAAAGGGCCAACCAAAAACTATCTCAAGTCTGGGTGATGACATGTCAATAACAAATGGCCCTCACTCCAATATAGCCACCCAATCCCTTGGCAAAGATAAAGCAAGTGGCAAGAACAAGGCCGGGGCAAATATTGATCCTTATGCACATCTTCGATGAGCTATTAAGACTTTGAAGGTCAAAGAGCTAAACAAGCAACAAGTGCTTGTAGTTGTTGCAAAGACTGTGGATGACACTTTTGTCGCTCAGGTTGAGGGTAGTTTAAATCAGGGGGTAAGCCATGAAAAGCAATGCCTTACCAGAAACACCCCTTTCAGCTCTAATTCTACACCCATAAGAGATCTCCAAACCCAGTCAACGCTCGCCAACCCCTCTGTCAATACTTCCAAGACTAGTAGCTGAACCTTCAATCCCCTTTACATGACCTTGTCCAAAGCTCTCACCAAATCCTCATAGGACATGACCATCTCAAACCCCTTGACCCTCAGCCTCTCCCTGATCACCTTCCAACCAAGCATAATGCTGCCAAGTATTGCACCTTCCATCAGCAACCCGGCTATGGCACTAACCATTGTTTTTGCCTTCACCATGAAATTCAAGACCTGATTGACAACAAGATCATCACCCCACCAGGTCCTACAAAGTCTATCGACGCTGGATCAATGAGCTTAGGGTATAATATGACTAGTTCTGTGATTGGGGATGAACCACCTGCTGATGGCACTCATTTTACTCCAGACCTAGTGGATGGAATGATTTTAGCAATTTGAAAATGTTTTTTATTTTGCTTTCTGAATTGGGTGTTGAGTTAGTCTTGTTACGTGAGAGTTAGGTGATTTTGGGAGTGTTAACTCGGACATCACTGTCTTGTTTGTATTTTTCTTTTCACTCTTTCTTTTGAGTCTGTTTCAATCATTGAGCCAGAAGTTTTAAATGAAACTGTAGTAATTTTCAGCTACTTCCATATGCCTTTAAATCATTTCCTTAAACCAAAACTTTTCAAAACTATTTTCCGAAACTATGATGAAAACAAAGATGAGGGAATTCCTTGGGATTTGCAAAATTTCATCAACTAAGAAGAAGAGAGGCATGCTAAAGTCCTTAATAAATAAGATCATGTCTGTTAATGTAGGTACTGAGAATGATCCTAGCTTGGTCCAAATTGGTTCCACATTGTCTTTAGAGGAGCAGCGAGTGACTGGTTATTTTATTAAAAGATTTCAAAAATGTTATGCATGGTCCTACGAAGACATGCGTAGAATTGATCTTGAGATTGTACAGCATAGGATCACTCTCAACCTTGAGATTCAACCCCTTAACTTTCAAACCTTAATTCAGAATGTTCAACGATCAACCAAAATATGAGGCTTGCATGGCCAAATTGGAAGCTAGTCTTGAGCTAGGGGCAATAAGGTCGGGTGTGATTAAAGGAAGCTTGCATAGCTGGATTAGAAGTAGCCCTTGAACTAGGGGAAAAAAGGTCAAATGTGATTAAAGATTTAAAACTGGGTCATTTCTCAAGCCAATGGAGACCGACAAGAAAGCAAAATCCCAGAATTTGAGAGAAGAAAATTTATTGTTGAAAGACAATTAAGTTCCTATCCACAACACTAGGGACAAATTCAGACCCAATTGGATGGGCCCTTACATCATCAAGACTATTTAGTCAGGAAGAGTAGACATTCTCATGGATTTAGATGGCTTAGAGATCTCACAACCGATCAACATGGACAAGTTAAAGTTTTCTATCCTTGAGAGGCTCGCTAGGCCGAAAACCCATAAGGGCGACCTAGGCAAAAGTTAGAGCATAGAAAGTTGAAAATAAATGAAAAATAGAGTCTCGTTGGGCCAAAAACCCAAAACGATGACCCAAATAAAAAGTTAGAGCATGAAAAATGAAAAAAGAAAAAAAAAAAGGAAAACAAAGAAAAATGAATAGAGAAAGGAAAAAATGAAAAGCTTGCAAGGTCGAAAACCCGAAAGGACGGCTTTGGTAAAAGTTAGAGCGCAAAAGGAGAGAGTTAATACCCAGTGAACCTTAAGCCAGAACTACATAAGGCCTGATTCCTATCTTTGGGATACATAGGCAACTTCATCCTAAAGTTCGTCCCCAACGATTTTTAACTTGTTTGTCTCATCCATGTTAATTGACCTATCCTTATTCAACTCGGTTATCCTATCCATGTCCAATTAGCACCTCTCCGTTCAATTCGGTTGTCCTATTCCGTTAAATGACTTAGAGGTTCGGATTTGAGGTTGTGCATCTAAAGGGGTAATTCCATGTTGGTCGGCTAGTGGCCATTTGCAAAAATAGTTTTTGTGGATTTTTAGTGAAGTTGACTAGTTTTCTTTGGACCAAAAAGGAAAATTTTCAGTACTCACAACTTTAATTACATGATTTCAAAACAAGTGCACTATCCAACTATCAGGTTAAATCAAAGTTTGTTTTACATCATAAAGCTTGAAAAGAAAAGTCAAAGCAATAAAATAGGGGCATAGTCGAGTCAGGAATTCTGTCTTCTCCCCACACTCTTTAGTCTCGTGTTCTTATTTCAACCGGCCATCTAACATTTTAGTCGGTCATTCCCATTTTAGCTAACTCCAAGAGTGTTTCATGTTGGTGTTATCCAATCGTCCAATAAACCTGTCGGTTGTCCGTCTTATGAACCCAAAATAGGAAAAACTGCGGAATTTGTGTAAAGCTCAATGATTTGTCTTTTAGAGTTCTGTTTTGAGTTTTTTTTTTTCATTCCAACAAGTGTAAATAAGTGTGTCTAGATTGCTTGTGATTTGTTTTTCTTTCATTGAGTCATTCTTTGATTTCTGATCCATTAAAAGCTCAGCGTCCAATTCAGAATTCATTAAATTCAATCGTTCTCAAATGCAAATTCAACAAAATATTTTCAAACTCAAGTACAAAGCCGTTCGCGCCGTGATGTGCAAAAAATGAAATTTCTTTTATTTAATTTAGGGTGAGGCCCCAATCAGTACAAAAACAAAAAGAAATTTTCAAAACAGCAAAAAGATGGAAAATCTAAAGCACTAGTGCTTCTTCCTAAGCGAAAAGAAAATAAAATCATTTTTATCTGTTGTGCATCCATCCATCATTGCATATTGTATGTCTTACATTAGTCCTTCGTGCTTTGCATACACCATCACACTTGCACTGTTTATTATATTTGTCATGCATGGTTACAATCCATTCACAACACTTCAGGTTTGTTTTGGTTATAACATTTCCTCCTATCCCGATTTCAGCGTGGTTAGAGTCTCTTCCTCCTTTCATGATTTTGGCATAGTTGAAGTGTAATCCTCTTCTCACAATTTCAGCATGTTTAGAATTTGTTCTTCCTCCTCGCACAATTCCAGCGCAGTCGGAGTATGTTTCCTCTCTAATATAAGTGTGTTTAGCTTGTACCTCTCACCCTTTCTACGTGCAAAACATAGTTTGGCTTTTACATCCACCCTATTTGCGTTGCAGGCGCTCAGGCTTGTCCCCCTTTACCCATTTTATGTCTTACACATATATGCAAGTTAGCTCCTTCCCCAGCAAGGTCTAGGAGACCTTAAATCCTCTAAAGGTGTAAACCCCTAGGTGTTGGTCGTGCCCTAATGACTTCAGGCAGTCTAGTATAGCCACCTAACTATGTTTGTAGTGAGTTCCTAGGAGATCAACTAAGACGGTGGAAACTAGAGTTCGAGTGGCCAAGGCCTAGAACGCAAAGATTTGGAATTTCCGAGACTAAAGTCTGGTTTAAATACCCAGAGTGTAGATGCCTCAAAACATCCTCGGCTTGAAATCTGTATGGAACCCCCATAGGTTGAGGTAGCTTATAGGCGCCACAATTCTAAATATTGAACCAACCTAGTCTGTCACCCTGTAAGAGAATAGGGAAAGTTACAAACATAGTCAAGGGGAAAAGTTGTACTAGTGGTTTTCGCGTGAAGATTTTACCTTTATTGAGCATTTGGGGTCCTTGAGATTGTTTTCTCTGTTTGAAGTACAAGACGAAAGAAGAGAAGTTTTGAAAAACACCAAAAATAAAAGGTAGATCCCTGTCAAAGTAAGGCAGTTCATTGCCACTCCCCCCATGAGATGCCTTCTAAAGTGCCGCTTTGTTTGTTTATTCTATTGCATTGTCCAAACATCATCCACTACATTACTTATCGCATGTACCATATCGTCTATCGCACCCATTGCATCCATTTGTATCATGTGTTATCTTATAGCATTTATCATTTTCATACTGAAACGCGTTTAGGATCATTGTCCCCAAACATGGTAAGGTGTTCCTTGCCACTTTCCCCCCATGAGGTGCTTTCAAAGGCACCGCCTTTTGTTCATCTTTTCCATTGCGTTGCATGGAACATGTTTCGCATTGTATTTCGCATCAACTGCAGCAATTACATCGCATTCATATGCATCATACCTATAGCATCTTATTATATCCATCCTTATCACACGACGGTGTGATTTGGCTTGTATTCACCCTTTTCGTATTGCATGCATTAAGCTTGTTCACCCTTATCACACGAGTGTGGTTTGGCCTATACCCTTTCACCCTTTCTACGTGATGCGTAATTTGGCTTGTACCTTTCACCCTTATCACACAAGTGTGATTTGGTTTGCGCCCTCACCTTTTTCACATTTCCCACATTTAGGCTTGTAATTTCACCTACGAGTGTGATTTGGCTTGTATATTTCCCCCTTTTTACGTGATGCATAGTTTGGTTGCATCTTTCACCCTCTCTACATGATGCGTAGTTTGGTTTGTATCTTTCACCCTCTCTACGTGATGTGTAGTTTAGCTTGCATCTTTCACCCTCTCTACGTGATGCATAGTTTGGCTTGTATCTTTCACCCTCTCTATGTGATGCGTAGTTTGGCTTGTATCTTTCATTATTTCTACATGATGCATAGTTTGGCTTGTATCTTTCACCCTCTCTACGTGATGCATAGTTTGGCTTGTATCTTTCACCCTTTCTACGTGATGAGTAGTTTGGCTTGCATGTTCCACCCTTTCTATGTGATGCGTAGTTTGGCTTATATCTTTCACCCTTGTCACACGAGTCTGATTTGGCTTGTATTTTTCACCCTTTCAACGTGTGATACATAGTTTGGGGTGTACCTCCTCTCCTCTTTATGATTTTTTGATGGTATGCTTGTTTGTGGTTTTGATTGTTGCGTTGCATTACATATCGTTTGTATCTTGTCCTTGAACTATGCTAGTTTGATTCCTTCCAAAGGGATACATAGGCAACCCTCAAGTTCAACCAACTGCATCTGCCCTTTTGTTTGTCTGCCTAAGTCTTACAGCCACGTCAAATGGGTCATCTTCAGGCTTTAACATTCACTCACATCATTTCATGATGATCTCTGTCAAAGAGGGGCAACCATAGACACCCTATTTTGACTGTCCTCAAGACTTGGGTGCTTCATTCTGAACACACAATGATGAAACGTTACGCTATGCAATCTTTTGAATCTTTAGCAAAGGAATTCGGTTTCGAGCTTCAAACACAAACCTTGCACCCCATTTTTATCAGAAAACCTATTTTTTTCTAGCTTGACCACTCAGAGAGCAGCAAGCCAATTGGTTGGTCAGCAGACCATTTCCTTTGGGCTGGCTGGCCATGTTTAGCATCGATTCAGATTTACAAAGACAGTCGCTCTCGTGCAAGGGATTTGGCCAACTGTCATTTTATGAAGATATTTTCGACGTGAGAGGCTGAAATTCTATAAATAGACCACCTCTACTCAGAGTTTAGGGTTAGGAAAATTTTCCAAAGGCTTAGAAGATTGCCCAAAGCATTTCTCTACCCTCTTGAATATAGATACACTATAGATACACCTTTGAAGCTAAAACTTGAAGCTTTTTGTTGAAGTTTTGAACCTTATTTTAGATACTTGAGGGTGTTTGGATTGAAGTTTGCTAACTAAAAAGCCCTTCCTCTTTCCAAAAGTTTAACTTTTGAACTCTTTTCATCACCTTTTCTTTTATTCTTTTGCTCTTCATTTCTTGTCAATACATATTGATTTTCAAAGTTATTTTAGGCTCAAAAACTTCGTTAAAGGTGGAAGGATTAGCCACCCTTCCATAGGCTTATTCATTAGTTGTATTCCTTTTGTTTTCTTTCATTTTTTTTTTCTCGTTTTCTTCATTTCTTTTGTCAATTTCAGCACCATTTTTGGTTGTTTTTGTGTGATATGATCTGAATATGGGCTTGTACTAGTATAATAGTCCTCGCGGATTTGTTGTGTTTATGATATAGCCACCAATCCATTTGAGTTGATCTCTTTACTTTTATTCTTATAGCTTTCCATATGTATATTAGAACCTTGTGGTCATGGGAGGTTTAGAACTTAGCCACCCCGCCACAAGTTTGATTAACTAGTTGTAAATCTTTCGCTTTCATACTATTGTTGTTCACCTCGAAGCTAGATGACAACTTCCTTGTCAAAAGTGATGAAAAACTCTCTTCTTGATCATTTTTGGAACATGGAAATGGATGTTTCATCCTTATTCCATTAGTAGGAAGAGGAGTTGTCAACAATTTTGATGCGTTGTGTGTTTAAGCTTTAGTAGGTAGCTTGATTTTGATTTTTCCTCTTATCTTCATTAAAGTTTTGTAAGCTCTCCTCTAGTTTCATTTTTGATGCTTAGATATGGGTGTCTCATCCTTATTCCATGAGTAAGAAGATGAGCATACAACAACTTTTTATAGCTTTCACATTTGCTTAGTTTTGCTTTTATTTTGCTTTGAAGCCAAATGAGAGCTCTTTCATCGAAAGTATAAGAAACTCTCTCCAAGTTCCATTTTGAAGCATGGAAATAGATGTCAATCCATGTTCCATGAGTAGGGAGAACAGTCACTAATTTCTTTCTTTAATAATGTAATCTCTTGTTTACAAGCTTCCCTTTCAAAAATGGTTCTCATTAACCTATTCTCTCTAATTTGAGTACTTATTTACTCTTATTCACTATGAGATGTAGTAGGTTTGAACCATTTCTTCATTTTAAGTTTTAAGCTTCACTTCTTATTATTTGTTAGATCTTTCATCCCGCTACTTCACTAATCATCATATAATATCATTAGAATATTTGATGATTTGAGAAGCAAACCTATTTCCTCCTTCAATGTCTTCATGATAGAAGGGAACAAGAAGGATGAACATCCATTGGAAATCCTCTATTTGGTCTGTTCTAGTTCTATTGTAGCAAGTCTCCCAAAATTAGTGGCTGGCCAGCCATTCAAGTGTACAGTCGACCAACTCATCAGGCTGGCCGACCAAATGTTTTGTACAGCAAGTGTGGTTATTCAGCCAAGCAGAGTAGATCCTGAGGTCAAAGCAGAACAGTTTTTTGGCCACAAACAGAGCAATTTCTGGCGACAGGCAGAGCGGTTTCTGAAGGATGTTCTTGCTTGCGCACATGTGGCTTCCTGCCTTTCATTCAACTCCTTTAGATTCACCGCTTGGAAATTTGTATTTGTACTAATTGGTTAATTCATTTGTGCTTGTAATAATTAGTTAATTAGGAAATTTGGACCCTCTTGTAAAGAGGGCAAATTTGTAACACTTGATGTATGTCTTCCAACCTTCATTTCTTTCTCCCTTTTTATTTACATGCTTACCATGGTTGTATAAAGCATCATGTTTTCTTTTATGATTCCCATGCTTCATATCCATTTTTGCATGCATTATGGTTCGGCTCATCTTACTTGATGTCGTTATCATTTTCTACTTGATTATGTGTGCTACGTCATGCTTTAAGTTAATTCACATGTCACGTTAGCAACTGAATCTAGTAATTGCATTTTCGTATGCGTTGTATTAGCCATTTTGCATATTAGGAGCATGCATTTTCTAACTATCTTCTTTTCTTTGGATTGCCACAATTGAGTACTAGGTGAGTATTTTTGCTTTAGCATATCATATATGTGTTTGTGTTACCATGTTGATCATACTACCATGAGACTACTTGCTTACTTGAAATAAGTCTATGAATTCCTGTGGATGGAGGCTATTTTGCTTAAATTGGAATGACTTTGGTTGTCATATATATGAGCTCATTTTTCCTTTGAGTTGTACATATTCAAAACTCTTTTAAGAAAGCATGAAATCAAAGCATTCCAAAGTAAGTGATGTGGTCTATACTCGTTTGCCTCACATAGTAATGTTAGCATATTAATAATCAGAATATGAATATATAATGTCAATAAGATTTAGATCATGATTTAGTAGAGGCTGATCTTTGTTTGGGTGAGTGAGGTGCTCAATTGATGACCTTTCCCTTTCATACCTATGTTCCTGAACCGAGACAACTCTGGTTATGACGGACAAGTGGCCATTTGCATGAGTATGGGTTTCCTAATTCTTCCAAAAACATTAAGTTGTGACTCTAAAATCTGGCAATGCAGTCCATTTTTGGTATCTCTTGTGATTAATGCATTTTTTTAAGATTTTTCGAATCTGGACTCTCATTTGTTTTTTTTCTGTTTCACATTACACTTGTGAAACCAGATTCAGAACCACAGGAGTCTGAACTATAGGGAATCGCATCCGAGGAGACTAAACCCCTCTGAGGAGCGCGAAAAATCAGCTACGCCAACCAACGAAAAAGTTGTCCAGGCTAACTGCTTTGCATGAAACAAGATTTTTTGACAAAATTCTCGTCCTTTCCTCCTATTTCCACACTATTCTTTGCTCAATTTCCTTAAAAAAAAGTTTCATTTTGAAGTTGTAAAATGAGCCTCAAAACACAGAAAAATATTCAAAAAATAGCATGGAGAGAAAGTTTCGAAAAAGCGGTTTGAACGGGATTTGAACACTTGGCCAAAACAGACTTAGGCTTGGAAATGAAGCACAAATTCCATCTTTCTTACTGAGAATTATGTAAAACACATTCTAGTTTTCATTATTAGGCAATCAAAAGGAAGCACCCAAGTCTTAGGGCTTGTCAAAATGGAGTGTCTACACTCTTTTGTCGGCTTTGTGCAATTTTGAGCCTTTCCTTAATGACTTTAATCTTTTCAGTGGTCCTTTGCACAATCTCAGAACCAAGAAAAACCCTGTCTCCAACTTTTGTCCAACACACATTAGATCTACAGTTTCTACCATACAGGGCTTCATACGGTTCTGTGCCAATACTAGAATGGAAACTATTATTGTACACAAATTCCGCCAACAGTAAGTAGGTTTCCCAACTTCCCTGAAAATCCAAGGCACACATTCGGAGCATATCCTCCAAGGTTTGTATAGTCCTCTCAGATTGTCCATCGGTTTATGGATGAAAAGCAATACTGAATTTCAATTCAGTTCCCATTGCTCTTTGAAGACTTTTCTAGAATTTAGACACAAATTTTGGGTCCCTATCTGAAACAATAAATACTAGGACTCTATGCAAATGAACAATCTCATTGATATAAATAGTGGCAAGTCTATAAGCATCATAAGTCGTTCTTACAAGTAGAAAATGTACAGATGTAGTGAACCTATCCACATTAACCTAGATAGAGTTTATACCTCTAGGTGTTCGAGGTAGACCAACAATGAAGTCCATGGTTATGTGCTTCCACTTCCATTCCGGAATAGGGAGAGGTTAAAGTAGCCCTGCTAGTTTTTTATGTTCATTTTTTACTTGCTGTAGCGATCCCAGTTTTGCGACTTCACTGAGTATGTCGAGGATCGAGCTGCCCGGTCAGCTCGCGGGGGTCCAGGGGTCCAGGGGGCAGCGCCCCTTGGCGGGTCCAAGGACAACACCCTGGCAGGGATCGAGCTGCCTGGTCAGTTCGTGGGAATCCAGGGGGCAACACCCCTTGGCGAGTCCTAGGGCAACGCCCTGGCAGGGTTGAGGGGCAACGCCCCTGAAGCAAAAATGCAAAATGCATTAGAAGTTGTTTGTCTGCTCAAGCAGCCGTTTAAGCGCTCGAGCGGAGAATGTTTGATTTCAGAAGTTTGACCTCTCTGCAAAAGTATTGGGAAAGTGTATTTGATGCTTGAGGAGGGCTTTCCACGCTTGAGCTGACCATGTTATATCAGTTTGTGAATCTGATATTTCAAATCACTTTTGTATATCTCTCTCTAAAAACCCTTTCCTCTCTCTTCTCTCTACATTTCCCTACGCCAAATTGGATAAAAACCTTGATTTCTCAAGATCCATTAGAGTTTTGTCATAAGTTCTTCATCAAAGTTGATTAACTTCTCGAGGGCTTCGTTGTGTGCGGTGAAGATCGAGTTTCGACACCGTTAATTTTGGGGGTTTCATCTCATTTCTTCTTCAAAACTTGAGGTAAGGATTTTCTTAGAGTTATATATATATACTTACAAGATCTATATGATTTTCGAAATCATCTTTCGATAGCGTTAAAAATTGATTGTTGATTCAAGAAGTTGAGCGATTTTGAAAGTGGGTTTTTCTCTTGTTCTTTTAAAATGATCTTATGGGTTTTGATCTGCGTTGATTGAAGAAAAGATGATTTTGTAAAGTTTTCTTTCAAAGGATTTGAGTTGTATAGTTTTGGTGAGAAAACCTAGAATTTGGGGATTTTTTTAAAAGAAACTGAAAATCCATGAATGATATTTTTGTATTTATTTTGTGTGTCAAAATAAATAGATGTTTGGAAAATTTCTTATTTATATTTATATAAATGATGAATTTCAGAGAATATGAGAATTGTTGTTCATTTTGGAAATTATTGTTCAAAACGTTGAAATAGTCTTGAAATAACTAATTGTTGAGGATACTTGAAAAGAGGGAATTTGTTATTCCTTGGATGATGAATTGAAATAAAAGTATTTATATTCATCTTGTGTTATTGGCATCACAATTCATTTGATTACATTAAACTTTGAAAGTTGATTTGAAAACTTGCATTGAGAAAAGAATGTTGAGAAACAAGTTTTCATGAAATGGTTTTGGGGTAAATACGTTAGTAAGTCTTGATAGATAGTGTAGATGATATTGAATAAGTTGGCCTAAGAGTCCGGGGTGAAAGACCGAAAACCCGCGCGGATAGGTGTCAAGCCTTCCCGTTAGTACCAGTAAAAATGACAATTTGATAGTACTTGTATAGTCTACTTGCAGACACTGACCTAGGGATTACTAGAGTTATATTTACCACCCTTGAAATAAATTGTTAAGTTTTGAACAATTGAAATTGCATGACATCATTGAGCATGATGGTTTTCAAAAGATGAAAATGTGATTTATCTTCAAAAAAGGGCATAGCATGGCATGTGCATTTCATCTCTTGAGACTTGTATAAAATGTATATACTTTGTTAAGGATTTCCTACTGGGCTTTATGCTCACCCTACGGGATTTTTGTGCAGAAAAAGATGTGGTGATGCCGCCTAACTAAAAGCGAGGAAATGTGTGTTGAGAGTACGAGACTCTCATTTTGCTGTGACTCTATGTGTAAGCCAAGGACTGTATGTGTGTGGGTTTGAATAACCATTTTGTGTAATCATGCTCAAGCCTTGGAAACTTGTAAACCCTTGGAGGTATTTATTTGTTGTTGGATTAATGTATTGTTGCATAAAGAACTATTGTATCATGTAATGTGAGTTTGGAGATTTATATTCAGTTTTCTTTGAAAGAGCCATGATTGTTGTATTATCATTTGGGCTAGAAATTTGGGGCGTTACACTTGCTGACATTGAGGTATTTAGACACATAATCTGTGATTTCCTTTTTCATGCTAGGCCACTAGTAACTTTGCTTAACGTCTCGATACATTTTATTGTTGCCCGAATGCATTACAAACTTGGACTTGTGAGCCTCTTCCAAAATTCTCTTCTTCAAATCAAAAATATTTGGAACGACAACCTCCCTTGAAACTTCAACACTTCATTCTCAACATTGAACCCCAGTTTCAGATTCGATTCAAATTCATCAATCACTTTCTTGAGGAAATCATCCTCTCTTTGCTTCTGTTTAATCTCATCAATGATTGTTGGTTGAGCTGAAGTAACAGCTATCATTCTGCCTTGCTCACGACTTAAATTTTGGATCTTTCTAAGTCTTTCAATAGTTCTCTCTGTTCAATGAGCAAGTACACCAAGTTCCCTGTTGACTTTCTACTCAAGGCATCGGATATGGTGTTAGCTTTACCCGGATGATATTGAATCTTGAGATAATAGTCTTTAATTAATTCTAACCACCTTCTCTATCGTATATTCAGTTCCTTTTGAGTGAAAAAGTATTTCAAATTCTTATGGTCGATACAAACTTCACACTTTGCTCCATACAGATAGTAACGCCAAATCTTCACAGCAAACACAATAAGTCATGAGTCGGGTAATTCTTCTCATAAGGCTTCAATTGTGAAGATGCATAAGCTACCACTCTTCCATTCTGCATCAATACACAACCCAAACCTTTATACGAAGCATCATTATAAATCACAAAATTCTCCATACCTGAGGGTAGAGTTAAAACTGGTGTTGTAGTTAGCCTTGTTTTCAGTTCGTGAAATGCGGACTCCCTCTCATTAGTCCATTCACATAGTTGTCCCTTTCGAGTAAGTTGGGTAAGTGGTACAGCTATCTTTGAGAAGTCTTTACAAACCTTCTATAGTACCAAACTAATTCCGTGAAGCTTCAGACTTCCATCACATTTGTTAGTGTAAACCAATCCACAATTGCCTCAATTTTTTGTGGGTGTACTGAAATTTCATCCTTGTCAATCACATGTCCTAGAAACACAACTTCATCCAACCAAAATTCACATTTCTTTAGCTTTGCATATAATTTCTTCTCCCTAAGTGTTTGCAGAATAGTTCTCAAATGTTGTTCATGTTCTCTACTTTTTGAGTAAATCAAAATATAATCAACGAATACCACAACAAACTCATCAATATAGGATTTAATGATTTGGTTCATAAGGTCCATAAAAGTTGCGGGTGCATTAGTTACTCCAAATGGCATAACAAAAATTCATGGTGTTCGTACCTTGTTTAGAATGCAGTTTCTCAACATCTTCAATTTTTAGTTTCAATTAATGATACCCAGATCTCAAATCAATCTTTGAAAACACTTATGATCCCTGCAATTGATCAAATAAATTATCAATACAAGGTAAAAGGTATTTGTTCTTGATCATTACCTTATTCGGCTCCTGGTAATCAATACGCAAATGTAAGGTTCCATATTTCTTCTTCACAAATAAAACGAGCGCACCCTATGTCAAAGTACTCGGTCGAATAAAACCCTTGTCAAGCAAATCTTGCAACTGATATTTCAATTCTTTCATTTTAGCTGTGGACATTCTATATGGGGTTTTCGAAATAGGTTGAGTACCTGGTATAACCTCAATGGTAAATTCAATTTCTCTATCAACTAACTCCTCTAGCAATTCCTCTGGAAATATGATATGAATATCAACTAATTCCTCTAGCAATTCCTCTAGGAATATGATATGAATATCATCTAACATAGTATTCATGGATTGATCAGCCAAAATATTATGTAGATAACCCTGGCATCCCTTCTTAAGTAATTTGCATGCTTTTATTGCCAAAATTAAGTAAGATGGAGGTACTACACCATTTCCTACAAATACAAATTCATCATGTCCTAAAGGTCTAAACAAAACTCGTTTTGTTACACAATCAATGGTAGCATAATATTTAGACAACTAGTCTATCCCCAAAATCACATCAAAATGTCTAATGTCAAGAGGCAACAAATCTATAAATAACGTAGCATTTCCAATACATACTTCACAAGCACAATATATAGATGAACACAAAATAGATTCCCCGAATAGAGCAAATACACACATTAGATCAAACAATGATTCCACGGGTCTATTCAGTCTAGATACAAATGCAGTAGATACAAAAGAACGTGTTGAACCTGAATCAATTAGCACATAAGTATCTTGGTTACAAATAGAGAGAGTACCTGAGATAACAGCCTCAGTATTCTGTGTATCACCTGGACGAGCGCAAAAAACTCTCCCTTGTCTAAGTGTATCTCTCGTGGCAACAAGTCTTGCAGTGTTTCCTAGTATTGGAACGGACCTGGTTGAGCTAGAAGCTGCTCTTCTGCTTCTCCGTTCAGTTTAGGGACAATCACTGACCATGTGTCTTGTCTTGCCACATCTAAAACATGCCTCCAAGGTACTGTAGTAGACTTCCTAATGTTTCCTGTCATATTCATTACACATTGGTGTAGAGTCTCTCATCAAATTGGAGGCACTAGATGCTCCTAGATTTTGCTTTTTCGATGACGATGATCGCTTATTTGAATAAGAACCATGTCGCTTCCTTTTCCATTCAAATGGTCGATTATGTGATACCAAATTTTCTTCAGACATTAAAGCTTTGTCAAGAACATCCACATACTTCAGTAGTTTCAGAACGTTTGCTTTCTCTAGGATCTCATTTCGAAGTCTACCCTCAAATTTTCTCGCCTGTTTGTAATCGGTATGAACCATGTGTGTTGCAAATATGGCCAACTCAGTGAATTGTGCCTCATATTTAGCTACAGTCTGGTTCCCTTGCTTTAACCCTTCAAATTCAATTACTTTCCAATTCCGGATGCATTGAAGGAAGTACTTCTCGTAAACGATTTTCAAAAGTCGTGTCCAACTAACTCCTACATTCTCATCTCAAATTAACATCCACCGTACGGGACTCGCCCTCCAGAGTAAATGTCACCAACTGATGTTTTTGTGCATTAGTGAACGGGAATACTTCAAACAATTTTTCAATGCCAAGGACCCAACCCTTAGCTTTTAGTAGGTCGACTCCTCCCTAGAACTGCAGTGGTTTCATTTTCTTGAATTCCTTAGTCAAAGCAATCATGTGGTCATCTGCTTGGTGTTTCTGTATCGGAGGTGGCACAAGCATTGGAGGAGGTAGGGGTGGTTGTTGATGCTATTGCCTTAATGCTTCAGACAATATCTTGGATCATTCTTTCCATTTTGTCTAGTCGAATGGCAATCGACTCTTCTATCTCATCAGCTCTTGTTCTCAGCATTATCTATATGAACTTGCATTATAATAAACACAAAAATTACGCATATACACATAGGCACAACTGTTCATATTCCACATATTCAAATGTTCTCAGTGCACACAAACATATACTAATGAATGCACCTTAAGTCTTTTTAAAACACCTTATTGCTTATTTGAACAAGTGTGTGAGTTATTAACTCGTGTTTTGATACCACTCTATCATGACCCGAACCCGCCCCTAGATGTTTGGATCATAACCAACCAGTAATCATGAGATTACCTATGGCTTCAGACAGAAATCAAATATATTTAATTATATAGGACTAGAAGCGAAAGTAGAAATATAATATTTATCCAATGAACTTGTGCATAAATGGCATGAGAAAAAAAAACATTTTGTGCATTAATAACTCACACCTATACATATATAAAAGATCTCCCATGTCCAAGATCATACATATATCATTATCATACAAAAACGAAGGTTATACATAGACACAGTCAAACATGACCAACAAAAGAAAATAAAAAATCAAAAACAAAAGTCTCGTTCATGAGGCATCCCACGGATAACTCCACAAAAACTCGGTAATCCTTCATAGGTTCACCAGGGTTGGGCATCCTGCTACTCACCTACATACATATAAACAAGAAGTGAGCGAAACTAGTGAATAATATTAGAATAAAGAGGTTATATGAATAAGTTCTAATGTTTAAGTAAAATCATACTCATCATGTTAATTTCATGTCATAACGGAACGACCTCAAGTCCAATACATAACAGAACGACCTCGGGTCCATCATAAATAGAGATACAGAACTGAACAGATCATACTTGTTAGAATGATCTCGGATCCAATCATTTACAATTGTATAATGACCATTGGGTCAACATGTAATAGATATTCAGACTTATCAGATATTCAGAACGACCATGGGTCCATCTTGTCAAATATATAGAACGACCTTGGATCCATTACAGATATACAGAACGACCTTAGGTCCAACAAGCACATTCATATCACATTAATCACATTTATAGTTATCATGTTGATCAGAAAGATAGAACTCAATCACACTTGCAAAATCATGGATTCAGAAAACTTACCACCTTAGGGCATTCGGAAATTATATTTACTAAGATATTACTCATAGTGATTCGGTTGTTGACTCATCCTCATGGATGATCCTACACAATTCATAAACATACACACATTGAATAATATGCTGAAATAGAGCACTTTGCTCGAGCGCAACATTGGTCACTCAAGCGAACCACATGACCTACAAAAATACTAGTTGGTCTGAAACTAGGCTTGATGGTTGCTCAAGCAGACTGCAAAACTCTGCAAAACTACTGGATGCAAGGAATGTGCGATCAAAAGCTAACTTGGTCGCTCAAGCTATGTGGAATGTTTCTGCAAGAATTCTAGATGCATGAGATGTGCGCTCGAGCGATGACTTGTTCACTCAAGCGACGCGGTCAAATTCTGGAATTTCCATAACATTGTTTGAACTTCCAAAATCATGTTCAAAGTGTAAAAGCTTGCATGGTTATACCAAGCCCTTGAAAATACATGCAAACACATAATGTATGAATGTAAATTTAAACCATAAGCTCAAAAGTATCTTGAATTACCAAATTTTGAAATCAAACTTCCATACATGTATCAATTTAACATCAATTCTCTCCCATGCCTTCAAAACATGGAAATTAGCTCCAAACCAACATAATTCTTGAATACATGTATGATACAACATTTAATTTTAACATAGACGACATGAACCATGTTTAAAATGATGAAACTAAACAAAATTATGCATGCAAGTATGAATTAACACCAATTTCTTCATTCTAAGATCAATTCTCACATTTAATCACATAATCTTCTTGAATTCACGTAGTCTATGACCTTAACTCATGAATTACGGGTTAATCACGTACCTAGAGTCTTGAATTAAGCTTAAAATAATAAAATCTTGAGCCTTTCTTCCCAAATCTCCAAGCCTCTAGCCAAAACTCTAAGTTTTCTTGCTTCTCCCTCTCTAACTAGCTCTCACTCTCTCTCTCTAGAATGAAATTTCAGAATTTCGAGCTCAAATTATGATTAAGGGGGGTTCAAACTCTTAATTACATCATATATATACATGAGGATTTGATTTAGGAGTTAATTAAGGCTTAAGATTAACTAATTATACTTGGTTCTAATTAATTTAATCCAATTAATTTAATTTGAATCAAATTTTAGTCAAACCTCGCATTAGGCTCTAAAAATTATGGCATTCATAATAGACTAATCAATTTTAGTTTCTAATGCCATTAAGTCCTTCAATTTCATATTATAATCGAAAACACAACAAATATTCCTACGGGTAACATATATGAATCCAAGAATCATACTAAACACATAATTAGTATTCAAATTTACACTAAGCACATAAGCACATTCAAAATTAAATGATTAAAGGCATAATACGTGACGGGGTTGTCACAAGGTGAGTTCAGATTTCACAAAATAAATCAAAACCTCTCTTTTGTATTTGGTGTTATTATGAACTTATCTTAGATAACATTTACACTCAAGAGGCGATGGTATATCTATTACTAAATTTGATTTGGGATTAAGCTCTTCTCACCCAAACCCAATGGGTATTCCATAAGGAAACTTTCTAGGTATCCCAAGTACATCACCATTTCATCTCATGTCTCAAGTAGTGTGATTACCTATAACACCCCAAATTTTTTTATCCAAATCCTTGATTAATGTACATTTCTACAATACTCAAATATATAAGCTAAAAATAAAAAGAATACACAGTAATGTTCTCTCTCGATAATACAATGATGGTAAGTCCAATGCAATAAATTTACAATAGTACCCTTAGGCTTTCATTGAAAACAGAACAAATAAAATAGAAGGGATCAACCCTTTCTACATAATATAGCATTCATGCCTACAAACATTTGGCCCATTGGCCAACAATTAAGAAGACACTTCGGTCTTGAACAACTCTTCAAATTCATACCTGAAAAATAAGATCATGGGATGAACATATAGTCCAATAGGGATTTCAGTAATTCCAATTAATATAGTCCTACACATGCATATGATCATGAATGCTTCATGTAATACATATATCAATAATGTTCTCCTTTCGATATCCAAAGTATACATCTACATAAATATACTTTCCTCAAGAACCATTTAATTAACACATCAAGAAAACATTTCTTATCCTTACTTGTCATTAGTTGTTCAAAGAAGTTCTCAATTTATTGATGTTCAGAAACAACTCACAAATAATCAATTGTGTTTTCTCGTTCTACTCAATGAATCAAAATACACCCACATTATTACCAATCTAACATCCATAGAATTATAATATCATTACGTTACCCAATATTTTATCGGCCACTGAACATGGGAGGCAAATGGTTACAACCCATATACATAATTAACCAAAACAATACTATCACATGAGACAATCTGACTTTGTCAAGCCACAACCATCCACTTTACCAAGTGCTAGCTGGAGGAAACTTGGAACCTATCATTCGAAGCGCAGCCACTTTACCAGGCTCTAATTGGAAGGAACTTGGTACCTCTCATTGGAAGTGCACCCCACTTTACCAGGCGCTAGCTGGAAGGAAATTGGTACCTCTCATTTGAAGTGCAATCCACTTTATGGAGTGCCAACCAAAAGGAACTTTGAACCTCTATCTAGCACTTTCATCTCACAACATACATGAACCACACCATTTCCACTTACTTATTGATAGACAAAGTACTTAACACATAAGTTTGAATTTATCTAATTCCATAGTCATTCTACAATAAGGAAATGCAATCCTCCACCGATTGCCAAAATAGATATCTTTAAACAGTATGTATTCCAACATGAACGATATACATGCACATGTAACGCGTGATTCATACCATCACCTTTCATCTTTCCTTTACTCCTAACATACCCAAGTTCCACAATTTCATCCTTATTTTCCCATTTCACTTAATTTAAACTAATAACAATTATCTCTAATTAGTTAATCCAATTAAACAACATTAGGGCATGACTAACAAAACATACACAAGATTCTCTCAACCAGTTCAATATGACAAGAAGTAAATAGTTTCTGAATTATTATCAATCCAAAATCAATTTCTCAATTCTTGACAATTCATTAAATCACAAACTTTGATTCAAATTTTTGTAAAGGTTATCAAATTCTAGTTTTCCCAAAATCTTCTTATGTCTTCCAGTTCATAAATTTCATGTTTAATGTTAACGATTTTGAGAGTTTAAGTAAATAACAATTAACCTCAATTATATATGTGTACATTAAAATTTCCAAAGTTATCAACAAAATTCTAATTTTCTCAAAATCACATAATTAGAAGATTATTATGGTTTTTCTATGAATAACTAGGGATTTTATATATTAAGATTTTTTATACTCTAATACCTTGCAAAATCACTACACCCATTGAAATACTCAACAAATACTAACCACAATACAACCCTAACTTCTCCAACTCATGCTTTGAAATCTCTACCAAATCTCCAAAAATTTAATAATAAAATCACCACATATTCATGTATAAAAAAACATTAAGAAGAATTAAAGAAATCCCTACCTTAAAGAGAGAAGAAGAGAAAAGGCCAAAAATCAACTTTGTTGAATTTTTAATTCAATCAGTCAAAATGTAGCCCTCAACACGCTCGTCGTTTTGGTATAAAGAACTAGTATCTAAAACTCAATAGATTTTGGTAGATTGAAGAGAGAAGGAAGAAAAATGGTGGTTATAGAGACAAGGGAGTGGTTTTTGAGATATAGAGAGAAAGAAATGAGGGAATAAGAGAAGAGAGAGAGGGAGAGATTAGATTTTGTAGCTGATTAATGCAAAAATTGAGACAAAATGACACTTTGCCACACGTATGAAGCCCACTAGTTGCACATGTGGGAACCCCTATCGCATGTGCAATTCCCTATAATTCGAAAATTCACTCTTCCTCCCCGTTGCACGTGTAGGCCCATCCCACCGCACATGTGGCCCTTAACCTAGCAAAACCAAAATGGGGCTTGCACTCCACCGCATGTGTGAGCCCACCCACTGCACGTGCGGGACTACCTTCCTTTGGTCAAAAGTTTTTCTGAGGCATTCCTACACCTCCTAGTTCCATCCTTACACCCGAAACTCAAAATTCTAACTCGTTCAATTGCCACAAAGGTTAAATCCAGTTAGTTTCTCAACATAGATGACACACACACCACTCATGGCTCCAAAAGCACAACAATAATTCCAAACACACAAAATCAAGTCGGGTTTGAGACCTGGGACATCACGTTATCTATTTTTTAGAAACATAATTTTTTTCTACGATTTGACAATTTAGAGAATGTCAAGTGCTATGTCAAAATGGCAATTGACTTTGGACAATCCCTTTTCATTTTTTTTGTTTGAAAATTTGAATACCTTCGTTTATTCTGGGTTCATTAGTTTTTTTAGTCCTTATTTATGCTTGTATATATTCAATTCTTATTGTTAATATTCAATTGAAAGTATTAATCTTCTTTTATATATATTAATGACATTTGTATTCTAACTTCTATGATATTTCAGGATTCTTATGAACGCGTTTAATGATTCTATCGACTATAATGTTGGATATTTGAAATGGTGTCATTCTGTTGGATATAATTGTATTTAGTGAGGAAAAATTATGTAATGATATTAGAGCAAATATAGTGTTTTGCTCCAATTTTTATTAATTTAAATAATAAAATTCATCACTTTATGTTAATTTACGATGTCTCGATCTGGTGTGTTTGGTTAGTGCTTGTACTATATTCTAAACTTATATTTGCATTTGGGTCAGTTTATCTACTTAAATTTCAACCTTTGATTTGTGCACAATTTGGAAATTAAAACATATTTGCAGTTTTCAGTTTCTATTAATCTATTTGGGGTTGACTTGTTTGCTTTGGATGAGGTTTCCTCCCATCTAAGATGTAGACCGGAAGGTGTTGTCTGGAAAAAAAGGCAATGACAGATTCAAGATTTTGACTAGCCTACGGGAGATATGTTTTATGAATAATGTTAAAGTTTTTAAATATTTTATTCATATAAAATATTTAATAAAAATATTAATAAAGCATTTGAGTTCTTAACATTTTTCATGTTTTTTACGGTTGAGCTGTAGAGTAAAGCTTTACGGACATCCAATAATTTTTTGCCTCATCAGAAAATTAATAAATTAGTAGAACAATCAATTTAAGAAGTTGTACATAAAACTTAACCATAACTTCCTTTTAAAAACTTGTTAAACCCAAATCCGCTCCCCGCTCTCTCTCTCTCTCTCTCTCTCTCTCTCTTCCCTTCTCTCTCACCCAACTCAATTTCTCTTTCTACAGACCCCCAACTTCTTTCTCTTTCTTTCTTTCTTCTCTCACTGTTTGCTCTAATACTCTCAATAAATCAAAAGCTTACCCATATCCCCTGCTCTCTTAAACTGGACCACTTTATTATTCCTTACTAATTGGAATTATTATATATGTATATGTATCTCTAGCTGTAGCTAATAAAAAATGAATCCAAAAAGAGAGTGAGGTTTGGATAACACAATATATCCACTAAGTCTTCCACTGAACCTTCAGATATAACAACCGTAGCCAATACAATAGCTTCAACATCAGAAGCAGCAGAACTTATAGCATACTAGGAGGTTAAGGAAGCCCTAGATAAATGGACTATCCCAAATGTTAAACCAGATACAATTTATAAAATTGGAACTTTTGATTTCTCCAGTAAAAAGATAATAAAAACATTTGAACATGTAGTACCATTACAGAATAATGATGAAATAATTATATTACTTCATGTCCAAGACCTAGCACCATTTTTTAGGAAATATAAATATATCCATATAGGTTTAGTCCAGATAGCCTTTAAACCTTTGACCTTGTTAGGCCAAAATACCAGTATCCAGTGTACCCTACGTGATGGTAGGTGTCTTGATTGGAAAGCTTCCCTTATGGGAGCTATAGAAACCAGTTTATCACATGGACCAATTTATTTTAATATATATCCAAACCTAAGTATGGCATTAATGGATCCAAACCTATCAGAAGTTTTAGAATAAAGAGTTCTTACACATGGATGTCAATATTTACCAGGAACACCCCTTTTAACAGCAATCTTTAGGATTCATTTAAAAGTTTTAACAACTTTAAATCCCTACATCAGAAAACAAAGTGAATTAGGACACACTGTCCTAATTGATACTAACCTTTTCAGCAGTCAGATAGTTGTTCCAAGAATGATCCCTTGGCAAAACATTACCTTTCCAGAAACATGGCATGTTCAAATGATGTTCCAGCTAGACCAGTCATAAGACAAACCATTGATCAGGTAGTCCAGACCCAAGGAAGTAATATATACCTCAATTTTCGATGACCACTAAGCCGAAGCATGTCAAGCACCAGTTTTAGAACTGCTCCTTCTTATAGAATAGATTTACCAAGTCATCTATGTTAGGTTTTTATTCTTGGCAACCCCGTTTGACAAAACTCCTTTCAGATGTATTTATTTTTGCACTTTTATTTCAGTGAGGCTATGAGTTTATTAGACGCAAATCCAAACCCGAATCGAGCCATGCAGAGAAGTTTGTGATGTTAATGCTTTCAAGATTGCCACTTCGCTGATTATTACGGGGGTCGAGCTGAAGCAAAATGCAAAATGCAAAATTGCATTCAAAATTGCATGTCTGCCATTGGTCGCTCGAGCCAAGAAGATCTCGCTCGAGCGAAGGTTTGCTCGCTCGATCCAAGGAGTTCTCGCTCGAGCCAAGGATTGCGTCCATACAAAAACCTGAAAGTGTGTATTCCTCGCTCGAGCCAAGGATTCGTCGCTCGAGCCAAGGCACTAGTAGAAATCATGAAAAATACACTCCTCGCTCGAGCCAGCAAAGCTTCGCTCGAGCGAGCCTCAGAATCTGGATTTCTCAATAAGTTTGTTTTCTTCCCAATCTAGGATTACTTTTGGTTCTCTATAAATACTTGGTTTTCTCACAAAACTAAGGTATTCATTGAATTCCTCCAGATCTTCTTTTTGGTTCTTGAAGGTTTATATCTGGGGATATTTTGTTATTTTTCTTTGATGTTTTATTGAGTATTCAACTCATGGTTTAAAGAGAGTACATCAAAGGTTTGTTTGTTATATACAAAAGAGAGAGTTGTTCTTCAGTTGTGGATTCTGAAGAATTCGAACTGGCTTTGGTGGAATCAAGTGGCTCATCGTAAAGACAATTAGTGGTGAAGATGGGGTTGGAAGAGGCACATAGAGGTTGGTTCAATTAGGCGTTGTGGATTCGCTAGGTAATTGAGAGTATACCTGTGTAATTCCTTTAATTCTTCTTAGTGGATTGTCTTGTGGCAGTTGCCCGTGATTTTTTTATCACAATTGGAGGTGTCCAATTGTAATTTTTCCACGTAAAAATCATTGTGTCGATTTATCTTTGATTGTTTGATTGGGGTTGTTATATTCTGCTTAAAATTGATACATAATCACAAATCAACATCTAGGGGGTTTCTAGATTTTTCAATCTAGACAATCTACTTCAGAACCCATTGAATCAGTATTCCAAGGTATGCCTTCTAAGCCACCTAGTCGGCCACCAAGTGAACCACTTACAGACCCTATGATTCAAGGAATTCATATATTAGAAAACCAAATACCTCATGGAGTGTATGAATCCAGAAGGTCGTATAGCCCAAGCACTAGTGATATGAATTTTGAAGTTTAAATGAATTTTTCACCAGGTAGTGAACTTAGAAAACAATTAAACCAGGATTTTCTGCAATCTAAATACCAGGAATTTAGAATATCGTACTTTAACTACCATACACCACATCAGCTAGAAACATTTAAACAACAGTATTATTTTCATTTACGAAAATATCAGACTCTTAGGTCTTTTCCATAATGGTATTTTGAGTTTGTTACTACTACGAATTTACTTCCAAAACCTAAACTTAATGTTTTAGATAATTTACAGAAGACATGGTTAACAACCGATGGTCAAATTATTAAATCCATACATCTGCCTCCTTAATCATTAGAACTAGCACCAAGTGTAGATTCTTGCTCCAGTAATCCTTTAGTCATTACAGCTTTTGTCAAACCATCTGATATCTCATCTAAGAGAAAAGAATTTTCTCAAGTCAAAGATCTTGTTCCAATAATTAAACAAAATAATTATACAAATCTCTATTTGCAAACTGTAGGAAAACAGTTAACCAGAATCGAAGAATCATTGGTAGAATTGGTACACAACCATTCCCCCCATTCAACCTGTAAATGTTAAGCCTTCCTTAGAGGTCACAAATTATCCAATAAACAGGATAATGAATTCATGAACGCTCTTATCCAGAAAACGAAAAGCATCAGCATAGGACAATCCAGTTCCCAGATAAATATGCTTTCTGTTCCACAACAACCAGACAACCTTGGTGATGAGGAAGATGATTTTTCCCCATCACAAATCTTAGAAATGCAAAATACTTTCCAGGATATGCAGTCTATTAATAAAACATATTTTCCCCAACAGACCTCCAAAATGGCTTTGACAGGACCTACTATGTATTATTACTCCAGACCTATTCCTCAGGATATCTTGTACGAAGAAGATTTTCTTCATACCCAGAAATCTTTTCATGGAAAGACCATTTATGAATGGAACATAGATGGAAAATCCAAATATCAAAATTTTGAAACCCTACACCAAATGTTAATATATAGCACTATATGAAAACAGAATGATAATATTGATCATCAAATTGTTCGCTTTATTGCTAATGGTTTTACCGGAATTCTTAGAGGATGGTGGGATAATGTACTCACGCTTACCCAACAGAATGAAATACTTAATTCCTTCAAAATTGAAACCAATCCCATTACAAGTACAGTTCAACAGCATGGAGATGTTGTCTATACTCTTATCCAGACCATCTTACTTCACTTTGTAGGCCTTGACGTAGCCACCAGTGATCGTAGTCGCGAACTTTTACAGAACCTTAGATGTCCATCCTTAACCAATTTTTGATGGTATAAGGATGTTTTCCTGCTTAAAGTTATGCAGCGTGCTGATGCTAACAGTGAACATTGGAAGGCTAAATTTATTGATGGTCTTCCCAACCTTTTTGATGAAAAAATCCATAAAAAGCTTCGGGACCACCATCAAGGCAAGATTCCTCATGACCAGTATACTTATGGCCAACTTGTTGGCATCATTGTTGAAGAAAGTCTTTCTCTATGTAATGACTTTAAACTCCAACACCTTATGAAAAAACAAAATTTAACTAGATGCAAAAAACTTGAAGAATTTTGCAATCAATTTGCATTTGATATCAAAATCCAATATCTAGCCAAAGTTAAACGACAGAAGCAAGGAAAACCATAAAAAAAGATACTCCCGTAAATCTTATCCTAAAAATACCAATACCACAAAACCTCAATACTAGAAGATATTGCAAAAATATACAAAAGGAAAACAAAAATCGTCATATTATCAAAAGAAAGATAAATTTACAATTACCTGCTACCAATGTGGCGCAACAAGACATTATGCTAATCGTTGTAGAGATAAACTTAAACAGAAGCTTAATGAGATGTCTCTTGATGAACATCTCCAACAACAGATTTAACAAACTCTTTCAGAAGAATCATAAACTAGTTCAAATGATGAGCTTGCTTAATTATATTCACCCTCAGAATCTGATAAGGACTCAAATACTCCAGAAATTTGTGCTTGTGCCTGTAAAACCAATACTTTAAATCTCATAATAGAAGCCAACTATTCGAAAGCCATAGTTAGAATGAATGGTCTTGATATTGGCGGGCCAAGTATCAATGTTCTAACAGTTAACCAAAAATCTATGCTAGAATTAGCAGATTAGATCAAAGATCCATAAATGAAATTAAAATTTTTAGAATTATACTACCAAAATCAGAAAACTGAAGAAATTATTCCCATAGAACACTACAGTATGAAAGAAGTTTTGAGTCGAATACAGTCTTCACCCTTACCTAAAAAACCAGTAACCATCAAAGATCTTAAAATGGAAATTAATGTCCTCAAACAAGAAATAAAACATCTCCAAAATGGTAACCAAACAAATTCTACAGATATTAAACATATAAAACATCAGTTGAAACACATACCCCAAAAAGATAAAGGCATTACTACTCCAGAACCAGAACATCTAGATCAAAAGGATAACGAAAACCAGTACTTGACAATAAATCAAGTTACTTTGAAGAAATGGTATATCAAAATTACTTTTATTATTAAACCATATTTTATTATCAGAGATGAAGTAGCTCTTATTGATAGTGGAGCTGAAATGAATTGTATTCAGGAAGGCCTAGTACCAACCTAGTATTTTCAAAAAAAACCTAATCTCTTACCAATGCAAGTGGTAATTCTATGAAAACTAAATATAAATTACCATAAGTCCTAATTTGAAACCAGGGAATTTTTCTTCCAACCTCTTTTGTATTAATCAAAAATGTATCCCAGAGTATCATTCTAGAGACCCCATTCTTATGTTTACTAATGCCTATTACCAAAATTGATTCCATAGGCATTCACACAACTATCGATAATCAACCAATTATTTTTAAGTTTGTAACATAACCATATACTAAAGAATTAGACCAGATAAAGGATCTTGTTAATATCAAAGAAAAATTGATAAACTTTTAACAACAGAAGTTAATTTTTTGACAATGGAACAGCAATTACAACAGTCATCTCTACAGAACAAAATTAAAATACTTGAGAAAGAGTTCCACACAGAAATTTGTAGTGATATTCTTAATGCTTTCTGGGAACGAAAGAGACACGTAGTTTCTCCTCCCCACGAACTAGACTTTGATGAAAGGACCATTCCAACTAGAGCTCGCCCTAGCCAAATAAAAAAAGATTATTTAGATTTATGCAAAACAAAAATTAATACTCTTCTCCAGAAAAAGTGAATCAGACTAAGTCACTCACCTTCGAGTTATACAGCATTTTATGACAACAAAAATGCAGAAATAGAAAGAGGTGTGCCAAGTGTAGTAATTAACTATAAACCTCTTAATGATGCTCTAAAATTGATAAGATATCCAATCCCGAATAAAAAAGATCTTTTAGATCGTCTATAGGATGCTGTCATATTCTCTAAATTTGATTTAAAATCCGGATATTGGCAGGTGCAAATAGCTGAACAGGATCACTATAAAATTGCTTTTATGGTACCTTTTGGGCATTATGAATGGAATGTTATGCCATTTGCCTTGAAGAATGCTCCATCTGAATTTCAGCATAATATGAATGATATATTCATTCCATATACATAATTTGCTATCTGTTATATTGATGATGTCCTTATCTTTTCATCATCCATTGACCAGCATATTAAACATCTTAATATATTCAAGCATGTTATTATCATAAATGGATTAGTAATATCTGGGCCAAAGATGAAACTTTTTCAAACAACAGTAAGATTTTTGGGCCATAATATTCATAATGGCACTATTATTCCCATTAATTGAAGTATTGAGTTTGCATCTAAATTTCTAGATGAAATCAAAGACAAAACCCAATTACAAAGATTTCTTAGTAGTCTTAATTATATTAGAGATTATTATCACCAGCTATCACAGGATGCTTCTATTCAATATACCAGATTGAAGAAAAAAAAAAATTGTTCCCCTTGGACACCAGAGCGTACAGCAGCTGTTCAAGAAATTAAATTAAAAACCAAGCAACTTCCTTGTCTTGCCTTACCACATCCAGAATGGACAAAGATAGTTTAAACTTATGCTTCTAATCAAGGATATAGAGGTATTCTTAAACAGTTGAACCCTCACAAACAAAGCGAAGAACTTTTGCGTTTTACATCAGGAACATGGAAGGGCACCACCTTAAATTATCTAACCATTAAACATGAATGTTTAGCTACTGTTAAATGCATTTTAAAATTACAAGATGATCTCTTAAATCGGCATTGTTTACTCATAGTCGATTGTTCTACAGCCAAACAGATATTTAAAAAAGATGTTCAAAACCTTGCTCATAAACAGATATTTGCAACTTGGCAAAGTTGGTTATCTATATTTGATTTTGATATTTAATATATAAAAGGTGAACAAAATTCTCTACTCGATTCCCTAAGTCGTGAATATTTGCAAGGTTCATGAACAGCAGAGACCGAAGCCGTAAGGGCCAAAGCAGAGGATCTGATCCTTATGTCTACCAGGATCTGACAAAATTTCTGGCGCTTTAGACCTCTCCCAACAGTACCAAAGGAGAATCTAGCTAAACAGGAAAGGATGTTCTTCTTACTCCTGAACCGTATACATCTAACAGTATTACTGAGGAAACAGTACTCTACATTGAACCAGCAAATGAAAAATAGATGGCTGATCCATGGAAAATCAAGAGACGTTATTTAATGACTCAATAATTTCACCCACATTTTGACTAGTACTGATATATTTATGGACAGATATTAACAGAAACTACAGCCATTGAATTCCGTCATACTCTGCATGAACCGAATAAAGTAGCTAGCCCTATCTAGTACAACAAAGCTACCATCCAAAATATTATGCCGAGTGCAATATGCGGCATTCATCCGCACACTACTAGAACTTTGGATATTCGCAATCGCGAGTCCAAATACAGTTATTGGGATTATATTGATGCTTTTAATTATGTTTTTTATTACCAGAATCCCGTCAAGAATTATTCTTGGTTTAATCATATTGTCCCCAATATTCTAAAAAAACGATTTACCCAATTGGTTTCTTGTTTGGTGAGATAAATTTGGGTTCCAGTTCCAGTTAGAAGCTATACCAAAACCTGTTTGCCAAGCATTTAATGAATGGAAAATTGCCTATTTCCGATTATTAGTAAATAAGGACATTTCCAGGACCAAATCCTTGGTTCATTTTATTATCCGTTTTGGCATTCCATGGATTTGGAAATTGGATTTTTCCTATGATTACCAGACTAAGATTCCTCGTCTCAAAAGAATTTTCTTTGTAAGATGGTGGCATAAAGGCATGGATGCCATCCAAACAGAATTAATTAAGTCTATCCATGATCATAGTAAAGCTTGTTGGGAAGCTGTTTCCAAAGCTATCCCTAACTCACCAGCAAAATCTAAAAATCCATTTTTGCAAATCCAAACACAACTTAGGTAGAAGTATCTTGATTTTTCAGAAACAGAGTTCCTAATTAAAAGTATGGATTAAAAAAAGGAATAATTCGTTCAATCCATTACCAGAGATGATACATCCACGAAATCAGTTGCCAGTAGTCAAGAACAGGACCTAGACCAAGATGAAAACGAGTTTGCTATGCTGGTAGGAGAATCTCAAGATCCAGAAGGTGACGAACCCCATTTTGGAGATTTTTGGGATTCATTAACCAATCTCATTGCCGACAAAATAAATTAAAAAAAAAAGATAAAAAAGGAAAAAGCAAAGCATGATAACCTTCATCCATAACAAGCATTCCAGCTAGTGTCGAGACAAGGAGACAACCAACTGTAACCTCATTATGCATCTTTCAAAAAAGGCAATACTATATGTTGCCACTACCAGGAAGATGACAAAATGAATAAGGCTGTGAGTCAAAAGCAGTTTACCACTCAGCCAAGAGGATAAGGATGATCAACTCCATTCCATCCAGGACACGCCACATGTCCTCTACCTTATCTTATCTTATCTTTTCTTTTCCTATATAAGGGATAGCTTCACCCTTGTTGAAGCAGAGTGAATTTGAGTTTTTAGTTATTTATATAAGTGTGTACCAGCTTTTTCTCTCTCTCCTCTCCAGTATAATCTTTGTAGCAATAAAATAATAGCAAGTTTGTTGTAAGTATTTCTCACTTCTTTCATACGAATGTAGGCCTGTGGATTTACTTGTTGATTTACTTCATGTATTAGATTTCTATATTGAAACTCGGCATAATTATTTAGCTCCTCTTCATGATCCCTATTTGAGACCCTTTCTTCTTCAGCAAATAAATTTTTGTAACCAGCAAATCGACATAATCCAATAACAAATACTGGACCAGATCTGTCAGTAGGTGGCCGCTAACCGGCCTCCACCTTAATAGTAAAGTATGAGACCATATATGTAGCAATTTAAATCTAATATAATAATAATACCAAGAGTAATATTCTTGGGTTTGTGCTTAGTAGGGATAGACCAAAGTTAAAGTTAAGTGGGATGTCACCCAAGTTGCGTATAGGTTAGAAGACCGAAGTAGCAATGATTGCATTTAGGTCCATTCCCTTGTAAAGCGTTGACAAACGTGGTTAGCCATAACCCTGTGTATAGCACCTAATTGGTATCAGAGCCAAGTTTATTGTGGTTGGTATTATTGTTATATTTTCTTTAAATTATGCATATATGGTCACAATACATCCACTATGTCTTCCACTGAACCTTCAGATATAACAACCGTACCTAATACAGTAGCTTTGACATCGAAAGCAGCAGAACTTGTAACATACCAGGAGGTTAAGTAAGCCCTAGATAATTGGACTATTCCAAATTTGATATTCTTATTTTCTTTTTCTTTTTTTTTGGGGGGGGGAGGGATGGGTAAGTCATAAATTAAAGACAAAAATTTACACGTTTACAAGGGGCATACCCCAGGTAATACAACAAATAATAAAATAACTAATTAAAACACCCCCACAATAGCAGGGTACCCCACAAAAGAAGACATAAATAAAGCGCAATTGTCCATATATTCCATCTATGTTCCATTCATAAATGGTCTTTCCATGAAAAATTTTCTAGGTATGAAGAAAATCTTCTTCGTACAAGATATCCTGAGGACTAGGTCTAGAGTTATAATACCTTGTAGGTCCTATCAAAGCCATTCTGGAGGTCTGTTGGGGAAAATATGTTTTATTAACAGATTGCATATTCTGGAAAGTATTTTGCATTTCTAAGATTTGGGATAGGGAAAATCCATCTTCGTCATCACCAAGGTTGTCTGGTTGTTGTGGAACAAAAAGCATATTTATCTAGGAACTGGATTGTCCTATGCTGATGTTTTTCATTTTCTGGATAAGAGGGTTCATGAATTCATTATCCTGTTTACTGGATCTAAGTTTAAAATTTGTGACCTCTAAGGGAGGCTTAACATTTACTGGTTGAATAGGGGGATCTGATGAAGATTTTACTTGTTGGTTGTGGTTGTGTATCAATTCTACCACTGCTTCTTCGATTCTGGTTAACTATTTTCCTATAGTTTGCAAATGGAGATTTGTATAATTATTCTGATTAATTATTGGAACAAGATCTTTGAATTGAGCAAATTCTTTTCTCTCAGATGAGATATCGGATGGTTTGACAAAAGTTAAAATAACTAAAGGATTACTGGAGCAAGAATCTAAACTTGGTGCTAGTTCTAATGATTGAGGAGGCGGATGTATGGATTTAATACTTTGACCATCGGTTGTTAACCATGTTTTCTGTGGATCATCTAAAACATTAAGTTGAGGTTCTAGAAGTAAATTCATAGTAGTAACAAACTCAAAATACCATTCTGGAAAAGACCTAAGAGTTTGATATTTCAGTAAATGAAAATAATACTGTTGTTTAAATGTTTCTAGCTAATGTGGTGTATGGTAGTGGATCCAAAAATGAAATTAAAATTTTTAGAATTATGCTACCAAAATCAGAAAACTAAAGAAATTATTCCCATAGAACACTACAGAATGAAAGAAGTTTTGAGTCAAATATAGTCTTCACCCTTACCTGAAAAACCAGTAACCATCCAAGATCTTAAAATGGAAATTAATGTCCTCAAAACAGAAATAAAACATCTCCAAAATGCTAACCAAACAAATTCTACAGATATTAGACATATAAAAGATCAGCTGAAACACATACCCCAAAAAGATAAAGGCATTACTACTCCAGAATCAAAACATCCAGATCAAAAGGATAATGAAAACCAGTACTTGATGTTAATAAATCAAGTTACTTTTCAGAAACGATATATAACAATTACTTTTATTATTAAACCAGATTTTATTATCAGAGATGCAGTAGCTCTCGTCGATAGTGGAGCTGACATGAATTGTATCCTAGTACCAACCCAATATTTTCAAAAAACAACCTAATCTCTTACCAGTGCAAGTGGTAATTCTATGAAAATTGGATATAAATTACCAAAAGTCCTAATTTGCAACCAGGGAATTTGTCATCCAACCTCTTTTGTATTAATCAGAAATATGTCCCAGAGCATCATTCTAGGGACCCCATTCTTATGTTTACTAATGCCTTTTACCAGAATTGATTCCATAGGCATTCACACAACTATCAGTAATCAACTGATTATTTTTGAGTTTATTACAGAACTATATACTAAAGAATTAGACCAGATAAAGAATCTTGTTAATTTCAAAGAAAAACAGATAAACTTTTAACAAACATAAGTTAATTTTTTGACAATTGAACAGCGATTACAACAGTCATCTCTACAAAACAAAATTAAAATAATTGAGATAGAATTCCACACAAAAATTTGTAGTCATATTCCCAATGCTTTCTGGGAACAAAAGAGACACATAGTTTCTCTTCCCTACGAACCAGACTTTGATGAAAGGACCATTCCAACCAGAGATCCCCCTAGCCAAATGAAAAAAGAGTATTTAGATTTATGCAAAACAAAAATTAATACTCTTCTCTAGAAAAAGTTAATCAGACCAAGTCACTCACATTGGAGTTGTACAGCATTTTATGTCAACAAAATGCAAAAATAGAAAAGGTGTGCCAAGAGTAGTAATTAATTATAAACCTCTTAATGATGCTCTAAAATGGATAAGATATCAAATCCCAAATAAAAAAGATCTTTTAGATCATCTACAGGATGCTGTCATATTCTCTAAATTTGATTTAAAATCCGGATATTAGCAGGTGCAAATAGCTGAACAGGATCACTATAAAATTGCTTTTACGGTACCTTTTGGGCATTATGAATGAAATGTTATGCCATTTGCCTTGAAGAATTCTCCATCTAAATTTCAGCATATTATGAATGATATATTCATTCCATATACATAATTTGCTATCTGTTATATTGATGATGTCCTTATCTTTTCATCATCCATTGACCAGTATATTAAACATCTTAATATATTCAAGCATGCTATTATCATAAATGGATTAGTAATATCTGGACCAAAGATGAAACTTTTTCAAACAACAGTAAGATTTTTGGGCCATAATATTCATAATGGCACTATTATTCCCATTAACCGAAGTATTTAGTTTGCATCTAAATTTCCAAATGAAATCAAAGACAAAACCCAATTACAGAGATTTCTTGGTAGTCTTAATTATATTAGAGATTATTATCGCCAGTTATCACAGGATGCTTCTATTCTACTCACCAGATTAAAAAAATATCCTTCCCCTTGGACACCAGAGCATACAGCCGCTGTTCTAGAAAAACCTTTGCATGCAGAGTTGGTGAGAAGCCTTTCAATGAGTTTTCTATCAACCAAACTATCATCAACATCTAGAACATGTGGCCTCTCCTCTTTCTCCATAACAACCTTACTTGATGATGAACAGGCCATTTTCCTTTGCTTACTCTAGAGCCAAACTCCATAAACATAATTTGCTATATGTTATATTGATGATGTCCTTATCTTTTCTTCCAGAAATGGATTAGTAATATCCAGACCAAAGATGAAACTTTTTCAAAAATAGTAAGATTTGGGGCCATAATATTCATAATGGCACTATTATTCCCATCAACCGAAGTATTGAGTTTGCATCTAAATTTCTAGATGAAATCAAAGACAAAACCCAATTACACAGATTTCTAGGTAGTCTTAATTATATTAGAGATTATTATCACTAGCTATCACAGGATGCTTCCATTCTATATACCATATTGAAAAAAAAAAAAAAAAACAATCCTTCCCCTTGGACACCAAAGCATACAGCTGCTGTTCAAGAAATACCTTTGCATGCAGAGTTGGTGAGAAGCCTTTTAATGAGTTTTTCATCAACCAAACTATCATCAGCAGCTAGAACATGTGGCCTATCCTCTTTCTCCGTAATAACCTTACTTGATGATGAACAAGCCATTTTCCTTTGCTTTCTCTAGAACCAAACACAAACCTTGGAAAAGAAAAACAAAATAGAAACTATCCCAAAGAAAACAACATACAAAAAGAGCAAAAGAAACATTTCTCTGACAAAAACACAAACCCTTCCACCCACAGAGACAAGGAGCGAGAGGGTACTGATAGGTATATATATATATGTAGATGTGTGCATGTGAAGAAGAAGAAAGGGAAAGAATAAAGAGATCGTGATGAAATCAGGGGTCACAGATATTTCGTGATCTTCTTGGGCCATTAGGATATAATTGCAGAGAGATGTTTCTATAACTGACACTAATACCCTTAAGCAAGGAGTTAATACCCCAGAATAAGCCATAACCCATGACATTCGCTTCTCAGATAGAGAAACCCTAGTCCTTATAAACCAGCTTTCTCAATGATCACTTCATGAAAACACTGGTTCAATGGAAAACCTAGCTTGTTGCCAAATTAGGTATCAGAGATATTAATACCTAGAACTTGGGCAATCGGGAGACAAGAAAATGAAGTCCTCCCCGTGAAAAATGACCATTTTAATGGGCATCCAATGCTAGAAGGAGCCAAACTTTTGAAGCTTGCAGCCGGCCTCTCAATTCAAATATGATGGGATGACTAAAAATTCACTTGGGATATTTATTCCAAATCCCCAGAAGGAAATATTGGTAACAAGTATTTCTTGTATAATATAGAATAGACCATAATTTCATACACTCAGTATATATATAAAATAGAAAGAACCATATAATGTCATTTTTTTCCTCATAACTAATACAAGAAAGCACAATCACAACTTTACAAGTTCCAGCATACATTAAAAATAATAAATAAATAAAATAAATTAAAGAAAACGAAAACCCACACACACTCTCCTCATCACACATGATGTGCAAAGTTCTAATTAATTATCTTGGCGCATCATGTGGGGGAGAGAGGGTTTGAGTAACTATTTAGTGTGACAATGCTACAAATCAATCAAATGTCATGTTTTTATGTGATAGCTATGTAGACCTACACAAATGAGTGGTGTTAAATTCATTTCTAACATTATGATTCATGACAAGCGATAATTTTTAGGATTTGAGATATGGGGACAGAGGATTTCTCTTCTAGGTTTTATATCCTCCAATGATGCATTTTCTCGCTTAATACTGTTGAATATAATTAGATGTTACGGAAGTTTACTAAACATACATATATTGTAGTGGGTTATGAAGGAATACTTACACTACTGTTGATGGAGTGTTGTCCATATCCTAAGCCCATAAATTCCAAGGCCCTTTGCCCATTCTCTGTTGTAGTCACTGAATTAATTATAACCTTGTTCTATATCAAAGTCAAACAAAGCTATTAAAATCCACAACAACTATACACTGAAATGTAACCAGGGAATTGACTTAGCATGGATAAAAATTAATAGGAAACTAAAATTGAAGAGTTAAAGGTGAGTGATTGAGTCCACTAGTTTCTCATATAAAGTTATTTATGAATTGAAAGATAGCGGAAGATTTCACCATGTTTTTAATATTTTATACAATTTTTTTATTTTTTTAGATATACCTAATCAAAATACACTTAACATACATAATATTTGTGAAATTTTAAAAAAAAAAATTCACCAAATACAATAAAAAAAATTAATACATTTTTATATTTTATTATATTCAATGAATTTTTTAAATTTTTTGTAGAAATTGTTTTTCTTTTTAAGTATACTAAGGTTAAGTAAATCTAAAAATTTTTTAAAAAAAACAATTAATTAAAATATTTTAAAAAGTCATTACAAATATAAAAATATGAATTGAAAAATTAAAAAATTATTTCCAAATACTGAAAATCGAAGACCAAACCTTTTGAGGCTTTTGGCATGTGAGGTTGAAGCTATTTTAGTCATAGAAAAGCAAAATAAGTTAGAAAGTTAATAAGATAAAACATCATATCCAAACTATAATCATTTTTTTCCCTCAAAAAAATTTAAAAAGTCAAAAAAACTCATCCCAAACGAAATTTTTTATTAAAATAACTAAAAAATTCAAAATGCAAAAAACCAGCTCATTAAAATAATTAAAAAATTAAAAAGTCAAAAAGCCAACTCATCACCCGAACTAAGGGTCAATAAGCAAATCCTTTTTTATTTCTCTAGAGTTATAGGCTTGAGCAAAGTTTGATCTATTGGGTTTGAAGGACAATTACTGTTGATAAAGCCTTAGCCCTCGTTTTTTTTTTTTTTTTTTTCAAATTGGGAGTTAATTTAGTCAAATATAAATAAATAAACGAAAAACATTAATAAGATAAAATATCATATCCAAATATAATCATTTCACTTTTTTCTCAAAAGTCAAAAAAAATTTAAAAAATCCAATCCAAACCAACTTTTCAGCACCAATTCAAAGAGATAGACTGTTGTAGATAAGCTTTGGCTGAGCTGTTTTGTCACGTAGCATCGACTGAAAGGATGTGGCTGATCACTTTCCGCCAAATAATGCAGGTTGCTCCACGTGTCCTGGATAAGGTTGGAGTCGATCAGGAGACAACTGCATTTGATAATGGGGTCCACTATGCTTCCGTCCTGTTGATGAGATTGTGATATTCTTCATCAGTCTCTGATGGAGGGGAATTCGGATCTTGGCTGTATTGCTCATTCCGGAAATGTTTAACATCATCTGAGGTCATGACTAGTTCCAACGGAAGATCCAAATTATTTCTCTTTTTGAGATTTATTAACATGTCAAGAGCCTCATTAATTTGTGTAGGAAACCTTTGATATGTTATGGAAAAATGGGTTACAAATAATATTCTTCCATCTGTAACCATGAATGGCAATTTTGCTAAGCCATGGATGTTGGACGCTGCTTGTGAAACAGATATTAGACGGTCTATCCAATATTTTGTCAAAGAAAGTTTTTGGATATTTTCCAATCGCTCTCTCCGGTGATCTTCATCTAAATAATCATCTTCAAATTCAAAATCTTCAGTTTCTTTAAGATACCAAATCTGGTATGGTTGGAAAAAATATTCTCGTTCTCGCCAACCAACAGTGCTAGAGATCCAAAAAGTAAAATATTTGCTCCATCGAAAGCCTTTTACTATCCATGAGAGCATTGCTTTGATGATCATTGGATAATCTATCTATTGGATTGGATCTAAAATTTGAAAAATAATTTGATTAGTTATTCCCCAATCTATATCCTCAAAAAACCACATGTCATGGTTTGCCATGATGGCTATTTTGGGAATTCCATCTTTCAAATTTAATTTATCATAAGATCGTTCTAAGATTTGTCTAATCTTATCATGATGATCTTCAACTCGATTTTTGATTAACATAAAAATTTCTTTTGGAAGCAAAGTTCTTGCTTTTTCAAAAAGACAAATTCTTTTTATTTGTTCAAAAACTGGATCAGAAAACTCATCTGATATGAGGTCTGATAGTTGAAGAAAATTGTTTATTTTTTCAAAATTAAAATCTTCATTCCAATTCATTTGTTTAAGAATATTGAAACAAAGATTTTGCAAATCTTTTAATTTAGCATTTGCTTGCTCACTAATTTGTCGCCGTAACTCCCATGTGTTTTCGAAATTTCACTTTGTTGTCTACAATGTGAGTTTTCCAAACTCCATTGAGTTCTGTATAAATTTCTTTGGATATACCAGGGTTGAAAAAATCTTTTATCTCAGATTCATCTCGTTTAGATGTCTGAATATTAGTTGGAACTAGGTTAGTTCTCATTTGATTCCTTTGATAAATAGGCATAGCTGGTGCACTGTAAAAAGCTTTTTTAGCTTTGGTCATGCTATCATATGCTTTAAAGCTTGCTCCAGGATATCCACAAACTTGCAGATTGGCCGTTCGGTCCAACAGTAAATTCGAGTTGTCTTCCTGAAAACACAACATAAACTTTTTCTTCTCTGGGGATTGCTTTTTTAGCAATTGTCACCCAATCTCCTGGAGCGGGTTATTTACCCTTATCCATTGTTTCCTCTTGGTCTAGAGGTCTTCTGCAAAAATTAAATTTACTTGTTTAGCAATTTAATTTTCTGAAACAATTTCTGCTAAGAAAATCTGCAAGAAAATTATTAGTACCTTTAAGATGTTCTACTTCAAAGGTATATTCAGAAATTTTATTCTACCAGGCTAATCGTCTTCCTTGCTCAATAGGTTTTTTATTAATCAAGAAATCTCTTACTGCCTTATTATCAGTGCGTACAATAAAATTTTCTGGGGCTAAATAAATATGAAAACTTTTTATTGCCAATTTTATTGCAAGTAATTCTTTTTCAAAAATAATATATTTTTGTTCATTTGGTTTAAATGTTCCAGAATTATATCCACAAATTAATTCTTCTTTTTTTAATTTTATGGGTATTGGATTTTTTCTTGGTCTAATCCCATTTTCTGATAAAGGTATTTCTTTATCATACCATAAATTACTTGGTATTGCTTTAAGAACACATCCCCAGCATGCTTCTGAGGCATCTGTTTCTAAAATTAATTTATCACCTGTTTTAGGAAGTTAAACGTCTGGTAAAGTTTTAACATTTTCTTTAATTTGTTTAATTAAAGCAACATCTTCTGCTGTCCATTCAAAAATAACATTTTTCCTTAATTTGGTTAACCAAGGAATTTCTATTTTTGAAAGATTTTTGATAAAATTTCGTCCATAATTTAAAATGCCTAATAAACTCTGTAATTGTGTTATATTTTCGAGAGTATTAGGAAAATCTTGTACTTTGGAAAAAATATGTTCTTGTAATTTTAAACCTTTCTGGTCTAAAATTATTCCCAAAAATTCAATTGATTCTTTTTCTAGTTCAATCTTTTTTGGAGACAAAATAATTCCATATTTTTAGAATTTTTTACAAAGTAATTTTAAATGTTTCTTATGCTCCTCCTTGGTTTTAGAGAAGATAAGTATATCATCAATATAAACTACACAACAATCTTTAAGATCTTTAAAAATTGTATCCATCCACCGTTGAAATACCTGTGGTGCAATATTTAATCCAAAAGGCATAACATTCCAGTGATAATGTCCTCTAGGTGTCTTGAAAATTTGTCAATTTTTTGACTCTTCAGTCAATTGAATTTGCCAAAATCCACTTTTACAATCAAATTTGCTAAAGATTTTTGATCCTTTGGTTAAGTTAATCAAAACATCTTTTCGTGGAATAAAATATCCATCAAATTCTAAATTTTCATTTAGCCGTTTATAGTTGACTACCATTCGGGCTTTTCCTCTTTTAATTTCAGTATGGTTTCTTACCATAAAAGCTGGACTAGAGTGAGGGCTTTTAGTTTCTTCAATTAATTTTTTGTCTAAAAGTTCCTGGAGTTTAATATCAAATTTATCTATATCTTGTCTAGTATAGATCATTGGTCTTACTCTAATGATAACATTAGGGTCTTTCAATTTTAAACTACAATAACGTGGACTACGTTGCCATAGTTTTAATGGATGTTCACTAAAATTTTCTTCTAAAATTTTATAAATCCAATGTGATTCATCGATAGTTTTGATGATAGGAGTTAAATCACCACGTGGCACGGGCGCAAACTCTTTATCACAAATATATTTATGTTGTTCTAACAAGGGAATATGAATTAAGACATTGTTCATGCTTAATGAAATAGCTCTTTCCTGTATTTGCATTGGAAGATATTTATATATAAAATTATTTCCAAGAAGGAAATCTCCATGCATATACAGAAAACATAAAATTTTTGGTATAATGAATTTGCTATCATTTAACCAAATAGCGATATTTTTAGCCTTGAATTGTATGACAGTATGGTTGCCATCAATTCCAGTAACCAAAATTGGATGTTTCATTAATGTCCGTTTTTCCTTTGGTATGGCATTCCATTTACATGAGCTAACTGTAGCTCATGTGTCTATGAGAACACTGAGGCTATAGGGTTTATAACCTGCAAAATTAAATGTTCCCAATACGTATGTATATCTTCTTTTTCCCTGGCTAGGAGAAAAGATAATGTCATCATTTTTTGTTTGAAAATGATACATGTATGCAGACTTAATATGTTCAAATTTTCTTGTTCCTGGAAAAATAGGAATCTGAACATTATTTGAAGTAATAGATTCTTGATTAGAATTATTACTTGATTCTCCAATGTTTAACTTTGAAAATGATTTGTTAGGAAAATCTTTTTCAAATACAGAAGTTGATCTTTTAATTTTTGGAATTGTATTTTCAATATATAAATTTTTTCCTGATGCCTGCATTTGTAATTGTGCAGGTTTTTTTGTTTTAGAAGATTCTCCTTGTCCCACTACGTCTTGGATTAACCATTGTCGAGGGACTTCTAAATCACTCCAATTCATTAGACGAGGTTGTATTACCGTGTCAAATGGTCTTGGTTCAAAGATTTCAATGATTTTATTATCGTTTGATCTTGTTTTTGTTTCAGGAAATTTGGTTAATTCGTAAATTGTTTTCCAACGAATAGCCAAATCATGAGAATTTGATTTCATTCATAATCCTTGTGTTTTAATTCTTATTCTGACTGTATCTTCAAGATTAGGATCATTTATAGCCATGACCGCGGATGATGTTGAACATTTCCGGAATAAGCAATACAACCAAGATTCGGATTCCCCTCCATCAGAGACTGATGAAGAATATCACAATCTCATCAACAGAATGGAAGCATAGTGGACCCCACTATCAAATGCAACTATCTCCTGATCGACTCCAACCTTATCCAGGACACGTGGAGCAACCTGCATTATTTGGCGGAAAGTGATCAGCCACATCCTTTCAGCCGACGCTACATGACAAAACAACTCAGCCAAAGCTTATCTGCAACAGTCTATCTCTTTGAAAACTGGGGAGGGTAGACAATGTGTATCAGTGTATATAATTGTAAAAACTGTAGCAAAGAGCAAATAATTGTAGTCCTTTTGTATTTATTTTTGTCTCTTTGTATTTACTTTTAGGTAGACTTTTCAAAAAGCCTATGACTAGGCTTGCCTAAAGAGTTAGAAATCTTGTAACTTTTAGACGTAAAGTCTTGCAAAGTTAGATATGTTAGATATAAAGTTAGATATGCATTAAGTTATATTTTGTTTGTATTCACCCTCTTGTAAGTTTATATATTGGCCTTTATGCCAACATAATAAAGCATGTAAATTCCCTTCAACTTCTCTCCATCTTTTTGCTTTCTTCTTTCTCTATCATAATTCCTTATTTTATAACTCCACCGTAATTCTATAAGTAAAAAGCTCCTTTCCTTTTTTGTTTTGGTATCAGAGCTTGGTGAAGAGTTTTTGAAAGCAAGATCAAGCTATGTAAGTATTTCTATCTATGTATAAATTTTTAATATATATATATATATATAAGTGTGTATGGTGTGTTTTGTGTTATAAAACAAAAAAAAAAATTTTAAAAATTTTCGTCTAAATTTTTTGTGTATCTTTTGTATTTTATATCTTCATAACTAGTTGTTTCATTTATAGTTGTTGTAAAACCTATATGCTTGGTGTATGTCAAAGCCCATATACTCATTAAGATCTTTTGACTATTGGCCAAAATTAAGTGTTTAAGATCATAAAGAGAGGTTTTAGGCACCAGATAATACACTAGGAGGGTCTTAGGTACCAACAACAATCTAAAATGGCAATTAATTCTGACGATATAATATGCTTTGGAAATACAAAAAATAATGTTAATAATAAATATGAACATAATTTGCATATTACTAAAGAATCTGCAAATATAAATAGTGTGTGTTCTAGTTTAAATAATATTACTGATATTATGTGTTCTTGGTTTTCTAAATTAGATAAAAATCAAAAAATAAATCAAAATTATCTAGAGACCAAAGTTGAGTCTATAAAATCTAAAATAGACAATTTAGGTTCTATAATAAATATTGACTTAAATAAAGAAGTAAAAAACCAAATAAACAATTTGGTGACAAAATTAGAAACTATATCCTTCATAAACAATGATGGAATGAATAGTCCAGGAGATAGTTACATTCCTAGGCTATTTTATGGTACAGAAAATATTATGGTACTTCAAACCAATACCTATAATAGAACTGAATATGAAAATATTGTTGAAATATTGGATTATTGGAAAAAATTATATAAAGACCCAGATTTAGGTATTGATGAAAGAAATAGGCTACTAGATCAGATAAGAGAAACTTATCTAGAAAATGAAGCCCTTTTACAACATTTTAATTATGATATTAATATGTCAACTAATGATGATGATAACCAATCATCCTCATTTGAAGAATCAATAGATCAAGATATTTCATCAGAAATAAATAAAAGGAAAAGAAAGGCAGAAGAGCCAATTGATTCCGAATTATTTGGCACATGGGGAGATGGAGAAAATTTTGACTTTATTCAAACAAATGAAGTTAAAAATGATACTAACATTGGAAGTACCTCCAATCCTACACCTGAGCCAGTAATATCTAGAAAAGATAATAATCATAAGTATCTAATAGCTCAAAATGGTACTTATTTAGACTTGTCTCATGTTCCATTTAAGGATCAGTAACAAGCAATTGATGATTGGGCACAATCCTTGTGCATCATTATTACCAATTATAAAAATAGCTGGTCAAAGGAAAAATTCCTTGATTATATTGCAGCAACTCTCCAGGGAGATGTGTTGCAATGGTTAAGGCAGTGGGAAAAATCTGAAATTGGACAAAGTCAAAAAACAGCTTTGTTAACAAATTTTTTCACACTTGACACAATTTTAGCTGAATTTGCAAAAATTATAAAAGAAAATTTATGTGGTTTTGCAGGAGATACTAATTTGCAAGCAGATGCAAATTATATTTTGACTAAATTAGAATTCTGTAATATTTGTCTTTTTGAAGACTATGTTCAAACTTTTAAAAAATATTATTATCTTACTGATCCACCAACAAATCAACCCTGGTTAGATCAATTTTTTCATAAACTCCCTAATCCTTGGGATGAGTTATGTATTAAAAACTATCCTGATTTTCTCAAAAAAAAATAGGGAAGGAAGAATATGATAATCTTGGTTTTCGCATTAATTATGTTCTAAGCTGATAGCTGATCAATGTCTAGAAGCAAAAGCGAAAAAACAAATAAAAAATCAAATTTCTAACTCACCATATGGTCAAAAATGTCGTGATAAAATTTTAAAAGAAAATTGAAAAATTGGTTGTAATACATTTCCTAAAAGAAAAGGATTTTCTAAAAAACGTAGAAAATATAAATGGAAACCTTGGAAAAAGAACAAAACTTTTTCGAAAAAGAAAAAGTATATTCGAAAAAAGAAACCAACAAGTGTTTCAAAAAAGAAAACTTGTAAATGTTACATTTGTAACGAAGAAGGACACTATGCACCTGAATGCCCAAAAAGGGAAAAAAAAAGTGCAAAGAAAATGATCAAAGTCCTTGAAGAACAAGATTTTGAAATAATATATGGAGAAGAAATTTCTGATAAAGAAGAAATCTTATATGAAATTTCTAGTGATGAAGAAAGTTCAGATGAAGAACTAATCTTCATGATGACTAATAATAGTCAAGAAATATCTCAAGAAGCAAATAGTATATCTCAAGAAGAATTACAGGCAATTTGACTTGGAGATGTTATCGGAGAAGAAAAAACTTTTACCGACGAAGAATTAGCAAAATTCGAAAAATTCAAGAAGTTGCTGTTCCAGAAATTTACAAACTTTCAAAATTTAACTTCTTTTCGGCAAGAGTGTTTGAACAATACAGTGGTAACACTCAAGCAAAATAGTCAGAAGAAGGAAATATTGATATTCCTTTTTTTGATAAGAAAAAGGTTGCAAGATGGAAAAAGAAATATCTTGAAATTCAATATATTCATATTGGATTAATTCAAGTAACCGTAACAGCCTTATTTCGCCAAGGGATAGATACTCCTATTTTGGAATTAATTTTTGATAAAAGATTTTCCGACCCAATGAAAGCAATCATTGGAGGAATTCAGTCTAATTTGGCTAATGGAGTAGCTTGGTTTAATGTCAAACCACTTTCCAAACAAGACCATCCCATTATAAAACACATACAATAGACGTTGTCAAATTTTATTTCTTTTATGATTAAAAATTGGATCAATCATAAAAAAAAAATTAAAAAGAAAAAAGAAAAACAATGAGCAAAGAAAAACAATCACAAGTAAAAGAAGAAATACCCTTTGCATGCAGATTTGGTGAGAAGCCTTTCAATGAGTTTTACATCACCAAAGCTCATCAACAGCTAAAACATGTGGCCTCTCCTCTTTCTCCATAATAACCTTACTTGATGATGAACAAGAAATTTTCCTTTGCTTTCTCTAGAACCAAATACAAACTTTGGAGAAGAAAAACAAAACAGAAACTACCCCAAAGAAAACAACACACAAAAAGGGCAAAAGAAACGTTTCTCTGGCAAAAACACGAAACCTTCCACCCACAAAGAAAGGGAACGAGAGGGTAAAGACGGTCACGTATATGTATATATATGTAAATGTGTGTATGTGAAGAACAAGAAAGGGATAGATTAAAGCGATCGTGATGAAATCTAGGGTCACAGATATTTCGTGATCTTCTTGGTCGATTGGGATACGATTGCAGAGAGATGTTTCTATAACTGACACTTACACCCTTAAGTAAGGAGTTAATACCCTAGAATAAGCCATAACTCATGTCATTCGCTTTTGAGATAAAGAAACCCTAGTCCTTATAAACCAGCTTTCTCAATGATCTCTTCATGAAAACACTGGTTCAATGGAAAAACAAGCTTGTTGCCAAATTGGGTATCAGAGATATCAATACCTGGAACTTGGGCAATCGGAAGTCAAGAAAATGAAGTCCTCCCTCTGAAAAATGACCATTTTAATGGGCTTCCAATGCTGAAAGGAGCCAAGCTTTTGAAGCTTGCAGCTGGCCTCTCAATTCAAATATGATGGGATGACTAAAAATTCACTTGGGATATTTATTCCAAATCCCCAGAAGGAAATATTGGTAACAAGTATTTCTTGTGTAATACAGAATAGACCATAATTTCATTCACTCAGTATATATATAAAATAGAATGAACCATATAATGTCTTTTTTTTTTCCGCACAACTAATACAAGAAAGCACAATCACAACTTTACAAGTTCCAGCTTACATTAAAAATAATAAATAAATAAAATAAATGAAAAGGTCATTGTGTGCAAAATAATAAATAAATAAAATAAAATAAGTTAAAGAAAACAAAAAACCAACACACACACTCCTCATCACACATGATGTGCAAAGTTCTAATTAATTATCTTGGCGCATCGTGTGGGGGAGAGAGAGTTGGAGTAACTATTTAGTATGACAATGCCACAAATTAATCAAATGCCATGTCTTTATGTGATAGCTATGTAGACCTACACAAATGAGTGATGTTAAATTCATTTTTGACATTATGATTCATGACAATCGATAATTTTTTGTATTTCAGATATGGGGACAAAAGATTTCCCTCCGAGATTTCATATCCTCTCCAGTGATGCATTTTCTCTCTTAATACTATTGAACATAATTAGATGTTAAGGTAGCTTACTAGACATACATATATTGTAGTAGGTTATGAAGGAATACTTACACTACCATTGATGTAGTTTTGTCCGTCTCCTAGGCCCAGAAATTCCAAGGCCCTTTGCCCATTCTCTGCCGTAGTCGCTGCATTACAATCATAACCATGTTCTATATCAAAGTCAAACAAAGCTATTAAAATCCATAACAACTATGCACTGAAATGTAACCAGGGAATTGACTTATCATGGATCACGTAACCCCGCCAAAAAAATGCAATAAATCCCAACTCTTAAGCAGTATACTTCCATTCATCAGAGTTCGTATACAAAAGATGACACATGCGATATACATTCATAAATGACTCATCCTGAATCTACAGCATGTGTTAAAAGTGGTAAAGGAGAATAAAAGCTAAACAGGCATTTATATGACCTAAAGGCTTATATCTTTCCAAGTCATTGCTTGGTTACAACAAAAGTGTGACTAGCTCAATACAAATAAAGCCCTTGGCTATACAAAAGAAAATACTACAAAAAGGAGCTCTTGCTCCAAAGCCCCTTCAAGCTATTGCCTTGGAGGAAGCATGTAACCAACACCTGAAAATGGTTTTTCCCAAATAGGGTGAGCCAAAACCCAGTAAAAACAATCTAACACAATATATGAATCTTAACGAAGATATAAATACAATGTGCATATACAATGCAAGTGGTAATTCTATGAAAACTAAATATAAATTACCAGAAATCCTAATTTGAAACCAGGGAATTTGTCTTCCAACCTCTTTTGTATTAATCAAAAATATGTCCCAGAGTATCATTCTAGAGACCCCATTCTTATGTTTATTAATGCCCATTACAAAATTGATTCCGTAGGCATTCACACAACTATCGGTAATCAACCAATTATTTTTGAGTTTGTAACATAACCATATACTAAAGAATTGGACTAGATAAAGGATCTTGTTAGTTTCAAAGAAAAATAGATAAACTTTTAACAACAGAAGTTAATTTTTTGACAATGGAACAGCAATTACAATAGTCATCTCTACATAACAAAATTAAAATAATTGAGAAAGAGTTCCACGTAGAAATTTGTAGTGACATTCTCAATGCTTTCTGGGAACGAAAGAGACACATAGTTTCTCTTCCCCACAAACTAGACTTTGATGAAAGGACCATTCCAAATAGAGCTCGCCCTAGCCAAATGAAAAAAGAGTATTTAGGTTTATACAAAACAAAAATTAATACTCTTCTCCAGAAAAAGTAAATCAGACTAAGTCACTCACCTTGGAGTTGTGCAGCATTTTATGTCAACAAAAATGCTAAAATAGAAAGAGGTGTGCCAAGGGTAGTAATTAATTATAAACCTCTTAATGATGCTCTAAAATGGATAAGATATCCAATCCCGAATAAAAAAGATCTTTTAGATCGTCTACAGGATGCTTTCATATTCTCTAAGTTTGATTTAAAATTGGGATATTGGCAAGTGTAAATAGCTAAACAGGATCGCTATAAAACTGATTTTACAATACGTTTTGGGCAGTATGAATGGAATGTTATGCCATTTGGCTTGAAGAATGCTCCATTTGAATTTCAGCATATTATGAATGATATATTTACTCCATATACATAATTTGCTTTCTATTATATTGATGATGTCCTTATCTTTTCATCATCCATTGACCAGCATATTAAACATCTTAATATATTCAAGCATGTTATTATCATAAATGGATTAGTAATATTTGGACCAAAGATGAAACTTTTTCGAACAACAGTAAGATTTTTGGGCCATAATATTCATAATGGCACTATTATTCCCAATAACTGAAGTATTCAGATTGCATCTAAATTTCCAGATGAAATCAAAGACAAAACCCAATTACAAAGATTTCTTAGTAGTCTTAATTATATTAGAGATTATTATCACTAGCTATCCCAGGATGCTTCTATTCTACATACCAGATTGAAAAAAAAAAAAAAATCCTCTCCCTTGGACACCAGAGCGTATAGTCGCTATTCAAAAAATTAAATTTAAAGCCTAGCAACTTCCTTGTCTTGCCATTCCACATCCAGAATGGACAAAGATAGTTGAAACTGATGCTTCTAATCAAGGATATAAAGGTATTCTTAAACAGTTGAATCCTCACAAACAAAGTGAAGAACTTTTGCGTTTTACATCAGGAACATGGAAGGGCGCCGCCTTAAATTATCCAACCATTAAACAAGAATGTTTAGCTACTGTTAAATGCATTTTAAAATCACAGGATGATCTCTTAAATCAGCATTTTTTACTCATAGTCGATTGTTCTATAGCCAAACAGATATTCAAAAAAGATGTTCAAAATCTTGCTCAGAAACAGATATTTGCAACTTGGCAAAGTTGGTTATCTGCATTTGATTTTGATATTTAATATATAAAAGGTGTACAAAATTCTCTACTCGATTTCCAAACTCGTGAATATTTGCAAGGTTCATGAACAGCAGACGTCGAGGCCGTAAGGGTCGAAGCAGAGGATCTAATCCTTATGCCTACCAGGATCTAACAGAATTTCCGAGGCTTTAGACCTCTCCCAACAGTACCAAAGGAGAATCTAGCTAAACAGCTTCTTACTCCTGAACTGTATACATCTAACAGTATTTGTAATGACCCAGAATTTCTCCTTCCGCTCGAGCGGGGGAGTTGGCGCTCAAGCGGGTCTCCAGGATGAGTTGTATTTCTGAGGCATGTGGACTCATTTTTGACATCCTATTAGTGTATTTGGAGCGTCTTTATTTTATTTTGGGATTCTAGTTGAGGTGGTAATATGATGGTAATGTATGATTGAACCAAAGAATTTAATTCGGATAGTTATTTTACGAATAGCTGCCACTCTTTTTTCCCTTTTCTTTTTCCACACTTTGAATTTGGATATGAGGTTAGAACCATTGGAAAGCTTATTTCCGGGGCTTCAATTTGGACACAAGAATGACCTAAAACGGAGTCCGGATAGGAGAGTTACACCTATTTGAAGTTTTGGAATCTGTGTTGGAACAGGTCCGCTCGAGCGAGCATTTGGACGCTCGAGCGAGGGTTTCGGGACAGCAGCTTTAAAAACGAGATTTTTGATCAGTTATTGATATTTTCTTTTCCCCTCTTCTTTCCCCTTCTCCTAAGTCCGAAACCCTAGCTCCAAACCCTTGAATTCCTTTACTTTGATCAACAACCCACCATGATTCTTGTATCAAGGATGAAGAACAAGAGGAGATGAACATTTTTGTAACCGATTGGAATTGAGATTGCGAGGATTCTTCTCTAGGTTTGGTTTCTTTCTTGGTTCTTGAGGTAGGGATTCTCCTTGATCTTTTCCAATACTTCATCTATAGATAGACATGTGGTAATTTTTGTATTGCATGAAAACTATATCATGTTGGATTTTTGTATAAATTCATGAGGTTGAACTTTGGGTTGGTTGTTGGTTTTAGATCCATGATTATTATATGTGTTTTGGGGCTAATTGGGTGTTAATTAGCTAGTTGTTGTTGAAAGGAGAGGAAACCCTAATATTTATTGATTTAATAATAAGATAGAGGGGTTTGATCTTTGGGTAAATACTTGGGTATTTGGATTTAATTGAAGCCATTATTGGTTATTATAGATGATTGAGGCATTTTGTTCAATATTGAGAAAGAGTGAGTAAAACCCTAATTTAATAGTTATGATTTAATTTATAAAATTAAATTGGAATGGCTTTGAAAGGAATGTGGTAGATTAAAATGGGTTTTGGCTTTGTTGCCTTTGGATTTGGTTTTGTGGAAACAAAAGGAATGAAAACGGTTTTGTGAAAACAAAAGGAAGCAAGATTGGTTTTGTGGAATGGGAAAGACACTTTGAAATAAGTATGAATGTTGGATTGTTGTATCTTATACTACTATGTTAGTATTAGTGATAAGTTGATAATCTCATGATAATTGAGTATGTTTATAGATGTACAATATACGCATCTAGAGGTTTTGTCCACGGTCAGCGGTGGAGGATGACCCGGTTGCGTTGAATTGTTGTGTATGCATTACACCATTGATTGTTTGTGTATATGACGTTGTGTTTATATGCATTACTTGTGTATGGGAGGAGATAGGGGATGTACTCCACGGTTTAGGGGAAGATAGGGGATGGACCTCTAAACCGGATTTGTTGGGACGAGATAGGATGGACTCGGTAGCATCACTTATGTGGGTGCTTATTTTTATTTGTTGTTGATATGGTACATCACCACCATGTGTATCGGTTGGGAAGTATGGAAGTGAGTTTGATTGTGATTGTTCTGATACCAACATGTGTATTAGTTATGTTATCGGATATGTTTAACTTGATTTGTTATCCTGTTGAATTTGGAAATATTGTTAATGAGAGATGGAACCCTTGTTGAGTTATGTGGCGTGTTACGAGCCATAATTGGAAGGTGAATTGTGCCATAGACTATGTGTCATAGGCAATGTAGATATTCATGTCATGAAATTGTAATTGGATTATCTTGTGTTAATCATGTATTAGTTGCTACCCCTTGTCTTTTAGAAGTGTAAAGAGAATCAAACATTTTAGAAATATGTGTTCTAGAAAGGCACATCTGTTGTATGTGGAAATTGGAGAATAGTAGTGGTCTTAGTGAATTTATTTCCTAAGTAATTGCTTATGTATAAAAGGTTGGGTACGGGTTAATGAAAGGAAAAAGGAAAGATGAAACGCTTATAGCATTGAATGAAATAGTTGCTTTTGAGAAAAGTTTATATACATATATATTTTGTCTAAAGCTGTCACATTACTATTCTAGTATGAGAATGAGTGTGCATGATCATAGCTATCTGTCTTTGTTGTTATTGTTGAGGATCAAGTTGAGATCCCTCTTGGACTATATGTTCATCCCACGTTGTTGAATCTTTTCGTATTAAGGTGTTGAGCTGCAAGATTTGGATCTACTTATTTGTTGGCCACGGGGCCTCTTTCTTGTTGGCGGAACGCCATATGTGTAAAAGGGTTACACCCTTCAGTTGTTTGTTTAAAAGTTGTAAGCCTAAGGGTAATTTATTAGTTTGTTCATGAAACATTTACTTACATACGAATGACAGTCCTGATATTCATTGCTATGGATTGAATGTATGAGTTTATTTCCGCATATTATCTCTGAAATTGAATGAAGTTAATGAACTTGGTAATGACCTCGAGTAATAAAAAGTGGGGCGTGACAGTATTACTAAGGAAACAGTCCTCTACATTGAACCAGCAGATGAAAAATAGATGTCTGATCCATGGAAAATCAAGAGACGTTATTTAACGACTCAATAATTTCCCCCACATTTTGACTAGTACTGATATAGTTATGAACAAATATTAACAGAAACTGTAGCCATTGAATTCCGCCATACTCTGCATGAACCGAATAAAATAGCTAGCCCTATCTAGTACAAAAAAGCTACCATCCAAAAAATTATGCCTAGTGCAAAATGGGGCATTCGTCCGCATACTACTAGAACTTTGGATATTCGCAATCGCGAGTCCAAATACAATTATTGGGATTATATTGATCCTTTTAATTATGTTTTTTATTACCAGAATCCCATCAAGAATTATTCTTGGTTTATTCATATTGTCCCCGATGTTCTCAAAAACGATTTACCCAATTGGTTTCTCGTTTGGTGGGATAAATTTCGGTTCCAGTTAAAAGCTATACCAGAACCTGTTTGCCAAGCATTTAATGAATAGCAAATTGCCTATTCCCGATTATCAGTAAATAAGGACATTTCCATGACCAAATCCCTGGTTCATTTTATTATCCGTTTTGGCATTCCGTGGATTTAGAAATGGGATTTTGCCTGTCATTACCAGACTAAGATTCCTCGTCTCAAAAGAATTTTCTTTGTAAGATGGTGGCATAAAGGCATGGATGCCACCCAAACATAATTAATTAAGTCTATCCATGATCATAGTAAAGCTTGCTGGGAAGCTGTACCCAAAGCTATCCCTCCTTCACCACTAGAATCTAAAAATCCATTTTTGCAAATCCAAACACAACTTAGGCAAAAGTATCTTGATTTGTCAGAAACAGAGTTGCTAATTAAAAGTATGGATTACATGAAGGAATTATTCGTTCAATCCATTACAAGAGGTGATACATCCACGAAATCAGTTGCCAGTAGTCAAGAACAGGACCCAGACCAAGATGAAAACGAGTTTGCCATGCTGGCAAGAGAATCTCAAGATCCAGAAGATGATGAACCCCATTTTGGAGATTTTTGGGATTCGTTCACTAGTCTCATTGCCAACAAAATAAATAAAGAAAAAGATAAAAAAGGAAAAAGCAAAGCATGTTGACCTTCACCAATAACAAGCATCCCAGCTAGTGTCGAGACAAGGAGACAACCTACTGTAACCGCATTATGAAACTTTCAGAAAAGGCAATACTATATGTTGCCACTACCAGGAGGATGACAAAATGAATAAGGCTGCTGAGTCAAAAGCAGTTTACCACTCAGCCAAGAGGATAAGGATGATCGACTCCATTCCATCCAGGACACGCCACATGTCCTCTACCTTATCTTATCTTATCTTTTCTTTTCCTATATAAGGGATAGCTTCACCCTTGTTGAAGCAGAGTGAATTTGAGTTTCTAGTTATTTATATAAGTGTGTACCAGCTTTTTCTCTCTCTCCTCTCTAGTATAATCTTTGTAGCAAAAAAATAATAGCAAGTTTGTTGTAAGTATTTCTCACTTCTTTCATATGAATGTAGGCCTGTGGATTTACTTGTTGATTTACTTCATGTATTAGATTTCTATATTGAAACTCGGCATAATTATTTAGCTCCTCTTCATGATCCCTATTTGAGGCCCTTTCTTCTTCAACAAATAAATTTTTGTAACCAGTAAATTGACATAATCCAACAACATATGCAGGACCAGATCTGTCAATAGATGGCCGCTAACCGGCCTCTACCTTAATAGTAAAGTATGAGACCATATATGTAGCAATTTAAATATAATATAATAATAATACCAAGAGTAATATTCTTGGGTTTGTGCTTAGTAGGGATAGACCAAAGTTAAAGTTAAGTGGGACGCCACCCAAGTCGCGTATAGGTTAGAAGACCGAAGTAGCAGTGATTGCATTTAGGTCCATTCCCTTGTAAAGCGTTCACAGACGTGGTTAGCCATAACCCTGTGTATAGCACCTAATTGGTATCAGAGCCAAGTTTATTGTGGTTGGTATTATTGTTATATTTTCTTTAAATTATGCATATATGGTCACAATACATCCACTATGTCTTCCACTGAACCTTCGGATATAACAACCGTACCCAACACAGTAGCTTCGATATCGAAAGCAGCAAAACTTGTAACATATTAGGAGGTCAAGTAAGCCCTAGATAATTGGACTATCCCAAATTTGATATTCTTATTTTCTTTTTGTTTTTTTTGGGGAGGGAAGCGGAGGGGAGGGGTGGGTAAGTCATAAATTAAAGACAAAAATTTACACGTTTACAATGGGGCATACCCCAGGTAATACAACAAATAATAAAATAACTAATTAAAACACCCCCGCAATAGCAGGGCACCCCACGAAAGAAGACATAAATAAAGCACAATTGTCCATATATTCCATCTATGTTCCATTCATAAATGGTCTTTCCATGAAAAATTTTTTGGGTATGAAGAAAATCTTCTTCGTACAAGCTATCCTAAGGACTAGGTCTGGAGTTATGATACCTGGTAGGTCATGTCAAAACCATTCTGGAGGTCTATCGGGGAAAATATGTTTTATTAACAGACTGCATCTCTTGGAAAGCATTTTGCATGTCTAACTTTTGTGATAGGGAAAATCCATCTTCGCCATCACCAAGGTTGTCTGGTTGTTATTGAACAGAAAGCATATTTATCTAGGAACTGGATTGTCCTATGCTGATGTTTTTCATTTTCTGGATAAGAGGGTTCATGAATTCATTATCCTGTTTACTGGATCTAAGTTTAAAATTTGTGACCTCTAAGGGAGGCTTAACATTTACTGGTTGAATAGGGGGATCTGATAAAGATTTTACTTGTTGGTTGTGGTTGTGTACCAATTCTACCACTGATTCTTCGATTCTAGTTAACTATTTTCCTACAGTTTGCAAATGGAGATTTGTATAATTATTTTGTTTAATTAATCGAACAAGATCTTTGAATTGAGCAAATTCTTTTCTCTCAGATGAGATATCGGATGGTTTGACAAAAGTTATAATAACTAAAGGATTACTGGAGCAAGAATCTAAACTTGGTGCTAGTTCTAATGATTGAGGAGGCGGATGTATGGATTTAATACTTTTACCAATGGTTATTAACCATGTCTTCTGTAGATCATCTAAAACATTAAGTTGAGGCTCTAGAAGTAAATTCATAGTTGTAACAAACTCAAAATACCATTATGGAAAAGACCTAAGAGTCTGATATTTCTGTAAATGAAAATAACACTGTTGTTTAAAGGTTTCTTGCTAATGTGGTGTATGGTAGTGGATCCAAAAATGAAATTAAAATTTTTAGAATTATGCTACCAAAATCAGAAAACTAAAGAAATTATTCCCATAGAACACTACAGAATGAAAGAAGTTTTGAGTCAAATACAGTCTTCACCCTTACCTGAAAAACCAGTAACCATCCAAGATATTAAAATGGAAATTAATGTCCTCAAAATAGAAATAAAACATCTCCAAAATGCTAACCAAACAAATTCTACACATATTAGACATATAAAAGATCAGCTAAAACACATACCCTAAAAAGATAGAGGCATTACTACTCCAGAATCAGAACATCCAGATCAAAAGGATAATGAAAACCAGTACTTGATGTTAATAAATCAAGTTATTTTTCAAAAATGATATATCATAATTACTTTTATTAGTAAACTAGATTTTATTATCAGAGATGCAGTAGCTCTCGTCGATAGTGGAGCTGACATGGATTGTATCTAGGAAAGCCTAGTACCAACCTAGTATTTTCAAAAAACAACCCAATCTCTTACCAGTGCAAGTGGTAATTCTATGAAAATTGGATATAAATTACCAGAAGTCCTGATTTGCAACCAGGGAATTTGTCTTCCAACCTCTTTTGTATTAATCAGAAATATGTCCCAGAGCATCATTCCAGGGACCCCATTCTTATGTTTACTAATGCCTTTTACCAAATTGATTCCATAGGCATTCACACAACTATCAGTAATCAACCGATTATTTTTGAGTTTATTACAGAACCATATACTAAAAAATTAGACCAGATAAAGAATCTTGTTAATTTTAAAGAAAAACAGATAAACTTTTTACAAACATAAGTTAATTTTTTGACAATTGAACAGCGACTAGAACAGTCATCTCTACAAAACAAAATTAAAATAATTGAGAAAGAATTCCACACAAAAATTTGTAGTCATATTCCCAATGCTTTCTAGGAATGAAAGAGACACATAGTTTCTCTTCCCTACGAACCAGACTTTGATGAAAGGACCATTCCACCCAGAGATCGCCCTAGCCAAATGAAAAAAGAGTATTTAGATTTATGCAAAACAGAAATTAATACTCTTGTCCAGAAAAAGTTAATCAGACCAAGTCACTCACCTTGGAGTTGTACAGTATTTTATGTCAACAAAAATGCAGAAATAGAAAGAGGTGTGCCAAGAGTAGTAATTAATTATAAACCTCTTAGTCATGCTCTAAAATGGATAAGATATCCAATCTCGAATAAAAAAGATCTTTTAGATCGTCTACAAGATGCTATCATATTCTCCAAATTTAATTTAAAATCCGGATATTGGCAGGTGCAAATAGCTGAACAGGATCACTATAAAATTGCTTTTACGGTACCTTTTGGGCATTATGAATGGAATGTTATGCCATTTGCCTTGAAGAATGCTCCATCAGAATTTCAGCATATTATGAATGATATATTCATTCCATATACATAATTTGCTATCTGTTATATTGATGATGTCCTTATCTTTTCATCATCCATTGACCAGCATATTAAACATCTTCATATATTCAAGCATGTTATTATCAGAAATGGATTAGTAATATCTGGACCAAAGATGAAACTTTTTCAAACAACAGTAAGATTTTTGGGCCATAATATTCAAAATGGCACTATTATTCCCATTAACCGAAGTATTCAGTTTGCATCTAAATTTCCAGATGAAATCAAAGACAAAACTCAATTACAGAGATTTCTTAGTAGTCTTAATTATATTAGAGATTCTTATCACCAGCTATCACAGGATGCTTCTATTCTATATACCAGATTGAAAAAAAAAATCCTTCCCCTTGGACACCAAAGCATACAGCCGCTGTTCAAGAAAAACCTTTGCATGCAGAGTTGCTGAGAAGCCTTTCAATGAGTTTTCTATCAACCAAACTATCATCAACATCTAGAACATGTGGCCTCTCCTCTTTCTCCATAAAACCTCACTTGATGATGAACAAGCCATTTTCCTTTGCTTTCTCTAGAACCAAACTCCATATACATAATTTGCTATATGTTATATTGATGATGTCGTTATCTTTTCATCAAGAAATGGATTAGTAATATTCAGACCAAAGATGAAACTTTTTCAAAAAATAGTAAGGTTTTGGGGCCATAATATTCATAATGGCACTATTATTCCCATCAACCGAAGTATTGAGTTTGCATCTAAATTTCTAGATGAAATCAAAGACAAAACCCAATTACAAAGATTTCTAGGTAGTCTTAATTATATTAGAGATTATTATCACCAGCTATCACAGGATGCTTCTATTCTATATACCAGATTGAAAAAAAAAAAAAAAAAACTCCTTCCTCTTGGACACCAGAGCATACAGCCGCTGTTCAAGAAATACCTTTGCATGCAGAGTTGGTGAGAAGCCTTTTAATGAGTTTTTCATCAACCAAACTATCATCAGCAGCTAGAACATGTGGCCTATCCTCTTTCTCCATAATAACCTTACTTGATGATGAACAAGCCATTTTCCTTTTCTTTCTCTAGAACCAAACAAAAACCTTGGAAAAGAAAAAGAAATAGAAACTGCCCCAAGGAAAACAAGACACAAAAAGAGCAAAAGAAACGTTTCTCTGACAAGAACACGAACCCTTCCACCCACAGAAAGAGGGAGCGAGAGGGTACTGACAAGTATATATATATACATGTAGATGTGTGCATGTGAAGAAGAAGAAAGGGAAAGAGTAAAGAGATCGTAATGAAATCAGGGGTCACAGATATTTCGTGATCTTCTTGGGCCATTGGGATACAATTGCAGAGAGATGTTTCTATAACTAACACTAATACCCTCAAGCAAGGAGTTAATACCCCAGAATAAGCCATAACCCATGACATTCGCTTCTCAGATAGAGAAACCCTAGTCCTTATAAACCAGCTTTCTCAATGATCACTTCATAAAAACACTGGTTTAATGGAAAACCTAGCTTGTTGCCAAATTGGGTATCAGAGATATTAATACCTAGAACTTGGGCAATCGGGAGTCAAGAAAATGAAGTCCTCCCCGTGAAAAATGACCATTTTAATGGGCATCCAATGCTGGAAGGAGCCAAGCTTTTCAAGCTTGCAGCCGGGCTCTCAATTCAAATATGATGGGATGACTAAAAATTCACTTGGGATATTTATTCCAAATCCCCAGAAGGAAATATTGGTAACAAGTATTTCTTGTCTAATATAGAATAGACCATAATTTCATGCACTCAGTATATATATAAGACAGAAAAAACAATATAATGTCTTTTTTTTCCTTATAACTAATACAAGAAAGCACAATCACAACTTTACAAGTTCCAGCATACATTACAAATAATAAATAAATTAAATAAATTAAAGAAAACGAAAAACCAACACACACACTCCTCATCACACATGATGTGCAAAGTTCTAATTAATTATCTTGGCACATTGTGTGGGGGAGAGAGAGCTGGAGTAACTATTTAGTGTGACAATGCTACAAATCAATCAAATGTCATGTTTTTATGTGATAGCTATGTAGACCTACACAAATGAGTGGTGTTAAATTCATTTTTGACATTATGATTCATGACAAGCGATAATTTTTAGGATTTGAGATATGGGGACAGAGGATTTCTCTTCTAGGTTTTATATCCTCCAATGATGCATTTTCTTGCTTAATACTGTTGAATATAATTAGTTGTTAAGGAAGTTTACTAAACATACATATATTGTAGTAGGTTATGAAGGAATACTTGCACTACTGTTGATGGAGTGTTGTCCATGTCCTAAGCCCAGAAATTCCAAGGCCCTTTGCCCATTCTCTGTTGTAGTCACTAAATTACAATCATAACCTTGTTCTATATCAAAGTCAAACAAAGCTATTAAAATCCACAACAACTATACATTGAAATATAACCAGGGAATTGACTTATCATAGGTCAAAATTAATAGAAAACTAAAATTGAAGAGTTAAAGGTGAGTGATTTAGTCCACTAGTTCCTCATATAAAGTTATTTATGAATTGAAAGATATATTGCAATAGTGGAAGATTTCACCATGTTTTTAATATTTTATACAATTTTTTTATTTTTTTAGATATATCTAAGCAAAATACACTTCACATATATAATATTTGTGAAATTTTTAAAAAAAAATCACCAAATACAATAAAAAAATTAATACATTTTTATATTTTATTATATTCAATGAATTTTTTAAATTTTTTGTACAAATTGTTTTTCTTTTTAAGATATTAAGGTTAAGTAAATCTAAAAATTTTAAAAAAAAATATTTAATTAAAATGTTTTAAAAAGTCATTACAAAAATAAAAATATGAATTGAAAAATTAAAAAATTATTTCCAAATACTGAAAACCGAAGAGGCTTTTGGCTTGTGAGGTTGAAGCTATTTTAGTCACAAAAAAAGCAAAATAAGTTAGAAAGTTAATAAGATAAAACGCCATATCCATACTATAATCATTTTCTTTTTTTTGCTCAAAAAAATATAAAAAGTTAAAAAAACTCATCCCAAACGAAATTTTTTATTAAAATAACTAAAAGATTCAAAATTCAGAAAAACAGCTCATTAAAATAATTAAAAAATTAAAAAGTCAAAAAGCCAACTCATCACCCGAACTAAGGGTCAATAAGCAAATTCTTTTTTATTTCTCTAGAGTTATAGGCTTGAGCAAAGTTTGATCTATTGGGTTTGAAGGACAATTACTGTTGATAAAGCCTTAGCCCTCGTTTTTTTTTTTTTTTTCCAAATTGGGAGTCAATTTAGTCAAATATAAATAAATAAATTAAAAACATTAATAAGAAAAAATATGATATCCAAATATAATCATTTCACTTTTGTTCGCAAAAGTCAAAAAAATTTTAAAAAATCAAATCCAAACGAACTTCTCAGCACCAAACTAAAAATAGCCACAAAGTCAAACCACTTTCCAAACAAGACCATCCCATTATAAAACACATAAAATAGACGCTGTCAAATTTTATTTCTTTTATTATTAAAAATCGGATCAATCATGAAAAAAATTTAAAAAGAAAAAGAAAAACAATGAGCAAAGAAAAACAATCACAAGTGAAAGAAGAAATACCCTTTGCATGCAGATTTGGTGAGAAGCCTTTCAATGAGTTTTTTGTCAACCAAACTGTCATCAACAACTAAAACATGTGGCCTCTCCTCTTTCTCCATAATAACCTTACTTGATGATGAACAAGAAATTTTCCTTTGCTTTCTCTAGAACCAAATACAAACCTTGGAGAAGAAAAACAAAACAGAAACTGCCCCGAAGAAAACAACACACAAAAAGAGCAAAAGAAACATTTCTCTGACAAAAACACGAAACCTTCCACCCACAAAAGAGAGGGAACGACAGGGTATAGACGGTTATGTATATATATATGTAGATGTGTGTATGTGAAGAAGAAGAAAGGGAAAGTGTAAAGCGATCGTGATGAAATCTAGGGTCACATATATTTCGTGGTCTTCTTGGGCCATTGGGATACGATTGCAGAGAGATGTCTCTATAACTGACACTTACACCCTTAAGCAAGGAGTTAATACCCTAGAATAAGCCATAACCCATGACATTCGCTTTTGAGATAAAGAAACCCTAGTCCTTATAAACCAGCTTTCTCAATGATCACTCCATGAAAACACTGGTTCAATGGAAAAACGAGCTTGTTGCCAAATTGGGTATCAGAGATATCAATACCTGGAACTTGGGCAATCGGAAGTCAAGAAAATGAAGTCCTCCCTCTGAAAAATGACCATTTTAATGCGCATCCAATGCTGGATGGAGCCAAGCTTTTGAAGCTTGCAGCCAGCCTCTCAATTCAAATATGATGGGATGACTAAAAATTCACTTGGGATATTTATTCCAAATCCCCAGAAGGAAATATTGGTAACAAGTATTTCTTGTGTAATATAGAATAGACCATAATTTCATACACTTAATATATATATAAAACAGAAAGAACCATATAATGTCTTCTTTTTCCTCATAACTAATACAAGAAAGCATAATCATTACTTTACAAGTTCCAGCTTACATTAAAAATAATAAATAAATAAAATAAATGAAAAGGTCATTGTGTGCAAAATAATAAATAAATAAAATAAAATAAGTTAAAGAAAACGAAAAACCAACACACACACTCCTCATCACACATGATGTGCAAAGTTATAATTAATTATCTTGGCGCATCGTGTGGGGGAGAGAGAGTTAGAGTAACTATTTAGTGTGACAATGCTACAAATTAATCAAATGTCATGTCTTTATGTGATAGCGATGTAGACCTACACAAATGAGTGGTGTTAAATTCATTTTTGACATTATGATTCATGACAATCGATAATTTTTTGTATTTCAGATATGGGGACAAAAGATTTCCCTCCGAGATTTCATATCCTCTCCAGTGATGCATTTTCTCTCTTAATACTATTGAATATAATTAGATGTTAAGGTAGTTTACTAGACATACATATATTGTAGTAGGTTATGATGGAATACTTACACTACTATTGATGTAGTGTTGTCCATCTCCTAGGCCCAGAAATTCCAAGGCCCTTTGTCCATTCTCTGCCGTAGTCGCTGCATTACAATCATAACCATGTTCTATATCAAAGTCAAACAAAGCTATTAAAATCCATAACAACCATGCACTGAAATGTAACCAGGGAATTGACTTATCATGGATCACGTAACCCTGCCAAATAAATGCAATAAATCCCAACTCTTAAGCAGTATACTTTCATTCATCTGAGTTCGTATACAAAAGATGACACATGCGATATACATTCATAAATGACTCATCCTGAATCTACAACATGTGTTAAAAGTGGTAAAGGAGAATAAAAGCTAAACAGGTATTTATATGACCTAAAGGCTTATATCTTTCCAAGTCATTGCTTGGTTACAACAAAAGTGCGACTAGCTCAATACAAATAAAGCCTTTGGCTATACAAAAGGGAGCTCTTGCTTCGAAGCCCCTTCAAGCTATTGCCTTGGTGGAGGCATGTAACCAACACCTGAAAATGGTTTTTCCCAAATAACGTGAGCCAAAACCCAGTAGAAACAATCTAACACAATATATGAATCTTACGAAGATATAAGTACAATGTGCATATACAATGCTAGTGGTAATTCTATGAAAACTAAATATAAATTACCAGAAGTCCTAATTTGAAACCAGGGAATTTGTTTTTCAACCTTTTTTACATTAATCAAAAATATGTCCCAGAGTATCATTCTAGAGACCCCATTCTTATGTTTACTAATGCCTATTACAAAATTGATTCCACAGGCATTCACACAACTATTGGTAATCAACCAAATATTTTTGAGTTGATAACATAACCATATACTAAAGAATTAGACCAGATAAAGGATCTTGTTAATTTCAAAGAAAAATAGATAAACTTTTAACAACAGAAGTTAATTTTTTGACAATGGAACAGCAATTACAACAGTTATCTCTACAGAACAAAATTAAAATAATTGAGAAAGAGTTCCACGTAGAAATTTGTAGTGATATTCTCAATGCTTTCTGGGAACGAAAGAGACACGTAGTTTCTCTTCCCCACGAACTAGACTTTGATGAAAGGACCATTCCAACTAGAGCTCGCCCTAGCCAAATGAAAAAAGAGTATTTAGGTTTATGCAAAACAAAAATTAATACTCTTCTCCAGAAAAAGTAAATCAGACTAAGTCACTCACCTTGGAGTTGTGCAGCATTTTATGTCAACAAAAATGCAGAAATAGAAAGAGGTGTGCCAAGGGTAGTAATTAATTATAAACCTCTTAATGATGCTCTAAAATGGATAAGATATCCAATCCCAAATAAAAAAGATCTTTTAGATCGTCTACAGGATGCTTTCATATTCTCTAAGTTTGATTTAAAATCGGGATATTGGCAAGTGTAAATAGCTGAACAGGATCGCTATAAAACTGATTTTACAATACGTTTTGGGCATTATGAATGGAATGTTCTGCCATTTGGCTTGAAGAATGCTCCATTTGAATTTCAGCATATTATGAATGATATATTTACTCCATATACATAATTTGCTTTCTATTATATTGATGATGTCCTTATCTTTTCATCATCCATTGACCAGCATATTAAACATCTTAATATATTCAAGCATGTTATTATCAAAAATGGATTAGTACTATTTGGACCAAAGATGAAACTTTTTCGAACAACAGTAAGATTTTTGGGCCATAATATTCATAATGGCACTATTATTCCCATTAACTGAAGTATTCAGTTTGCATCTAAATTTCCAGATGAAATCAAAGACAAAACCCAATTACAAAGATTTCTTAGTAGTCTTAATTATATTAGAGATTATTATCACCAGCTATCACAAGATGCTTCTATTCTATATACCAGATTGAAAAAAAAAAAAAAAAAAAAAACCCTTCCCCTTGGACACCAGAGCATACAGTCGCTGTTCAAAAAATTAAATTTAAAGCCTAGCAACTTCCTTGTCTTGCCTTACCACATCCAGAATGGACAAAGATAGTTGAAACTGATGCTTCTAATTAAGGATATAGAGGTATTCTTAAATAGTTGAATCCTCACAAACAAAGTGAAGAACTTTTGCGTTTTACATCAGGAACATGGAAGGGCTCCGCCTTAAATTATCCAACCATTAAACAGGAGTGTTTAGCTACTGTTAAATGCATTTTAAAATTACAGGATGATCTCTTAAATCAGCATTTTTTACTCATAGTCGATTGTTCTACAGCCAAACAGATATTTAAAAAAGACGTTCAAAACTTGCTCATAAACAGATATTTGCAACTTGGCAAAGTTGGTTATCTGCATTTGAATATTATATTTATAATATAAAAATTGAACAAAATTCTCTACTCGATTTCCTAACTCGTGAATATTTGCAAGGTTCATGAACAGCAGAGGCCGAGGCCATAAGGGTCGAAGCAGAGGATCTAATCCTTATGCCTATCAGGATCTAACAGAATTTCTGAGGCTTTAGACCTCTCCCAACAGTACCAAAGGAGAATCTAGCTAAATAGCAAAGGATGTTCTTCTTACTCCTGAACCGTATACATCTAACAGTATTACTAAGGAAACAGTCCTCTACATTGAACCAGCAGAAGAAAAATAGATGTCTGATCCATGGGAAATCAAGAGACGTTATTTAACGACTCAATAATTTCCCCCACATTTTGATTAGTACTGATATATTTATGAACAGATAATGTAAGCTATGACCATTGAATTCCGTCATACTCTGCATGAACCGAATAAAGTAGCTAGCCCTATCTAGTACAAAAAAGCTACCATCCAAAATATTATGCCTAGTGCAACATGGGGCATTCATCCGCATACTACTAGAACTTTGGATATTCGCAATAGCGAGTCCAAATACAGTTATTGGGATTATATTGATGCTTTTAATTATGTTTTTTATTACCAGAATCCCATCAAGAATTATTCTTGGTTTATTCGTATTGTCCCCGATGTTCTCAAAAACGATTTACCCAATTGGTTTCTCGTTTGGTGGGATAAATTTGGGTTCTAGTTAAAAGCTATACCAGAACCTATTTGCCAAGCATTTAATGAATGGCAAATTGCCTATTCCCGATTATCAGTAAATAAGGACATTTCCATGACCAAATCCCTGGTTGGCATTCCGTGGATTTGGAAATGGGATTTTGCCTGTCATTACCAGACTAAGATTCCTCGTCTCAAAAGAATTTTCTTTGTAAGATGGTGGCATAAAGGCATGGATGCCACCCAAACATAATTAATTAAGTCTATCCAGGATCATAGTAAAGCTTGCTGGGAAGCTGTTCCCAAAGCTATCCCTGCCTCACCACCAGAATCTAAAAATCCATTTTTGCAAATCCAAACACAACTTAGGCAAAAGTATCTTGATCTGTCAGAAACAGAGTTGCTAATTAAAAGTATGGATTACATGAAGGAATAATTCGTTCAATCCATTACAAGAGGTGATACATCCACAAAACCAGTTGCCAGTAGTCAAGAACAGGACCCAGACCAAGATGAAAACGAGTTTGCTTTGCTGGCAGGAGAATCTCAAGATCCAGAAGATGATGAACCCCATTTTGGAGATTTTTGGGATTCATTCACCAGTCTCACTGCCGACAAAATAAATAAAGAAAAAGATAAAAAAGGAAAAAGCAAAGCATGATGACCTTCACCAATAACAAGCATTCCAGCTAGTGTCGACACAGGAAGACAACCAACTGTAACCACATTATGCAACTTTCAGAAAAGGCAATACTATATGTTGCCACTACCAGGTGGATGACAAAATGAATAAGGCTGCTGAGTCAAAAGCAGTTTACCACTCAACCAAGAGGATAAGGATGATCGACTCCATTCCATCCAGGACACGCCACATGTCCTCTACCTTATCTTATCTTATCTTTCCTTTTCCTATATAAGGGATAGCTTCACCCTTGTTGAAGCAGAGTGAATTTGAGTTTTTAGTTATTTATATAAGTGTGTACCAGCTTTTTCTCTCTCTCCTCTCTAGTATAATCTTTGTAGCAATAAAATAATAGCAAGTTTGTTGTAAGTATTTCTCACTTCTTTCATATGAATGTAGGCCTGTGGATTTACTTGTTGATTTACATCATGTATTTGATTTCTATATTGAAACTTGGCATAATTATTTAGCTCCTCTTCATGATCCCTATTTGAGACCCTTTCTTCTTCAGCAAATAAATTTTTGTAACCAGCAAATTGACATAATCCAACAACATATACAGGACCAGATCTGTCAATAGATGGCCGCTAACCGGCCTCCACCTTAACAGTAAAGTATGAGACCATATATGTAGCAATTTAAATATAATATAATAATAATACCAAGAGTAATATTCTTGGGTTTGTGCTTAGTAGGGATAGACCAAAGTTAAAGTTAAGTGGGACGTCACCCAAGTTGCGTATAGGTTAGAAGACCGAAGTAGCAGTGATTGCATTTAGGTCAATTCCCTTGTAAAGCGTTGACAGACGTGGTTAGCCATAACCCTGTGTATAGCACCTAATTGGTATTAGAGCCAAGTTTATTATGGTTGGTGTTATTGTTATATTTTCTTTAAATTATGTATATATGGTCACAATACATCCACTATGTCTTCCACTGAACCTTCAGATATAACTGCCGTACCTAATACAGTAGCTTCGACATCGAAAGCAGAAGAACTTGTAACATACCAGGACGTTAAGTAAGCCCTAGATAATTGGACTATCCCAAATTTGATATTCTGATTTTCATTTTTTTTTTTTTGGGGGGGGGGAGGGTAGGTAAGTCATAAATTAAAGACAAAAATTTACACGTTTATAAGGGGCATACCCCAGGTAATACAACAAATATCATACCCCAAAAAGGGTAAACCAATAAAATACCTATTTAAAACACCCCCGCAATAGCAAGGTACCCCACAAAAGAAGACATAAATAAAGCACAATTGTCCACATATTCCATCTATGTTCCATTCATAAATGGTCTTTCCATGAAAAATTTTCTAGTTATGTAGAAAAGCTTCTTCGTACAAGATATCCTGAGGACTAGGTCTAGAGTTATAATACCTGGTAGGTCCTGTCAAAGCCATTCTGGAGGTCTGTTGGGGAAAATATGTTTTATTAACTGACTGCATATCCTGAAAGAATTTTGCATTTCTAAGATTTGTGATAGGGAAAATCCATCTTCGTCATCACCATGGTTGTCTGGTTGTTGTGGAACAAAAAGCATATTTATCCAGGAACTGGATTGTCCCATGTTGATGTTTTTCATTTTCTGGATAAGAGGGTTCATGAATTCATTATCCTGTTTACTGGATCTAAGTTTAAAATTTGTGACCTCTAAGAGAGGCTTAACATTTACTGGTTGAATAGAGGGATCTGATTAAGATTTTACTTGTTGGTTGTGGTTGTGTACCAATTCTACCACTGATTCTTCGATTCTGGTTAACTGTTTTCCTATAGTTTGCAAATGGAGATTTATATAATTATTTTGTTTAATTATTGGAACAAGATCTTTGAATTGAGCAAATTCTTTTCTCTCAGATGAGATATCGGATGGTTTGACAAAAGTTATAATAACTAAAGGATTACTGGAGCAAGAATCTAAACTTGGTGCTAGTTCTAATGATTGAGGAGGCGGATGTATGGATTTAATACTTTGACCATCGGTTGTTAACCATGTTTTCTGTAGATCATCTAAAACATTAAGTTGAGGCTCTAGAAGTAAATTCATAGTAGTAAAAAACTCAAAATACCATTCTGGAAAAGACCTAAGAGTCTGATATTTCTGTAAACGAAAATAATATTGTTGTTTAAATGTTTCTAGCTAATGTGGTGTATGGTAGTGGATCCAAAAATGAAATTAAAATTTTTAGAATTATGCTACCAAAACCAAAAAATTGAAGAAATTATTCCCATAGAACACTACAAAATGAAAGAAGTTTTGAGTCAAATACAGTCTTCACCCTTAACTGAAAAACCAGTAACCATCCAAGATCTTAAAATGGAAATTAATGTCCTCAAAACAGAAATAAAACATCTCCAAAATGCTAACCAAACAAATGCTACAGATATTAGACATATAAAAGATCTGCTGAAACACATACCCCAAAAAGATTAGGGCATTACTACTCCAGAATCAGAACATCCAGATCAAAAGGATAATGAAAACCAATACTTGATGTTAATAAATCAAGTTACTTTCCAGAAATGATATATCATAATTACTTTTATTATTAAACCAGATTTTATTATCAGAGATGCAGTAACTCTCGTCGATAGTGGAGCTGACATGAATTGTATCCAGGAAAGCCTAGTACCAACCTAGTATTTTCAAAAAAACAACCCAATCTCTTACCAGTGCAAGTGGTAATTCTATGAAAATTGGATATAAATTACCAAAAGTCCTAATTTGCAACCAGGGAATTTGTCTTCCAACCTCTTTTGTATTAATCAGAAATATGTCCCAGAGCATCATTCCAGGGACCCCATTCTTATGTTTACTAATGCCTTTTACCAAAATTGATTCCATAGGCATTCATACAACTATCAGTAACCAACCGATTATTTTTGAGTTTATTACAGAACCATATACTAAAGAATTAGACCAGATAAAGAATCTTGTTAATTTTAAAGAAAAACGGATAAACCTTTTACAAACGTAAGTTAATTTTTTGACAAGTGAACAGCGATTAGAACAGTCATCTCTACAAAACAAAATTAAAATAATTGAGAAAGAATTCCACACAAAAATTTACAGTGATATTCCCAATGCTTTCTGGCAACGAAAGAGAGACATAGTTTCTCTTCCCTACGAACCAGACATTGATGAAAGGACCATTCCAACCAGAGATCGCCCTAGCCAAATGGAAAAAAAAAAGTATTTAGATTTATGCAAAACATAAATTAATACTCTTGTCCAAAAAAAGTTAATAAGACCAAGTCACTCACCTTGGAGTTCTAAAGCATTTTATGTCAACCAAAATGCAGAAATAGAAAGAAGTGTGCCAAGAGTAGTAATTAATTATAAACCTCTTAGTGATGCTCTAAAATGGATAAGATATCCAATCCCGAATAAAAAAGATATTTTAGATCGTTTACAGGATGCTGTCATATTCTCTAAATTTGATTTAAAATCCGGATATTGGCAGGTGCAAATAGCTGAACAGGATCACTATAAAATTGCATTTAGGATACCTTTTGGGCATTATGAATGGAATGTTATGCCATTTGCCTTAACGAATGCTCCATCTGAATTTCAGCATATTATGAATGATATATTCATTCCATATACATAATTTGCTATCTGTTATATTGATGATGTACTTATCTTTTCATCATCCATTGACCAGCATATTAAACATCTTAATATATTCATGCATGTTATTATCAAAAATGGATTAGTAATATCGGGACCAAAGATGAAACTTTTTCAAACAACAATAAGATTTTTGGGCCATAATATTCATAATGGCACTATTATTCCCATTAACTGAAGTATTCAGTTTGCATCTAAATTTCTAGATGAAATCAAAGATAAAACCCAATTACAGAGATTTCTTGGTAGTCTTAATTATATTAGAGATTATTATCACCAGCTATCACAGGATGCTTCTATTCTCTATACCAAATTGAAAAAAATCCTTCCCCTTGGACACCAGAGCATACAGCCTCTGTTCAAGAAAAACCTTTGCATGCGGAGTTGCTGAGATGCCTTTTAATGAGTTTTCTATTAACCAAACTATCATCAACATCTAGAACATGTGGCCTCTCCTCTTTCTCCATAACAACCTTACTTGATGATGAACAAGCCATTTTCCTTTGCTTTCTCTAGAACCAAACTCCATATACATAATTTGCTATATGTTATATTGATGATGTCCTTATCTTTTCATCCAAAAATGGATTAGTAATATTCAGACCAAAGATGAAACTTTTTCAAAAAACAGTAAGATTTTGGGGCCATAATATTCATAATGGCACTATTATTCCCATCAACCGAAGTATTGAGTTTGCATCTAAATTTCTAGATGAAATCAAAGACAAAACCCAATTACAAAAATTTCTAGGTAGTCTTAATTATATTAGAGATTATTATCACCAGCTATCACAGGATGCTTCTATTCTATATACCAGATTGAAAAAAAAAAAAAAAAAAAATCCTTCCTCTTGGACACCAGAGCATACAGCGCTGTTCAAGAAATACCTTTGCATGTAGACTTGGTGAGAAGCCTTTTAATGAGTTTTTCATCAACCAAACTATCATCAACAGCTATAACATGTGGCCTATCCTCTTTCTCCATAACCTTACTTGATGATGAACAAGCCATTTTCCTTTTCTTTCTCTAGAACCAAACAAAAACCTTGGAAAAGAAAAAGAAAATAGAAACTGCCCCAAGGAAAACAAGACACAAAAAGAGCAAAAGAAACGTTTCTCTGACAAGAACACGAACCCTTCCACCCACAGAAAGAGGGAGCGAGAGGGTACTGACAGGTATATATATATATGTAGATGTGTGCATGTAAAGAAGAAGAAAGGAAAAGAGTAAAGAGATCGCGATGAAATCAGGGGTCACAGATATTTCGTGATCTTCTTGGGCCATTGGGATGCAATTGCAGAGAGATGTTTCTATAACTGACACTATTACCCTTAAGCATGGAATAATACCCCAGAATAAGCCATAACCCATGACATTCGCTTCTCAGATAGAGAAACCCTAGTCCTTATAAACCAGCTTTGTCAATGATCACTTCATGAAAACACTAGTTCAATGGAAAACCCAGCTTGTTGCCAAATTGGGTATCAAAGATATTAATACCTAGAACTTAGGCAATCAGGAGTCAAGAAAATGAAGTCCTCCCCGTGAAAAAAGACCATTTTAATGGGCATCCAATGCTGGAGGGAGCCAAGCTTTTTAAGCTTGCAGCCGGCCTCTCAATTCAAATATGATGGGATGACTAAAAATTCACTTGGGATATTTATTCCAAATCCCCAGAAGGGAATATTGGTAACAAGTATTTCTTGTGTAATATAGAATAGACCATAATTTCATACACTTAATATATATATATAACAGAAAGAACCATATAATGTCTTTTTTTTCCTCATAACTAATACAAGAAAGCACAATCACAACTTTACAAGTTCCAGCTTACATTAAAAATAATAAATAAATAAAATAAATGAAAAGGTCATTGTGTGCAAAATAATAAATAAATAAAATAAAATAAGTTAAAGAAAACGAAAAACCAACACACACACTCCCCATCACACATGATGTGCAAAGTTCTAATTAATTACCTTGGCGCATCGTGTGGGGGAGAGCAAGTTGGAGTAACTATTTAGTATAGCGACCCCGGTCCTTTCCCATTTGATTACTGTATTCGGGCTTATGTTCAGTAGATTTCGTTGTTATCAGATTGTTGTTGTCATCCTTTAATTCTATTTGATCGAGTTTTAGGATGTGTTGGGCGTGTTTCGAACAGTTGGGTTGAGCCTTGGTCTAGATGTTGGTTGCCCAGTTTTTTTGCCTTTCCGCTCGAGCGGACATTCCTGAGCTCGAGCATGATTTACACTCTTCCAAAGATTTTTTGGTCCTGCAAAACTGCGGTGAGAGTTCTCTTCGGCCGGGTTTTTATACGCCTTCGGCGGGTTAGCTTCAGCGGTATTGTTGGCGCTTCGGCGGATAGTGTGTTCTCGCGTGGGTTACGGAATGGGGAATCTACGCTCGGCGGTTATCATTGAGCTCGGCGGACCTTATTTTTGTTCTTCGCTCGGCGGTGTGTTATGCCTTTCGGCGGGCTATCGATTTATATAGGCAGCAGCGGGTTTTTAATCAGTTTTTCATCTTCTTTCAGATTCCAAACCCCAGATTACGAGTTCTCTCTCTCCCAACTCACCTTCTCTCTTTAGATTGATCTATTTAGAGTGCATATCTAACCTAGTTCCTTCATTAAAAAGGTAGAAGGGAGTGAGGGCTTTCATTTAATCTGAACAATTGTTGGTTTGGAGCACTTTGAAGTTTTGGGCATCATTTTCATCTTCTCCTTTTTGAGTTATTTCTTCAAGGTAGGGATTTCCTACTCCATTCATACGTTTTAATCCTAAGTAGTGGTATTTTGGTATGTGGGGGTAGTTTGGTAATTTTGGGAGAAACCTTAGGGTTTTGTCATAGATTAATTTATGTAATTAATTTAAGGGAAGATTGTGATAGTGGGTTAAATTTATGAGACTGGGAAAGTTAATGGTTTAATGATGTATTTGGTAGTTTAAATACTTACCTTTGAGAATATCGAAATTACATTTATTGTCATAGTTATTTCTTGCTTAGAAATAATTGTTTTGGGCTATCGGTGGAGGATAGCTATTGATTGTTGTAGACCTTGCATGCGTTTAGGTATAAGCGAAATTGAGTCAATTGTTTATTTGTTAAGTTATCTGAGAACTTTTCGTGTATTAATTATGTGTTGTATATGGCATGTATTGATTATGTTGCATATGCATTTGGTTTTGGAGGAGATAGGGGATGAACTCCACGGTTTAGGGAAGATAGGGATGGACCTCTAAACCGGACTTGTTGGGAGGAGATAGGGATGGACTCGGTAGCATGATTTATGTGTGTGCTTATTGATAATAGAAATATTTCTATTTGTTGTTGATATGATACATCACCACCATGTGTATCAGTTGGGAAGTATGGAAGTGAAGTTGATTGAGATTGATATAACACCAGCATGTGTGTTTATTATGTTATAAGAAAGGTTTAACCTGATTTGTTATCCTTGATGAGTTGTTTGGCCAGGTTCTGAGCCATGTCCGTGTAAATGGAAGGTAAAAGATGTCATAGACTATGTGTCATAGACAACGTAGGCGTTCGTGTCAAATTGTAAATTGATTATCTTGTGTTAACCATGTATCGGGTACTACTGCTTTAGTTAATTCTTATGCTTGGTTTAGTATTTCTCTACTGGGCTGTGGCTCACCCTATATGGGAACTTTATTTTCAGGTTCAGGTGGTTCACTACCTCCAAAGACTTAGCTTGTGAGGATTTGGACTTGAAGACTTGTTTTATTTGTTTTAGTTGTTTTATTTGAATTATGTAAACATTCAAGCCTAGGGCTTTATTTGTTTTGAGTTAGAACTCATGAAATTGTGTCCAAGTGTTGGCTTGGCGAGATGTAAGCCCGTAGGGCATTTATTTTGATGTTTTATTTCATAATACTCTGATGATTTAAATAATATAATGTTTTTCTTTTAATAATGCATGCCTTGTTTTATGTTTAATGGGTTTAATTTTGAGGGCGTGACATTTAGTGTGACAATGCTACAAATCAATCAAATGTCATGTTTTTATGTGATAGCTATGTAGACCTACACAAATGAGTGGTGTTAAATTCATTTCTGACATTATGATTCATGACAATCGATAATTTTTTGGATTTGAGATATGGGGACAAAGGATTTCTCTTCTAGGTTTTATATCCTCCAATGATGCATTTTCTCGCTTAATACTATTAGAATATAATTAGATGTTAAGGAAGTTTACTAAACATACATATATTGTAGTAGGTTATGAAGGAATACTTACACTACTATTGATGGAGTGTTGTCCATGTCCTAAGCCCAGAAATTCCAAGGCCCTTTGCCCATTCTCTGTTGTAATCACTGAATTACAATCATAACCTTGTTCTATATCAAAGTCAAACAAAGCTATTAAAATCCACAACAACTATACACTGAAATGTAACAAGGGAATTGACTTAGCATGGATCAAAATTAATAGAAAACAAAAACTGAATAGTTAAAGGTGAGTGATTTAGTCCACTAGTTCCTCATATAAAGTTATTTATGAATTGAAAGATATATTGAAATAGCGGAAGATTTCACTATGTTTTTAATATTTTATACAATTTTTTTTATTTTTTTAGATATACCAAATCAAAATACACTTAACATATATAATATATGTGAAATTTTTTTAAAAAATTAACCAAATAAAATTTAAAAAAAAAACAAAAAGTTAATACATTTTTATATTTTATTATATTCAATGAATTTTTAAAATTTTTGTACAACTTGTTTTTCTTTTTAAGTATATTAAGCTTAAGTAAATCTAAAAATTTTAAAAAAAACAATTAATTAAAATTTTTTAAAAAGTCATTACAAATATAAAAATATGAATTGAAAAATTAAAAAATTATTTCCAAATACTGAAAAACAAAGACCAAACCTTTTAAGGCTTTTGGCATGTGAGGTTGAAGCTATTTTAGTCACAGAAAAGCAAAATAAGTTAGGAAGTTAATAAGATAAAACGCCATATCCATGCTATAATCATTTTCTTTTTTTTCCTCAAAAAAATTTAAAAAGTCAAAAAAATTCATCCCAAACAAAATTTTTTATTAAAATAACTAAAAAATTCAAAATACAAAAAACCAGCTCATTAAAAAATTAAAAAGTCAAAAAGCCAACTCATCACCCGAACTAAGGGTCAATAAGCAAATCCTTTTTTATTTCTCTAGAGTTATAAGCTTGAGCAAAGTTTGATCTATTGGGTTTGAAGGACAATTACTGTTGATAAAGCCTTAGCCCTCGTTTTTTTTTTTTTTTTCCAATTTGGGAGTCAATTTAGTCAAATATAAATAAATAAACGAAAAACATTAATAAGATAAAATATCATATCCAAATATAATCATTTCACTTTTTTTCGCAAAAGTCAAAAAAATTAAAAAAATCCAATCCAAACGAACTTTTCAGCACCAAACTAAAAATAGCCACAAAGTCAAACTACTTTCCAAACAAGACCATCCCATTATAAAACACATAAAATAGACGCTGTCAAATTTTATTTCTTTCATGAGTAAAAATTGGATCAATCATAAGAAAAATTTAAAAAGAAAAAAGAAAAACAATGAGCAAAGAAAAACAATCACAAGTGAAAGAAGAAATACCCTTTGCATGCAGATTTGGTGAGAAGCCTTTCAATGAGTTTTCTGTCAACCAAACTGTCATCAACAGCTAAAACATGTGGCCTCTCCTCTTTCTCCATAATAACCTTACTTGATGATGAACAAGAAATTTTCCTTTGCTTTCTCTAGAACCAAATACAAACCTTGGAGAAGAAAAACAAAACAGAAACTGTCCCAAAGAAAACAACACACAAAAAGAGCAAAAGAAACGTTTCTCTGACAAAAACGCGAAACCTTCCACCCACAAAGAGAGGGAATGAGAGGGTACAAACGGTTATGTATATATATATATGTAGATGTGTGTATGTGAAGAAGAAGAAAGGGAAAGAGTAAAGCGATCGTGATGAAATCTAGGGTCACAGATATTTCGTGATCTTCTTGGTCCATTGGGATACGATTGCAGAGAGATGTTTCTATAACTGACACTTACACCCTTAAGCAAGGAGTTAATACCCTAGAATAAGCCATAACCCATGACATTCGCTTTTGAGATAAAGAAACCCTAGTCCTTATAAACCAGCTTTCTCAATGATCACTTCATGAAAACACTGGTTCAATGGAAAAACGAGCTTGTTGCCAAATTGGGTATCAGAGATATCAATACCTGGAACTTGGGCAATCGGAAGTCAAGAAAATGAAGTCCTCCCTCTGAAAAATGACCATTTTAATGGGCATCCAATGCTGGAAGGAGCCAAGCTTTTGAAGCTTGCAGCCGGCCTCTCAATTCAAATATGATGGGATGACTAAAAATTCACTTGGGATATTTATTCCAAATCCCCAGAAGGAAATATTGGTAACAAGTATTTCTTGTGTAATATAGAATAGACCATAATTTCATTCACTCAATATATATAAAACAGAAAGAACCATATAATGCCTCTTTTTTCCTCATAACTAATACAAGAAAGCACAATCACAACTTTACAAGTTCCAGCTTACATTAAAAATAATAAATAAATAAAATAAATAAAAAGGTCATTGTGTGCAAAATAATAAATAAATAAAATAAAATAAGTTAAAGAAAACGAAAAACCAACATACACACTCCTCATCACACATGATGTGCAAAGTTCTAATTAATTATCTTGGCGCATCGTGTGGGGGAGAGAGAGTTAGAGTAACTATTTAGTGTGACAATGCTACAAATTAATCAAATGTCATGTCTTTATGTGATAGCTATGTAGACCTACACAAATGAGTGGTGTTAAATTCATTTTTTACATTATGATTCATGACAATCGATAATTTTTTGTATTTGAGATATGGGGACAAAAGATTTCCCTCCGAGATTTCATATCCTCTCCAATGATGCATTTTCTCTCTTAATACTTGTTGAATATAATTAGATGTTAAGGTAGTTTACTAGACATACATATATTGTAGTAGGTTATGAAAGAATACTTACACTACTATTGATGTAGTGTTGTCCGTCTCCTAGGCCCAGAAATTCCAAGGCCCTTTGCCCATTCTCTGCCGTAGTCGCTGCATTACAATCATAACCATGTTCTATATCAAAGTCAAACAAAGCTATTAAAATCCATAACAACTATGCACTGAAATGTAACCAGGGAATTGACTTATCATGGATCACGTAACCCCACCAAATAAATGCAATAAATCCCAACTCTTAAGCAGTATACTTTCATTCATCAGAGTTTGTATACAAAAGATGACACATGCGATATACATTCATAAATGACTCATCCTGAATCTACAGCATGTGTTAAAAGTGGTAAAGGAGAATAAAAGCTAAACAGGTTTTTAATATGACCTAAAGGCTTATATCTTTCCAAGTCATTGCTTGGTTACAACAAAAGTGCGACTAGCTCAATACAAATAAAGCCCTTGGCTATACAAAAGAAAATACAACAAAAGGGGCTCTTGCTCCGAAGCCCCTTCAAGCTATTGCCTTGGTGGAGGCATGTAACCAACACCTGAAAATGGTTTTTCCCAAATAGGGTGAGCCAAAACCAGTAAAAACAATCTAACACAATATATGAATCTTAATAAAGATATAAGTACAATGTGCATATACAATGCCTGTGACAACACATTCATGTCTATATGATCATAAAGTACCAAATTCCTTATTTCAATCCATTTTCCTTCAGCTCATTTCAAGTTAATTTATTTCATCTCAATTCATGAGTCAATTCCATTATCTTTCAAACAACCCAACTGAGATTACAACTCAGTGGTTCTTAAATCAACACAATTATCACATAGACACTTCAATCTGCCATTTTACCAAAATTTCATCCGTGGGATCAGCACCCATGTATACGTGTTGTTTTGAGATTTTCACCCTAAACACGCCGGCCAACTTAATTTCAATGGAGTCCATCTCTTGTCTCCTCCCAAACATGGAATACATCCCCTTTCTCCTCCCAAACATCATACATATACAATGTATTTTAAACTCAGTCATATTCAATGACAACAAACATGAGATTAGTTTCAATTCACCTAATCCTCAGGCAATTTCTACAACAATTATAGCTATCCTCCACCGATAGCCCAATACAAATATGTCTAAACAGATAATCAATCTCAAGACAGATAAATTGTTCAAAATTCTACAGGTGAGAGATAATACATATTTAGCTTCACAATTTATCAAAACATCCAACCAATTTTACATTTACAATACCTATCTCATTCATTTATACAAAGTAACTATTGGGACCATTTTTTGGGCAAGCTCTCCCTTTTCCCAAATATCACTCCAAGTGCCAAAATCAATCATTTTGCCACCATACAACCTTATATTTAACCCCATAACCATTTTCACAACATATACATAAAAACCCCCTTTTATTTCATACCCAAACCCTAGGTTTGCTCATAACACACCCAAAGCCCACCATTGTTCAACAATAACTAAATAACTAAGTTAAAAACCATATGAAAGTGTAGAAAATCCCTACCTCAAGTGTAGAAGCCCAAAGGAGGAATAGAGAAACTTCAAAAATGTCGAAAAGAAACTCTATTCAAATGTAATGGTAGCCCTTGAGATGCTCCACCTTTTTATCAAAGGGAGTTAGATAGAGAGATCCTTAGATCCTAGTGGATTTGTAGAGATAAGTTGGATTTTAGAGAGAGAAGGAGCTAGTCTAGGGTTTTTGAGTGAAAAGATATCAAAAACTGATGTAAAAAAGTGCTGCTGCAAACTGATATATGCGAGACTCGCTCGAGCGCAAGAGTTGTCGCTCGAGCAACCAGACATAATAAGTGGCCTCACTCGAGCACAAGAAGCGTTGCTCGAGCGCAAAATACAAACTTCCAGAAGTTTTACAAACATATACCGTCACTCAAGCACAAGAAGCCTCGCTCGAACGAATAACACCACCCTCCCAGTATCTCCACAGGCCTGCAAAAATACTGGGAGCTCACAAAACTCGCTGGAGCATAAGAAGCCTCGCTCGAGCGAAGAAGCTAATTTCTGGACAACACCAATTTGACCAACTAGTAACCAACCTATTCCAAACATGCCTAAGACACTCTGGTACTCAAACTCAAAGGGGAAAGGAGGGAAGAAGACATGAATAATAATATTAAACCACGAAACCCGAGTCTGGAATACAACAAAGGTCGGGTCAAAACCAGAATCACTATAGATCAAAATTAATAAAAAACTAAAATTGAAGAGTTAAAGGTGAGTGATGGAGTCCACTAGTTCCTTATATAAAGTTATAAATGAATTGAAAGATATATTGCAATAGCGGAATATTTCACCATGTTTGGTTCCAGAAAATTAAGTCTATATTTTGTTTTTTGTGTTTTTTTTTTTAGTAAATTTTTCTAATATTTCATACAATTTTTTTAATTTTTTTAGATATACCTAATCAAAATACACATAACATAAATAATATTTGAGAATTTTTTTAAAAAAATTCACCAAATACCAAAAAAAAAAAAAAAAAAAAAAAAAAAAAAAAAAAAAAAAAACACTAAAATATATACATACGAAAATTTAATACATTTTTATATTTTATTATATTCAATGAATTTTTTTAAAATTTTTTATTCGAATTGTTTTAATTTTTAAGTATATTAAGATTAAGTAAATCAAAAAAAAATTTTAAAAAATTAATTAAAACATTTTAAAAAGTCATTACAAATATAAAAATACGAATTGAAAATTTTAAAAATTATTCCAAAAATTGAAAACTGAAGACCAGACCTTTTGAGGCTTTTGGCATGTGAGGTTAGAGCTATTTTAGTCATAGAAAAGCAAAATAAGTTAGAAAGTTAATAAGATAAAACGTCATATTCAAACCATAATCATTTTCTCCTTTTTTTTCCTCAAAAAAATTTAAAAAGTCAAAAAAACTCATCACAAACGAAATTTTTTATTAAAATAACTAAAAAATTAAAAAGTCAAAAAATCAACTCATTAAAATAATTAAAAAATTAAAAAGTCAAAAAGCCAACTCATCACCCAAATGAAGGGTCAATAAGCAAATCCTTTTTTATTTCTCTAGAGTTATAGGCTTGAGCATAGTTTGATCTATTGGGTTTGAAGGACAATTACTGTTGATAAAGCCTTAGCCCTCGTTTTTTTTTTTTTTTTCCAAATTGGGAGTTAATTTAGTCAAAAATAAATTAATTAATTAAAAACATTAATAAGATAAAATATCATATCCAAATATAATCATTTCACTTTTTTTCGTAAAAGTCAAAAAAATTTAAAAAATCCAACCCAAACAAACTTTTTAGCACCAAACTACAAATAGCCACAAAGTCAAACCACTTTCCAAACAAGACCATCCCATTATAAAACAGATAAAATAGACGCTGTCAAATTTTATTTTTTTTATGATTAAAAATTGGATCAATCATTAAAAAACATTAAAAACAAAAAAGAAAAAAAATGAGCAAGGAAAAACAATCACAAGTGAAAAAGAAATACCTTTGCATGACCAGAGAACCTTACTTGTCCGAAGCCTATGTTTTAACCAAGATCATTGTCTTGCCAAAGTGCCCATGCCACCTTACTTGTTATACACACTTTGACCTACTCTTGTCTTTTCACTCTAGCACCTTTTGAGGAGATTTAATCCGGTGATGCCACGTGTCCCAACAGTGGGTATTAGTCTGGTTAGCAGTGAAAAACCCATATCATTTTGCAATATCTTTTCCTTGTAGAGAGAGAAGCTCTAGGAAGAAGAAGGAGTTCTTAGAGTGAGCGGCTAGATTTCCAAGCTTGATCCTTAGAGTTTGAACCGTTGATTTGTGTTTTGAGATTAGATTCTTGATCTACTCTTATTGTTCTTTATATTCATCTGATCACATTGCATGATCTAGCATGATTCATGAACCATGTATTGATTTAAAGTTTTGTTTTAGAGAGAGAAAGTGATGTTCTTGTGTTCTTGAAAGAAAACCATGCTTTGATCCAAATGTTTGTAGCAAGTTCCATATTTTTGTGTTTATTTCCATGAAATCTTCAAGTATGGGTACCCTTTTGAACTCATGTCATGGAATCTCAAATTTTGAATAAAAAGTATGATTTTTGGCATTCATGTTCTTCAAGTGGAAATACAGATTCCAGACTTCACTTCCCTAAGTGTGGTCACTAAGACCCACTCTTGTCCAGACCTCACACCTAGGCCAAGCATCGTATCTCACCTTGGCCTACCTTGTATGATCACTTGCATCTTGGTCTACTTTATATGAACACCTAGGCCGACCATGGTACACCTTTGTCGGCACCTTGTAACATCTCGGCAAGCAGCCGCACACCTAAGTCAAAGAGACCACACCTGGGCCAAGAGGTGTGGAACCTCGGCCAAGACCTCCTAAATTCACCTAGCTAGGCCATTTCAGCCCAGCTCATTTCTGTGCATCCATTCTGAGACCTGGTTGGTACCCAGCATGCTTTTCTAAGAAGAAAATCATTGATTTAACTCCCAACACATGTTTTGCTCTGTCTTGACTTGGTTTTGGAAAGAAATGCCAGGATCTTTCTTACTCATTTGAAGCTTGTTTTGAGAGTGCATTGCATAATCTTTGAGCATCTCTTCTTGTCTTCTTGAAATGTATTCAGTGGACTTTGCTATGTATTTGTAGGTCTTGGATTCTTGTCCTAATTCCCTACATCCAAAGAGCTATTGTGAGTGGTATTTTTAATAAGCAAAAAAGGCAACATCACTTAACTTGGAAACTTTCTATACTTGTCATGATTTTCTTTAAAAAATGGTTTTAGAAAACTTCTCAAAAAAAGTTTTCAAAAATAAAGCTTTATTGTGACGATCCCGACCTCCATATTAATTTTAAATATTGTTTCATTGAGCATAATTGTGTGATTATGTGCTTGATTGATTCTTATCTGTTTGTTTGTGAATTATCTATTAGAATACAGACTGAGAAATCGAAAGTTGAAAGCCCATACGGATCCAGAAACCAAAATTGACTGATTCAATTGGCTAATTGAAATATTTAGAACTATCTGGTAAATTTAATTAAAATTTGATTCAAATCAAAATAATTAGAATTGATTGGAAGTAAGCTCAATTGATCGAGCCTAATCCCATTTAATTAGCTTAACACTAATCCACCTATATATATGTGTTAATCATGCTTAAGACTTCATTTTCATCATCTTATGAGCTGAAAACTGAGAGAGGAGAAGAGAACTCAACACTTTAGAGAGAGAAAGAAGGAATTCAAGAGAATTAAAGGGAGATTGAAGAGATTAAGCTTAATTGAGGCCAAATTCAAGCTCTAAGTATGATTTTTAACCATAATTCATGAAGATAATCCATGTAGGAAGATGAATTCACTAATTTTTGAACCATTTGCATGAATTTGAAAGAAAAGAGTATGAATCACCATGAATTTAGTGAGCTTGAGCAAATTGTGTACATGCATGCATAATTTTCCATCTTTGAATATAGTTTTCTACAAATTCATACATGCATGGGACTTACACATGTTGATTCTTAAGGTTCTTCATGATTTTACACTTAACATCTCATATAAACATGTTTTGTGAGCAAATGAATTGAATTCTATACATACATGACAAGAACATAGAGTTTTAAAGCTTGTTTTGGAAAATTAAAAGAGAATTTGGGATCATGGATACATGATTTCCAAGTGAACATGTTTTATGAATAGTTTTTATGCTTTTGAGTCCAACTATGCCAGCTTTGAACATGAAATTAGTGTTTTTGAACTTCAAACTCAATTCTAGAAAACCCAGAATTCGCCCAATTCGCTTGAGCGAACATCACATGCATCCAGTATTTTTGCAAACCTTTGGCAGTTGGCTCAAGCGACCTAGTGTGCACTCCAGCAAACTCAATTTTGTTCAGCACTTAGCTCAAGTGACTATCAAGCGCACAAACCAGACATCTAGTACTTTTGCAGTCAAGCCACATCGCTCAAGCGACCAAAAATGCATTCGAGCGAAGACTCTATTTTCAGCAAATTTTGTCTAACACTTATAAGTGCATATTTGCATCCTCATACTCTTTTAGATATTCTTAAGCATCATTTAGACATTCTTAGTCATGGAATAAGGTAAAAACACACCTAAGAGAATCAATTAAGATACACTATTTGTTACGAATGTGTGTTTCAATGTGTATTTGTGTTATGTGTTATGTGTTTTGTATAAGTGGTCAACCGAGGTCTAACATCAGTACCAACCCACTGTGAGTAATATCTTTGTAAAGATATATTGTTAAAGTGTATTTTGATTTACTGCAAGAATATTATTTTGAAATGTTATTTTGATAAGAATGAATGATTGTCTCTTTTGAAATGTAATTGTGGCATCCTTAGTGTAGCCATCACCTGGGGGTAACAATACCATGGCCCTTTGCTATAAGGCCCTTGCCCGAGGAAAATATTACCATGGCCCTTTGTTAATAAGGCCCTCGCCCGGAAGAAACAATATCGTGGCCCTTTGTTATATGTGTACAGAGATCTCTAATGTTGACCCAAGTGGTCCCTTCGCTTGACCTATATGGTCTCTTCGTTAGACCCATGTGGTCCCTTTGCTATGCCTTTGGGTCCTTTGTTGTGCTATTAGATGTACCATATATGATTATGATTTGTGAACTTTGACACGACCAGTATTCTGTTACAATTTGTTTTGAAACCTACATGATATGATTTTGTATTACAATAGACATCATTCATTTAATCTCTTTATACTGGTATTACTCACTGAGGTTTAGCTCACCCCCTTCCCCTATATACATATATAGGTGAGCAGATGGAGCGTCAAGTGTAGAGCAACCTCAGGAGTCCACCCTTCTGTCAAACTGTTTTGGAGTTTCACCGTGATGGGGCGATATTGGACTCATGTGGAGCTAAGCTGTGTCAACTCTATGGATCAAGTTATTTTTCTCAGTTTTATTTTTGTTTTTGAAACTTGTTATGTATGGATATTTTGTATAAGTGTCTAAGATGTTTGAAGTAACTATGTGTTCATATCTATGAGAAAGTGCAGGTTTTAATAACTTATGGATTTTCATGTATACACCGCTCAATAGACATGACTATATTTTATTATTGCTTCTGTAGTGCCCCGTTATTATTATTAATTATTTGATTTGTCTTTAAGGCCGAAAATAACTAAGACTACTGGCCAGTCACGACCTCAACATCTAGGAGCAGGTTCAAGTTGTGACATTTACAAAGAAGTATGGACAATCACCAACTTGGGTAATATCACCAAAACACCCAAAACAAGCATAGATATAGAAAGAATAAAGGTTGGGACCCCCTTTGGGGGTCACCCCCTTTACCCCCTTTTCCACGTGGCAAGAGGTGATTGGAAGAGCAGGAAAAAAAAGAAAAAGAAAAAGAAAAGGTGACCAATGATAGAGAGAGGGGGTCCAAAGGGGGTCCTAAAAATGGGGGATGAATCATTGTTGATATAGAAAATAGGCATATGATCATGCTACAATTGAAATACAATGAAACTAATCAAACAATGTGTGAAAGAATGATGGAAAAACTCACATGGTACGCATGGCACCACACCATGACAAACATGTTGGTGTACAATATACATGACCTAAAGCATGGTTTCTAATGCAACAAACACAAAACATGAACTTAAGGCCTGGCTTATGTGTCTAATTATGACATATATGCATCATATTCATGGATTAAACATGTGAAGCACTTAAAACAAAAAATGCACTGATGAAAGCATATGAATAAACATCATCTATCCTGACCAGTATGCATGAATATATGTACTATGCAACCTAAACTAAATGCACAATGCAAGTAAGCAATCAAAAAGATAAAATCTACTTTATATGATGAAATATGCATACAAGCTATTCTAACCATTGTTAAACACTTAAAACATGATTAAAAAAATTTGAAAATAAAGGCAAAGAGGTATGTACATCTGGTTTGGTAATCAAACTGGTAGAAAAATGAGAAAAATGAAGGGAGGGGAATGGCTTGAATGCTTCTCTCAAGTATTGAGATTTGTTTGATTTTATTTTCTTTGACTTAAGGTGTATATTAGGCGCTATTTTCTTGTTATATTTGAGTGTATTTTCAGAGCTATAAAGATAGGGGTGTGTATATATGAGAGATCAATTAAAAATTATTAGTTATCCTCAAGAGGAAGGGGTATATAGAGGTTTAAGAGGTGGAAAGTATATACACATTAAGTCAAAATTCTAATGTATTATGTATATATACAAAGCCGCGTGGCGCTTTTCCCCAAAAAAATGATAACAAGATATTCTGAAAATTGAATTTGTGTACATTGAGATATATATTCAGACGCACGTCGTCACATGTGGCTGCACAATGTGCGGACCTGCGAGTTGACCTAGGATGTACAACTGCAATTGGGCTAATGAAGATGCAATCGGCTTTGGGGTAAACACAATCGAATTATAACTTTCATATTTCATTAACCCACAAATCGAATGGACAAACTAATTATTAATAGTCAAATAGCCTTTAATTGAAGCCTACATAGATCCACCATATGGCCTGCATGGATTTTTTATCGTTTTCCAACATAGACTAAGAGACCAAAAATCAATGGTTGCAAAACCGGAGCCACCACCTGGTTTTAAGGTCTAAGAACCCATACTGACTCCAATACTTAAAATATTAGATCCTCGTAACTAAAGAACTTGGCTGAGGACTTACGTACCAGATGGGAAGGTTTTGCGCACCCATCTCACCTGACACAATGTCAGCCTCTAGTCATCATCTCCTTGATTCTTAGTTTGAAAATTGTTAAGCATTATGCATGATGATAGTATATACTACAATACTGAGATAGCTTGAAGAATGGAATAGGTCAATCCAAAAAGATACCTTGTTCAAAAAGAAAACTTTGTAATTATTTATGAAAAATGGTTTAAAAGTGAAAATCCGAATTTTATGAAAAAAGAGTCCAATTTTTTTTAAAAATGAGGAGTTTAATTCAATTAGAAAATTTTGGTCAAGAACTCCAATCAAATTTTTGTTTAAGCAATTATCTCAATGTTCACCACAAAACACATATAAAGTAAAAAATTCATTCGCAGAATGAGGGAAAGAAGAATAGTGAAAAAAAAGGGGGCAAAGCATCCATCTATAATAAATAAATAAAAATATGCATCCACAAAAAAAAAGGCTTAAAAAAGAAAAGAAAAAAAAAAGATGGGGAAAACAGTTCATATAATGAAGATAAAACAGTTGCTAACTAAATAAAACAATAATCACACCATGCTTGTTTGTTTAAGGGCAAAACGTAAAATAATGATGTAATCATATTACCAATTTAACTCAATGTAATGGATGACTACAAAACCAACAGTGGATAGATTTCCCAACATTATAACAAGTAGATAATCAAAACTCTTAAGCAACTAATTGGCTAACCCATATGCAACCAAGCCAACAATGGCTTGATTACATATGTGAATAAAAATAAGAACAAGATATTAAACTAAGATGAAAACTTTAATTAAGAAATAAAATAGAAAATAGAAAAATAACAAAATTTACTGACTCCAAAACGAAACCACCGCAGGAAATACCTTACTGCCCCCAAAAACTCCTTAATCAAATAGGAACTCCTGACACACCTTCGAATGAATGCACCTAAGACAAACTCAACATAGAAACCTTGAACTAAAATGGCCAAGTCTCACACAAGAGTGCAAAACAACCTTGGATTCTCTCTCGGAGGAGCCTCCTTGTAGGGATGGCAATCTGAAACCGGCTCGACGGTAACCCGATCCTCCGATCCTGAATTGAGTGGTGATTCCCCGAAAAATATCCCCCACGGGCCAAGGATGGCATTTAAAAAAAAAATCTCCGATGATGTTCGGGCCGGGGACGGGGATACATGTCCCAGCCCCGGCCCCGGCCCCGTTTTCCCTCCGAAATGAAATTACATGTCTACCCCTGTCTATATATATTTGTCTGCTATGCTCATTCATACCTCACACAAATCACACACGGGGCTTCATTTCGCGTGAGAAAAATGAGGAGAGAGAGAGAGAAGAGTCGATCTCACTCTCACAAACGATCTCACTGACCTGACACCCCTCCTCGCCCGATCTCCTGGCGCTCCTCTCCTCTGCCCAGATCTCCTGTAGCCCCTCCTCCATGATCTCCTCCGGCTCTTTCCGCCTCTCTTTCTCTGTGTTATATATATGTATATATATATATGATTGCAGCTCAGATCTATATATCTCTCTACTTAGATCTATCTGTTTTTACTCAGATTTGTGTGTTGATGTTGTTTGTTGATATTGATATTGATGATATTGTTTGAATGTTATTCTTGAAATTATTGTTGTTGTTGTTGGTTTTTTTTTTTTTTTCTTTTTTGATCCGGGAAACTTTCGGAGTAGGGGAAACCCGATCCCCGTTAGGGGACGGGGATAGGGATGGTAATAGATTCCCCATCGGGGATCGGGGCCGGGGACGAGAACATTCTTATCATCGGAGATCGGGGACGGGGAGGGCGATTCCCGGCCCCGCCCCGCCCCGTTGCCATTCCTACCTCCTTGACTCAAGTCTTGAATGACTAGAATTCTAAACTCAAGAATTGGATTGAAAATAATGGAAGGGAATCGGGGGTTTATATAGGCCTTTGGAGGAGTGATTTTTTTTTCTTCTCAAAAATGATGTAGGATTGCACAAAATTGGACTAGATAAGATCAACTGCATAGTTGGAAGGCAAAAAAGGAAAAGACCAACCACTGCTAAAAATCAGGAAGCATAGCCAATCTGGCCAAAGGAGAGGGCCACTCTGACCATCCCTTGGCCTGGGAAATTGGGCCCAAGGCCAGTCCGGCCATGTTGGGTGGCACGCGCCTTTTTTTGTTGTTTCTTATAATCCTAGGTAATGGAAAATGTTTTTCAAAACGGGTTTTGGGCTTAGCCTCTCATTTTTCTGAAAGTTGAGTCCAATTTAAATAATAAAATAGGTCCAAAAAAAAATAAAAAGAGCCCAATCCAAGTTTGGTCTATAGAATTTGTAAAAAGATTATTTTGCCATCATTTGTCAAATATCGACAAGCAATCATAAAATCGCTACCAACTTTTCATTTTAAATCAAATTCAAGTGAATATTATATCATTGGAAAGCACTTTGAAAATTATAAAGATTAGCATGAACCATTTTTGAAAAATATAAAGTTTTTTTTTTACATAAAATAATGTGCAGAAGATAGTACCTTTTTTTTTAACTTGTGCAAGGTCAAGCGAGATAGAAATGAATGAACCCTGGGGTATCCAATATGTGTAAAACAAGGTCTAGAAAGGTTGGTTAGGATGTTTGGCTAAGATAAAGTCCATTCGGGTGCATCTAGTTAAGGGTAAAAATTGACAAATTAGAAGTTCCAAACCATTTCTTGTATTCATCATTGGATTGTGTTTTCACGGCGGGACCAAGTATTATAGCCAACCAAAACGGGGTCCCTATAGCTAGCCAATAGGCCCACAATGCCTTAGTCAAGATTTTATTACATAAAGAGGCCCAATTAACCCGAAATTGATAATTTTTTATCATAAATTAAGCTATATTTTGAAAAAAAAAATGACAATTCGAAGTTGACCGGTAAAAAGTGGTCCAATAGGCCCAACAGTGGCCCAAACACACCAGTACATTGAAACATAGCAGTTTAATCATTGGGAAGTATCCAAGTGCGTAAGTTTTAGGATTAGTCATGTATAATATAAAATTAAATAATTGAGACTTTAAAATTGATTTTAAAATCTATTTGCTCCAAAATAATAAATTAATTTTGAACGTTGCTAAGTATATATCTAACATGCAATGATTAGATCAAAATTAAAAATTTTAAAAAAATCTTAAAATTGATTTTAAAATCTATTTGCTCCAAAATATTAAATTAATTTTGAACGTTGCTAATATATATGGGGCTTTTCTCAAAATAAGTCTTTTTTGCATTGTAATTCTCAAACTAGGCCAACTTCTGACGAAATTCCAAAACTAAGTTAAAGCGTCATTCCCATTACTTTTCTTTGTTAGGGCGCAAATTAGATAAGCGATAAATCGCTATTAAATAGCGATTTTGATTAAGAACTCGTTCTTACAAATCACGCTTTTAACATAAAAAAATTTTGTAAAAAAAACGCTATTTAGAATCGCGCTTTTACTGTGTATAAATTTATTTTTTTTTTTTTTAAAACGCGATTTCAAATCGCGTTTCTACTATTCACCCACAAAGCCAACCCACACGCTGCGCACACACACCAATACCCACAACACTCAACATCATTCAAATAATATAATTTTTATATATAATAATTTATAATAATCAATTATATAAATTTTATAATTTTCATAAATATAAATCATTTTTAGGTTATGAATAGTTTGATTTATAATACGTATGTTTATGAAAATTATAAAAATTAAATATGCATACAAATAATATAAATCAAATCATTCATAACCTAAAAATAATTTATATTTATGAAAATTATAAAAATTATATTATTTGAATGATGCTTGAGTGTTGTGGGGATTGGTGTGTGTGTTTGGAATTCACAAAGTTGGCCTAATTTGAGAATTACAATGCAAAAAAGGCTTATTTTGGGAAAAGCCCCAATATATATCTAACATGCATTGATAGAATCAAAATAAATAAATAAATAAAATAAAATAAAGGCTTTGTTGTTGCATTGAGTATGAGGGTAGTGCTTTCTACCATTTCAACACCTTCAATAGGCATGTTAGATATAGTATCCAGGCTCACTTAGGCAAGGATCCCACTGTGCAAAATATCACAAACCTTGTCAATGAGTGCAAAACTCGTCTGTTTTGGGTACGAGATGGTTTGTTTATGACAACGGGCAACCAAATCTTTGTGCCTAAGGCTGGACTATTGAAAAGGACGCTCTTGACAAAGTGAGATGACACCGAGTGGGCAAGACATCTGAGGTGCTAGAGGACCTTAGCTTTGTTCGAGCAAGGGTATTATTGACTCCAAATGCATGATGATGTTGAAGACTGTATGCACACTTACCTCACATCTCGACAGGATAAGCCAAAGCACCGCAAAATAGGAGGATTGCTTGAGCCTTTTCTAGTTCCATCAAAGTCGTGAGAGAGTGTTTCTTAGACTTCATCATCACCAACATGCCCAAGGTGGGGAAGATCAGGACAATTCTTTGTGTTGCTGATATATTCTCCTAGTACGCTACTTTACACTTGCACCCAAGTACGTTTCAATGGAGAAGACATCTCAATTTTTCAAGTATGTTATCAAGTATCAGGGCATGCCAAAGAGCATTGTGACTGACCGAGACAAGCCGCTTCATCAGGGCCTTTCAGACTAAACCTTTCAATCTTGTTGGTTCATAACTTGATATGTCTTCAAGTCATCACCCGCAAACGGATAACCAAACTGAGTAGTTCAATTGTTTATTAGAAGAGTACTTGCGCCATTTTGTCAATGGAAACCAATGCCCATGGGTGCAACTCATTGACGTCGCCCAATTGTGCCTCAACACCCAAAAAAGAAGCTCAATGGGCAAGAGTGCTTTTGAGATAGTCAATGGCCAATAACCATTGTTGCCTGTTGAGGATACAAACTCTGCAGCAGTTGAGGATACAAACTCTGCAGCTCATAACTCTGCAGCTCCCAGATCAGTTCCCAGATCAGTTTCAGTCAAGACAGTTCACAGAGTTCACAAAGCTAGCTGAGGTCTTATTGTATCAATCCTGTGCTGCAGCTATAGCTGAAAATCTGCTTTAGTTAGTTAGATAGTTTGTTATTAGTTTGTTAAGTGGTTAGTTAGTTAGAGTTAGTTTTCTACTTCTTGTATATATAGAAAGGGCTACTGCATATTTCTGTAATGCATTGAAACTAAATTGAATGAGATATACTTGTTCTGTGTTTTTCTTCATGGTATCAGAGCATTGATGCTCTCACGAGCTCCTGATCCATGGCAACTTCATCTTCCCTATCTTCATCTGTTTTATCTTCTTCACTTCCTTCAAACTTAACTCTGCTGATATCTAATCTTTCATCATTTGTCACTGTAAAGCTCGATGGATCAAACTTCATCATCTAGAAAAATCAATTGTCCAACATTCTCAGAGCTACTAATCTTCTAGGTTTTGTTGATGGTACAACACCATGTCCTTCTCTTACAATTACAGATTCAACAGGAAAGGAAGTACCTAATCCAGATCATCTTCAATGGTGTATGATAGATGCTCATCTCTTGAGCTGTATTACTGCTACACTTACACCACCAATCTACTCAACTGTGCTTCAATTTCAGAATTGTTCTGAGATCTGGTCTTCTCTGCACAAGAGATTTACATCTCTGTCTAGATCTCATATCCATCAATTGAAGAACAAGTTGAATCTTGTTTCCAAGAAATCAGATTCAATGGAGGAGTATCTCTCCAAGATTAAGGCCTTAGTCAGTCAACTAGCACTTGCTTCAGTAATCATTGAAGATGAAGATTTGGTGTTAATTACCTTGAATGGTTTGCCGTCTGAATATGATGCTTTCACCACAGCCATTCGTGCTCGATCTGACACTATCACTATGGATGATTTATCATCTCTGCTGTGTTCTGAGGCCATTCATTTGGAAGCTAAACACAAAACAGTTGCAGAACCAACTGTTGCATTTTCTTCATTCAAAGGATCTGGATCTGGTACTTCTGCTTCACGAGCACCTCCTTTCACCTATTCAAGAGGCAGATCATCCTATAGAGGCAGAGGAGGTCGAACTTCAGGATCATATAGAGGTAATAATCGCTATTATAACAACAACAAAGGAAGAGGACGCAATTTCAATCAGATCTCTTCCACTTCAGGTTGTCAAATTTGTGGAGGACTGAGTCATTCTGCACTTGATTGCTGGCATCGCATGGATCCTCAATACCAATCTGTTTCACATGCTTCTCCTCATTCTTCATCCTCTCAATTTTCTTCTCCTCAACAACCTAGAGCACATCTTACATCTTCTTTACCTGGTTCTAGTGTTTCTTCACATCTGTCTCAGGTTTCTTCAGATTTTCAGTCTAGTCCTTGGTACTTAGACTCTGCAGCCACTGATCATATTACAAATGATCTGAATCATCTCAGTAACTATCAGGCTTATCCAGGCACAGATCACATTACCATAGGCGATGGAACTTCCATTCCTATTCAAAACATTGGTAAAGGTCTCCTTCCTACCCCTCATTATTCTTTCAAACTCAATAATATTCTTCATGCTAATTCTATGTCTTCTAATCTTGTTTCTGTTCAAAAGTTGGCTAAGGATAATAATTGCATTATTAGCTTTGATGAAGCCAATTTTGTGATTCAGGACAAAGTTACGAAGAGAATTCTTCATCAAGGATCTAATCTCAATGGCTTATACCATTTTCTTCCATCAGTTACTAACACATACATACGCCTTTGCTGCTCCAAACACAGCATCACTCCCATCTGCTACTACTAATGTACCAGATTCTGTTGTCAATAAGTCATTGCCTACTTCTAGTATTGTATGGCATAATAGATTAGGCCATCCTAGTAGTTTGAAATTTCAGCTTCTTGTTCCTCATTTGCAGCTTACTACCAATAAGTCATTAAGACACTTGATTGTATTATTTCTTTGTATTGCTAAAAGTCATCGTTTACCTTTTCAATTGTCAAATTCTTACGTAAATAAACCTCTCTCATTAATACATAGTGATGTTTGGGGTCCTTTGATTCTACATCTGGCATCAAATATTATGTTCTCTTTGTGGATGATTTTAGCAAATTTACATGGCTCTATCCTTTGGCTTATAAAAGTGAAGTATATGATAAGTTTCTTGAGTTTAAAGCTTATGCTAAAAAACAATTCTCTACTTCACTCAACATTCTCGGGGTGATGGTGATCTTGAATCTTGTAATAAGAAAATGAAAGTTTTTACCACAGCTCAAGGTATTGTACATCAACATTCTTGTCCATATACACCACCACAAAATGGTGTGGCTGAGAGAAAACATAGACATCTCACTGAAGTTGCTATAGCCTTGTTACATCATTCCTCTGTTCCTCTTCATTTTTGGTTTGATGCTCTTGCTTGTGCTACTTATTTGATTAACAGACTGCCTTCTTCTAAGTTGCATCACAAATCTCCCTTTGAGGTTTTGTTTCATCATCTTCCAGACTTTGCTTTTCTAAGAACATTTGGGTGTCAATGTTTTCCTTGGTTAAAACCATATAACTCTACTAAGCTGCAGCCTAAATCCCTTGCCTGTGTGTTTTTAGGCTATCATTCTTTTGCTAAGGGTTATAGGTGTTTGGATCCTATTTCAGGTAAGGTTTACTTATCCCGGCATGTTGTGTTTAATGAACATGTGTTTCCCTTTGCTATAGCCACACCTACTTCTCCTTCTACTTCCTCTATTTCTTCTTTACCTCAGATTCAGTCTTTCTTCTGGTCTTCTCCAGTTCCTAACTTTACTTCTTCAACTGCTATTTCTCCTTATATTTCTGCTGCTGCCCTAAGTTAAATTTGTTGCTCCCCAATTCTCTTCCTATTTTGACACTTCTCCTTCTAATCGAGTTGATTTCATTCTCTGGTTCTTCTCCACTTCTTTTGTACCTATTCCCATTTCCTCTATTTCCATTGATTTGCCTCTTCCGTCTTCTTCTAATGTTCATCCCATGGTTACTCGATCCAAGTCTTCTTCACATTGTTTGATTCATACTAATTCTTCACAGCCATCTATTGTCCTTTGCTCCTCTTTATTACGATATTGAACCTCCTTCATATAAGGAAGCTCTTCATTCTCCTATTTGGCATAAAGCCATGACAGATGAAATTGATGCCTTACATAAGCAAAAGACTTGGTCCTTGGTTTCTTTGCCTCCGGCTAAAAATGCTATTGGATGCAAATGGGTATTTCGCATTAAAAGAAATTCAGATGGTACTATTGCTCGCCATAAGGCTCGACTTGTTGCCAAGGGTTATCTTCAACAAGAAGGAGTTGATTTTCAAGAAACTTTCAGTCCAGTGGCAAAACTTCCTACCATCAGAATTTTAATTTGCTTGGCTCTTCATCATGGTTGGCCCCTAAAACAGTTAGATATATCCAATGCTTTCTTGCATGGTATACTTGAAGAAGAGGTGTTTATGCTCCAGCCACCTGGGATTGTTGATTCAGCTCATCCTCACCATGTCTGTCATCTACAAAAAGCTTTATATGGTCTAAAACAGGCTCCCCGAGCCTGGTACTAAACCTTTTCCACCTATCTGATCTCTCAAGGATTTTACAACAGCAAGTGTGATTCTTCCTTGTTTATTCAGAAATTGGGCTCCAATATTACTATTCTTTTAGTCTATGTTGATGACATATTGCTTACCGGCAATAATCCTTCTCATATTCAGTCCCTTATCTCTCATATACACACCGCTTTTTCCATGAATGAACTGGGGAACCTATCTTACTTCCTTGGTATTTCTATCACCACCACTGCTTCAGGCTATGTTTTATCTCAAACCAAATATGCCCAAGACATTCTCAAGAAAGCCGGTCTCACTGACTGTAAGCCATGCTCCTCTCCCATCTCTATCAAGCCCACTCTTCCTTCCAATGCTAATCATTCCTTTTCTGATCCTGCTCTTTATCGTAGTCTGGTTGGGGCTCTTCAGTATCTCACCATTACCCGACCAGACATTTCCTTAGCTGTCAATCAGTCTTGCCAACATATGCATTCACCCACTGTTGGACATTTTGCTGCTGTGAAGCGATTGCTTCGTTTTGTCAAAGGCACTCTTACTCATGGACTATCTTACTCCCCTAGCTCCTTTGATGTTCATGCATTCTCTGATTCAAATTGAAATTTGGGGATATAATTGACCGTAAATCCACTTGACTCTGCATTTTTACGGGTAATAATCTTGTCTCTTGGTCCGCTAAAAAGCAACCAACCGTGTCCAGATCTTCTACTGAGGCCGAATATCGGTCTCTTGCTCATACTGCAGCTGAGTTAGCTTGGATTGGCATGCTTCTTCAAGATTTATCGATTGTCTCTCCTGTGCTTCCTACCCTTTGGTGTGATAATGTTTCTGTAATTGCCTTAGCCTCCAACCCTATTTTTCATTCACGCTCTAAACACATTGAGGTCGATTGTCATTTCGTGCGTGATCAAGTTCTAGCTAAGAAATTGCTTCTTCAGTACATTCCTACCATTGACCAACTGGCCGACATATTCACTAAGCCCCTCTCTGTTTCTCGATTTTTGTATCTTAAAGCCAAGCTCATGTTGTGTTCCTCTTTCCCCATTCGCTTGCAAGGGGATGTTGAGGATACAAACTCTGCAGCAGTTGAGGATACAAACTCTGCAGCTCATAACTCTGCAGCTCCCAGATCAGTTCCCAGATCAGTTTCAGTCAAGACAGTTCACAGAGTTCACAAAGCTAGCTGAGGTCTTATTGTATCAATCCTGTGCTGCAGCTATAGCTGAAAATCTGCTTTAGTTAGTTAGATAGTTTGTTATTAGTTTGTTAAGTGGTTAGTTAGTTAGAGTTAGTTTTCTACTTCTTGTATATATAGAAAAGGCTACTGCATATTTCTGTAATGCATTGAAACTAAATTGAATGAGATATACTTGTTCTGTGTTTTTCTTCATTGCCCCACACAATGGAGGAACCCTACACTAGGAAGCCACCATGAACCCTTCAATTTGCTAAAGGTTGGTAGAAACATGTCAACCTTGTTCGTGTCTACTTCAATAAAGTAGCTAGCTAGATGATTAAGTGGGAAAACAAGAAGAGAAGGCCATTAGAGTTCAAAGCGGAAGACCAAGTGCTTGTCAAACTCTTACCACAACAACACAAGCTTATGCGAGGACGAGATAAGAGACTTATTCATAAGTATGAGGCGCTAGTCACAATTGTAAAGAAGATTGACAAGAGAGCCTACAAGATTGACCCTCCAGTATGGATGAAGATTCACCCAGTCCTTCATGTTACCTTCCTCATAAAAGACCTTTCCTACAATAAGCCAACATGAGAGACCATCACGACCAAAGCCAAGAAGAGGAGTATCGAAGCCAGTCTTGCATATCAAATGGCAACCACTTCCAAGAAGATCTTCAAAGAGTTCCTTGTCAAGTGGAAGGGACTTGATGATGAATAGACCAGTTAGGAGAATGCGTTGAACTTGACGAGTTTTGTGAAGGAAATCAGAGCCTATCTAGCCCAGAAGTCACTGAGGATATCAAACTGTTCAAGTGAGGAAGGATGTCATGGGCCACCCCAAAGCGCCCCATGATGTCCCATACAAGAGCCTCAATGCACTTGTCAAGTGCCCATGTAGCGCCCACAAGAGTAGCACTGTGCAACTAGCTTGCCACCAATATACATAGGAGAATTTGGACATTTTTTCACACAATCTAAGATCCTTGAACTTTGTCAATAGATTTCTAGCTAACTCCTCTTCCTATTGATCTTGATTAGTTCCAGCTTAGTTTTGTTAGTGCTCATAATTTCTAGAAAAATATGGGTCTCAAGGAAGTTCGAGCTAATGGGGAGGGCTTTTTGTTTTTCTTCTTTGAAAAATTTGACTCTTTTAGCAAAGTGTTATAAGGAGGGCCGTGGTATATGGGCAATCACCTACTTATATTCAAGAAATGGAAGAGAATAATGAGATTAACTAAGGAACAGGTATCTCAGATTTCTGTATAGGTTAAATTGTTCAATGTCCCAATAGAATATTGGGATGATAAGGGGTTGAGTAAAATTGCTAGTAAGATAGGTGTTCCCGTAGGACAATCTTCACTGTATTTAAAAGATTTAATTCGATTGTGTACAAAACAACAACTAGAATTTAAAGAAATAAAGAAAATGAGAGAATTTGTTTGATTACAAAAATCAAATTCGAAATAATAAATAAATAAATAACAGATTTTATTTTGTTACAAAAACAAAATTAAAATCTGATTAAATAAACAAATAAAAACATAATAAAATTAAACAACTTACTTGGTTAATTTTTTTGAATAACTTTTCTGGTTAAGTCCAGTGTTTAACACTGTGTCCTTAAGACAGATTCGTCCTCTCCACGGTGCTTTCAAAATTTGGATGTCTATCTCCCAGGATAAAATGATCTTATCAACGAATAAAAGCAGCACTACAATTTAATCGTTCGTCGAACACACTAAGTGTTTACACTCTTTCTTTCAGAAATAAAATGCAGCAAAATGTAGAGATTTAAAGCAAAGGATGGAATACGAAAATTAGAGTTAAAAAATCCAAATGGGAGGCTTAATCTATTTATAGATGTAAAGGTGACTCTTGGTTTTGAATTAAATAGGTACTGTACCTGTTCAATTTGAATTAAACAGATACATACTGTTTAGGCACTGTTTGGTTTGAAATTCAAACAGATTTAAAGCTGTTGGGTTCAAAAACGGGAAGGGCCCTATTTGGATGAACCTTAAATCCAAACCAGTTTAATTCTGTTTGAAAACAGGAAGGGCCCTGTTTGGATGAACAGTAAATCCAAACCAGTTTATTTCAAATGTTTTTGGCCCAAAAAGATTAGTATTGGGCCGAACAAGCCCAACCCAACCTCACACCACGCACCAGTGCCCAGGCCCAGCCCAACCCGCCCGACCGGACGGCGGCGCGCGCGTGTGTGGTGGTTTTTGGGTCCAATAGGTCTAGCCCATTTTGCCCATAACCTCTCCCTCTAAAACACTTGGGTACCCCTTGGGGCACACTCCAAGTACCCAACCCATGCCTTATAAACCCTCTCAAAATCTCCCACCAAATCAATGTGGGACAAGCCTTATTCAAACCTTTAAGAAATTTCCACCAAAACTCCATTTCCATCGAGCATACTTTGGCTTCAATTTCCCATTCACTCGGTAATGGTTTTGAGCAACCAAATATACCACGTAAATCACAACGCGGCATAGAACGCTTTACCACTTTGACCCGTGTAAATCGATGCACAGGGCCCACCTAAAAATTAGACCAAACATGGGAAAAAATTCTGGTTTTACCTAGAATTTTATAACCATTTCCAACAATCCCCCACATGAATGGAATTTGATGACAACGGAAATGCAACAATATGCAGACATATCGAAAGAGTATAAGTCGAAAATATCTTGCATCAGGATAGGTAGTTTTCGGCCTTGAACCTTCCCTAGTGATAACCTATCGAACTTACTGGCTAACCAATGGACGCGATGCCTTGAATTGTTCAACCGTTTGTGTAAGCCAAGACAATAAATTTCACACAAAATATCTTCTAACACATCGTGATTCTCACTGTTGTGTTCATTTTGGCCTTGAACGCTCCTGGTTTTCATGAGTGTTTTTCCAAACAGACTTGTATTGCTAGGTCTACTATGGAATCAGAATTCATAGCCTTAGATAAAGCAGGAGAAGAGGCAGAATGGCTTCACCACTTCCTTGAAGATATTCCAATATAGCCAAAACCGGTGCTTGCTATATGCATACATTGCGATAGTCAATAAGCTATAGGTAAAGCACAGAGTCATATGTATAACGGTAAGTCACGACACATTCGTCGTCGACATAACACCGTGAGACAACTACTCTCTAATAGAATTATTTCCATAGAATATGTTAAGTCTAAAGACAACATAGCGGATCCACTAACCAAAGGGTTAGCAAGAGAGTTAATTGAGAATTCATCAAGGGGAATGGGACTAAAGCCTATTAAATAAGAGTTACCACAACGGCAACCCAACCTAGTTAATTGGAGATCCTAAGATCTAGGTTCAAAGGGACAACCGAGTTGTGATTGACTCAGAAGGATCACTGGGGAGTCTAACTCCTACCCATTTCTATGATGAAATAGTGATGTCTGCAGCGTTTTAGGTTAAGTAAAACTTTTAATGATTTTTATATCTAGGTAAACCTAGTGGAGTATGGCAGGATACTCTTCATAAGAATCACCTATGTGAGTGTGAACTGGGCCGGTTCTATAAGATTTGTGAAGGGCTACAAGTCTTTAGAGCACTCATGAAAGACCAGGTTGTTCAGGGCCAAAATGAACACAATAGTGAGAACAAAACAGTGTCTGGGGATATACTGTGTGAGTTCTATTGTCTTGGTTTACACAAACAGCTGAACAGTTCAAGACATCATGTTCACTGGTTAGCTAGTAAATCCGATAGTGTCTCACAAGGGAAGGTTCAAAGCTAAAAGCTACCTATCCTTTGCAGCATATTTCTAATTTCTTAAACTCTCTGATTAGATCATGTTGTTGCATTTTCTCTCCGTCAAATTCCTTTCATGTGGGGGATTGTTGGAAAAATGGTTTTATATAGGCATTTTTTGGGCCAACTTTGAGTCCAAAGTTGAGTGGGCCCAAACGTCTTTTGGGGTGAGTCCGAAGAGGTGACGTGTTCCTTGCCACGTGGCAAGTCACACAGTGAAGACGGAACGTCAAAAACCATTTATGAGTGAATGGAAAGTTGACGTCGTTTTCGGGTCTAACATAAATTCATTTGAATTTTTTCTAGATAAAATTCATTTGAATTTTTTCTTAGATAAAATTCATTTGAATTTTTTCAATAAAAATTATTGTGAGAATTTAATTTAATTCTAAATTCAAATTTTTGGTTCCTAAGTGGTTTCCTAAAGTTTGTAATTTTGAGAATTTAACTTAATTCTAAATTCAAATAGTGGTTTCCTAAAGTTTGTCAAATAGATTTATATTTATATCCTATTCAAAGTTTTAATAAATCTATTCAACTTTTGGCTTTATTTAATTGAACTATTCTAAATAGTTATTAAATAAAGTTACAGCGATTTTTGTTTGACTTACGGATCACTTTTGACATGTTTGAATATTTGTGTTCCATGTGTAGCAATTAAAAAGCAGTTTGAATTCAATTTCTGAAAATGTTTGGTACCTGTTCACTATTGGAAATACACCTGTTCGAGTCAGATTTATCTTGCCTATATATGTCCATCATTCCAGCAGTCTTTGGTGTAGTTTTTCCTGATCCGAGAAATTGAGTCTTTATAATCCAATTCCTATTCGGGAAATTCAGTTTGAAATTTGGTCTCTTTGCTGTCCATTTCTTTTAGTGCATTATTCCTCATATTTAATTTTAAGAATAAATATTTCAGAGAGTTAGAACACAGGTTTGGTTCGCCGAACAAATTGTTTGGAGTACTACTACAATTTGTGAAGATCATTGTATCCTGGGAGATAGACGCCACTCAACCATAAGTACCGTAGCGGGGCGAATCTGTCTCAAGGACAGAGTGTCGGCAATCTTTGGCCCGATGTCCCTCTTTGTCACAGATATAACATTTGTCATTAAACTTGTACTTTTTATTATCCCTCTCTTTAAAGCCTTGTGATGAACTTTCTCCAGAAGACTTACGTTTCTTGGTTTTTAAAGCATGTTCCACCACATTTGCCTTAGACTCCATAGGATTCTTACCAGCCTACTTTTCAGAATTGCGGTTGTCCTCCTCAATCCTTAAACGCACAATTAACTCATCCATAGAAATTTCTTTGCGCTTGTGTTTAAGGTAGTTCTTGAATTCCTTCCAGCCTTTAGGTACTGCTGGATATCGAGTAAAGTTCAAACCATGATCATGAGCAAATCTTAGATATCTAAGAACCCGAATGATCGCTTTCCAATGGTCTTCTCCAGGGTTACTAGTGTACCTACTCAATTTACTGATAGCATAAGCTATATCAAGACGAGTACAATTCATCAGGTACATTAGGCTTTTAATGATTTAGGAGTATTTTAACTGAGACACTGCATCACCTTTATTTTTCGATAAATAAAGACTGATGTCGACAGGTGTTCTTGCTAAATTCAAATCATCCTTGATAAATTTATCAAGAATTTTCTCAATATAGTGAGATTGAGATAATGCAAATCCGTCAGATGTTTTAGTAATTTTCATTCCTAATATAACATCTGCGACCTCCATATCTTTCATATCAAATCTTTTGTTAAGCATTTGCTTAGTTGATTTGATCATGTTTTGACTGCTTCCAATGATAAGCATGTCATCCACATAAAGACAAACTATGACATATCCTTGGTCAGTGTTTTTAACATAGACGCATTTGTCACATTCGTTTATCTTAAACCCATTAGTAAGCATTGCATGATCAAATTTTTCATGCCATTGCTTAGGCGCTTGTTTTAATCCATAAAGGGATTTTACAAGTCGACAAATTTTCTTTTCTTGCCCTGATACTACAACCCTTCGGGTTGCTCCATATAGATCTCTTCATTTAGATCACCGTTTAAGAAAGCTATCTTAACATCCATTTGATGTATTTCTAAATTAAACAACGCTGCTATAGAAATAAGCATGCGAATGGATGTTATTCTTGTCACAGGGGAATATGTTATTTTTGAAGGACAAGGAAAGATTGTACTCAAGATGACATCAGGAAAGGAACTCACTCTCAACAATGTGCTGCATGTACCGGACATTCGCAAGAATCTTGTTTCCGGATCTTTGTTGAGTAAGAATGGGTTTAGGCTAGTATTTGAGAGTGATAAATTTGTACTTACTAAGAATGGGATGTATGTTGGAAAAGGTTACATGTCTGATGGCCTTTTCAAGTTAAATGTAATGACCATTGTACCCTCAGTTATTAATAATACTACATCTTCTTCTTACTTGCTTGAGTCTTCAAATTTATGGCATGGTAGACTAGGACATGTTAATTATGGATCTTTGCGTAGATTAATTAATATGGAATGTTTACCTAAATTTAACATTGATTCAAATCATAAATGTGAAATTTGCGTTGAGGCAAAATTATCTAAAACTCCTTTTCATTCAATTAAAAGAAATACGGAACCACTTGAATTAATTCATAGTGACATTTGTGATTTTAAATCAATTCAAACAAGAGGTGGAAAAAAGTATGTAATCACTTTTATAGATGACTATACTAGATATAGTTATATTTATTTAATTCGAACCAAGGATGAAACTTTGGAAACTTTCATTCAATATAAGAATGAAGTTGAAAATCAACTTGGTAAGAAAATCAAGAAACTTAGAAGTGATAGAGGTGGTGAATATGAATCACCTTTTAGTGAATTTTGTAAAGAACATGGAATAATTCATCAAACCACCGCTCCTTACTCACCTCAACAAAATGGAATTGCTGAAAGGAAAAATAGGACTTTAAAAGAAATGATGAATGCCATGTTGATCAGTTCTGGATTACCTCAGAACTTGTGGGGGGAAGCAATACTTTCTGCTAATTATATTTTAAATAAAATACCCCGAAAGAAAGTGAATCAAACACCTTATGAATTGTGGCATAGAAGAGTACCATCCTACAAATAATTAAAAGTGTGGGGGTGTTTGGCTAAAGTGGCTATTCTTAGTCCTAAAAAGACTAAGATAGGTTCCAAGACTATTGATTGCATTTTCATTGGTTATGCCAAGAATAGTAGTGCATATCAGTTTTTGATTCATAAATCAGAACATACCGAAATGCATGTAAATACTATTATTGAGTCTCGGAATGCATCTTTCTTTGAACATGTATTTCCAAAGAAGACTGGACAAAAGACTAGTACTAATAAAAGATCTTTTGATGCTATTACTAGTCAGGATCAAGAACATGATCAAGAACAAGAGTTAGATCAAAATGAGGAAGAGGAACTTAGGCGTAGTAAACGTGTTAGAACCTCAAAATCTTTTGGTCCAGATTTTCTAGCATATTTGTTAGAAAATGAGCCTTTAACTTTTAAAGATGCTATGTCAAGTCCTGAAGCTCCTTTATGGAAAGAAGCATCCTTGATGAAAAGTGAATCCATCTTGCAAAATAACACTTGGGAATTAGTGGACTTGCCACCAGGTTGTAAACCTCTTGGGTACAAGTGGATTTTCAAAAGAAAATTGAAAGCGGATGGATCAATAGACAAATACAAGGCAAGACTTGTAGTCAAAGGTTTTAGACAAAAAGAAGGTCTAGATTACTTTGACACATACTCACCGATTACTAGAATAACATCCATTAGAATGCTAATTGCCATTGCATCTCTATACAATCTAGAAATCCATCAAATGGATGGGAAAACCGCTTTCTTAAATGGTGAGTTAAATGAAGAAATTTACATGGAACAACCAGAAGGGTTTTCTGTTCCAGGAAAAGAAAGGAAAGTGTGTAAATTGGTTAAATCATTATATGGTTTAAAACAAGCGCCAAAGCAATGGCATGAGAAATTTGACAAGGCAATGATGTGAAATGGATTTAAAATTAATGAGTGTGACAAATGTGTTAATATTAAAAACACAGATAAGGGTTATGTCATTGTATGTCTTTATGTAGATGATATGCTCATCATTGGTAGTAATAATGACATGATTAAAACTACCAAGAAAATGTTGAATAAACATTTTGACATGAAGGACATGGGCATTGCTGATGTAATTCTTGGTATGAAAATTACCAAAACATCAAAAGGATATGCTTTGTCACAATCTCATTACATTGAGAAAATACTTGACAAATTCAGCAAAGATGATGATCATCTTGCTAGAACTCCTGTAGATTTTAATTTGTATCTTTCTAAGAATGTACAAGAAAGTATTTCTCAATTAGAGTATGCCCAAATTATTGGAAGCTTAATGTACTTGATGAACTACACTCGCCCAGATATAGCTTATGTAGTAAGTAAATTAAGTAGATATACGAGTAACCTAGGAGTAGAACACTGGAAAGCAATTATCAGGGTTCTAAGATATCTTCGATTTACTCGTAACATTGGTCTGAATTATACTAGATATCAAGCAGTACTTGAAGGATACTGTGATGCAAATTGGATATCGGATATTAAAGACTCTAAGTCCACCAGTGGGTATGTCTTTACTCTTGGGGGGACGGCTGTATCTTGGAAATCTTCGAAACAAACTTGCATCGCACAATCCACAATGGTATCTCAAGTTCAAAGTTTTAAAATAATTTTTGAAATCTTTCCAAGCCGGTGGTAACTTTTCCACCAAAGCAACGACTTGGAAAGATTCGCTAAGAGACATACCTTCTAAATGAATATCATGCAAAATTATTTGAAAACTTTGAACTTGAGATACCATTGTGGATCGTGCGATGCAAGTTTGTTTCGAAGATACAAATTTCCCCCAAGAGTAAAGATACCCAGCGGTGGACTTTAATTCTAATATAATATATCATCAATTTGCATCACTGGTATCTTCAGTAGTACCGGATATCTAGTATAATTATTTAGCCACACATAAAAATTCTTATCGAGAAGATACTGAAAATTTAACGTCTTCTATACTGGTCCTTAAACGGACAATACTTATATCTCTTGATGCATAAGCTATATCAAAATGAGTGCTTGATTTCAAGTACATTATCATTCCAATAATTTGGGCATACTCTGATTATACTACTGAGAAAACACATTTGAAAATTCATACTTAGACATCTACATTAGTTCTACATTCTGATCATCAAGATTCTCATCTTCTTCAATTTTTTTCAATAATTTTGAAGTTGTGACATGAAGTGATCCTTTTGATGTTTGGTTTTTTTGGTACTTTAATTACATCGATAATATTACATGTATGTTTCCTAAAAGACTAAGATTGGACCAAAAAGCAGTGGGTGTGTGTTTATTGGTTATGCTCGGAATAGTAGTGCATATCAATTTCGACTTATAAATCGAAATACGATATAAATGTGAACACTATTATAGAGTCAAGGAATCTTGTGTTTTTGAACATGTCTTTCCTTACAAGAAAGGACAGAATTAAGTTCACGAGAAAAGAACTTATGATTGTACATAAAGTCAAGAGACTAATGACAATCAAACACTAGAGACTAGTAATGGTCTCAACCAACGATTTAGCGATGATGAACCAAGAAGAAGTAAGAGGCGAGAACATCAAAATCCTTTGGTCCAGATTTTCGACATACTTGTTAGAAAATGAACCTCAAAGCTTTAAAAAGCTGACAATGGCGAGTCTGAAGCACCTTTGTGGAAAGAGGCTGTTAATAATGAAATTGAATCCATTATGCAAAATCATACTTGGAAATTGGTGGATCTTCCACCAGGTTCTAAACCTCTTGGATATTAATGGATATTCAAGAGAAAAATGAAAGCAAATGGTTCAATTGACTAGTATAAAGTAAGACTTGTAGTTTAAGGTTTCAGACAAAAGGAAGGTCTGGACTATTTTGACACATATTCTCCTGTGACAAGAATAACATCCAGTCACATGCTTATTGCAATAGCAGCGTTGTTTAATTTAGAAATACATCAAATGGATGTTAAGACAGCTTTCTTAAACGGTGATCTAAATGAAGAGATCTATATGGAGCAACCCGAAGGGTTTGTTGTATCAGGGCAAGAAAAGAAAGTTTGTTGACTTGTAAAATCCCTTTATGGATTAAAACAAGCACCTAAGCAATGGCATGAAAAATTTGATCATGCAATGCTTACTAATGGGTTTAAGATAAACGAATGTGACAAATGCGTCTATGTTAAAAACACTGACCAAGGATATGTCATAGTTTCTCTTTATGTGGATGACATGCTTATCATTGGAAGCAGTCAAAACATGATCAAATCAACTAAGCAAATGCTAAACAAAAGATTTGATATGAAAGATATGGGGGTCGCAGATGTTATATTAGGAATGAAAATTACTAAAACATCTGATGGATATGCATTATCTCAATCTCATTATATTGAGAAAATTCTTGATAAATTTATCAAGGATGATTTGAATTTAGCAAGAACACCTGTCGACATCAGTCTTTATTTATCGAAAAATAAAGGTGATGTAGTGTCTCAGTTAAAATACTCCCAAATCATTGAAAGCCTAATGTACCTAATGAATTGTACTCGTCCTGATATAGCTTATGCTATCAGTAAATTGAGTAGGTACACTAGTAATCCTGGAGAAGACCATTGGAAAGCGATCATTCGGGTTCTTAGATTTCCAAGATTTACTCGTGATCATGGTTTGAACTTTACTCGATATCTAGCAGTACTCGAAGGTTATTGTGATGCCAATTGGATATCGGATACTAAAAAATTCAAAATCCACTAGTGGATATATCTTTACTCTAGGAGGCGCTGCTGTTTCATGGAAGTCCACGAAACAAACTTACATCGCACGATCCACAATGGAATCCGAGTTCATTGCTTTAGACAAAGCAGATGAAGAAGCAGAATGGCTTCGTCACTTCTTAGAAGACATTCCAATGTAGCCAAAACCTGTGCCAGCTATTTGCATTCATTGTGATAGTCAATCTGCAATAGGCGGAACGCGAGAATCATATGTATAGATGAAGTCACGACATATTTGTCGTCGACATAATACCATTAAGCAGTTGTTGTCAAATGGAATGATCTCAATAGATTATATAAAATCTAAAGAGAATATTGCGGATCCGTTAACAAAAGGTTTGACAAAAGAGCTAGTGTATAGTTCATCGAAGGGGATGGGATTAAAGCCTATTACATAAGAGTCGTCATAATGGTAACCCTACTTATATGACTGGAGATCCCAAGAATTAAGTTCAAAGGGACAACTAAGTTATGTATGGCTCGCCAAAAATCACCAAGGGATTAAAATTCCTACACATTCCTATGGTAAGAGTGATATCTGCAACATATATTGTCTGCAAAGGTATAAGGATAAGCTTTGCTTTTAATGATTACTTATATCTTAATTAAGGCATAAAATCAAGACGAGTATGAGGAGATACTCACAATAAGAATCACCTATATGAGTGTTGAACTGGGGCCGGTTCTATGAGAATGAAAGAGGCTACATTCTCTAGAAATACTCATGAAAACCAGGTGCGTTCAAGGCCAAAATGAACACAACAGTGAGAACCACGATGTGTCAAAAGATATTTTGTGTGAAATCTATTGTCTTGGCTTACACTAACGGTTGAACAATTCAAGGCATCGCGTCCATTGGTTAGCCAGTAAGTCCAATAGGTTATCACTAGGGAAGGTTCAAGGCCGAAAACTACCTATCTTGATGCAAGATATTTTCGACTTATACTCTTTCGATAAAGTCTGCATATTGTTGCATTTCCGTTGTCATCAAATTCCATTCATGTGAGGGATTGTTGGAAATGGTTATGAATTTTGGGTAAAACCAGAATTTTATCCTAAGTTTGGTCTAATATTTAGGTGGGCCCCGTGCGTCAATTTATGCGGGTCAAAGTGGTAACGCGTTCTATGCCACGTTGTGATTCACATGGTATATTTGGTTGCTCAAAACCATTACCGAGTGAACGGGAAATTGAAGCCAAAGTGTGCTCCATGGAAATGGAGTTTTGGTGAAAAATCCTTAAAGGTATTGAATAAGGCTTGTCCCACATTGATTTGGTAGCAAGTTTTGAATGGGTTTATAAGGCATGGGTTTGGTACTTGGGGTGTGCCCCAAGGGGTACCCAAGTGTTTTAGAGGGAGAGGTTAGGGACAAAATGGGCTAGACCTATTGGACCCAAAAATCACCACACCACCTGTGCGCCATCACGCCACCGTCCGGTCGATCGGGCTAGGCTGAGCTTGAAGGCACAGGCGTGGTGTGAGGTTGGGCTTGTTCGGCCCAATATTAATCTTTTTGGGCCAAAAACATTTGAATTTAATTTTATTTTTGATAAAATAAAATCCAGAATTCAAATTAAACTGGTTTGGATTTACTGTACATCCAAACAGGACCCTTCCCGTTTTCAAACATAAATAAACTAGTTTGGTATTATTGCACACCCAAACAAGGCCCTTTTCGTTTTTGTATCTGTTTAAATTAAACCCAATAAATTCAAATCTGTTTGAATTTAAAGCCAATAGGTATCATACCTGTTCAATTCAAAACCAAGAGCCACATTTACATCTATAAATAGACCAGCCTCCCATTTGGATTTTACTCCAATTTTCGTACTCCATACTCTGCTATAAATCTCTGCATTTTGCTGCATTTAATTTCTGAAAGAAAGAGTGTAAACACTTAGTGTGTTCGTAAGGCATACAATTTGTAGTGCTGCTATTGTTTGTAGAAGATCATTTCATCACAGGAGATAGGCGTCCAAATTAAAAGCACCGTGGAGAGGCGAATCATCTTAAGGACACAGTGTCAAACACTGGACTTGATCGTGTATAATTGAACAAATTAAATCAAGTAAGTTATTTAATTTATTTTCGATGTTATTATTATTTGTTTAAATCGATTTTAATTTTGTTTTTGTAACAAAATAAAATGCATTTTATTATTTATTTTTATTTCGAGTTTGATTTTTGTAATCAAACAAATTCTCTCCTTTTCTTTATTTCTTTAAATTCTAATTGTTGTTTTGTACACAATAGAATTAAAATCTTTTAAATACAGTGAAGATTGTTCCAACAATATAGGAATGGGTAGGGAATTGTAATCCCTTGATGATTTTTGGCGAGCCATACATAACTTAGTTGTCCCTTTGAACTTAGTTCTTGGGATCTCCAGTCATATAAGTAGGGTTACCATTATGACGACTCTTATGTAATAGGCTTTAATCCCATCCCCTTCGATGAACTATACACTAGCTCTTTTGTCAAACCTTTTGTTAACGGATCTGCAATATTCTCTTTAGATTTTATATAATCTATTGAGATTATTCCGTTTGACAACAATTGCCTTACGGTATTATGTCGACGACGAATATGTCGTGACTTACCGTTATACATGTGATTCTGTGCTCTGCCTATTGCAGATTGACTATCACAATGAATGCAAATAGCTGGCACAGGTTTTGGCTACATTGGAATGTCTTCTAAGAAGTGACGAAGCCATTCTGCTTCTTCATCTGCTTTGTCTAAAGCAATGAACTCGGATTCCATTGTGGATCGTGCGATGCAAGTTTGTTTTGTGGACTTCCAAGAAACAGCAGCGCCTCCTAGAGTAAAGACATATCCACTAATGGATTTTGAATCTTTAGTATCCGATATCCAATTGGCATCACAATAACCTTCGAGTACTGCTGGATATCAAGTAAAGTTCAAACCATGATCATGAGTAAATCTTAGATATCTAAGAACCCGAATAATCGCTTTCCAATGGTCTTCTCCAGGGTTACTAGTGTACCTACTCAATTTACTGATAGCATAAGCTATATCAGGACGACTACAATTCATTAGGGACAGTAGGCTTCCAATGACTAGTCGGCCACGACACTGATAGTTGTCCACGACACTGATAGTTGTTACCGTCTTCGCCATGAAATACAAGATCTGATTGATAAAGGAGTTATCGTCGCACCAGACCATGCAAAGTCTATCGGCACTGGATCGGTGAACTTGGGGATAATGTGATGTGATCAAGAGATGAACCACCTGCGGGCGGCGTTCAGTTTACTTCAGATGTGGTGGACGGCATGCACTGTTTTGAGCAATGTACAAATGCTGTTAATTTTGCTTTCTGACTTGGGTATTGGGTCAGTCTTGTCCTTTTGTATTGAGTCAGTCCTTTTATACTGAGTCAGTTGGGTCTGTCTTGTTGTATCGAGTCAGTCCTGTTGTGTAGGAGTCGGGTGATTTCGGGGATGTTACCTCAGACATCACTTGCTTGTTTTGTGTTTATCTTTTTGTTTCTTTTGAGTCTGTTTCTGCCTTGGAGCCAGTTATGTCAATAGATCCGAATGGAACAGCAGTGATTTTCACACTCTTGTGTTTGCTTCCGCCGTGTGCCAGTTGTGCCAGAAATTCTAAATGAGATGGCAATATTTGATTACAAGCTGTGTCTTTTCTGTGCCTTGAATTCATTGCATCGACCTAAGTTTTCCAAAAACTTTTTTCGAAACATTGTGATAGAAAACGAAGAGGAAGGAATTCCTCAGGTTTTGCAAAAATTTGATCAATTGAGAGAAAGAGAGGCGTGCTCAGCCCTTAATGAATGAAATCATGCTTGTTAGTGTGAGTACTGGGAAGGATCCTGGCTTGATCCAGATTTGTCCTACACTGTCTTCAGCGCGAGCGATTTGTCGCTTTCTTAAAAGATTTCAAAAAATGTTTTGCGCGGTCCCGCGAAGACTTGTGAGGAATCGCTCTTGAGATCGTGCAGCCCAGGATCACTCTCAGCCTCGAGACTCAACCCATTCATTTTCAAACCTTGAACTTAGATGCAGAATGTTCAGAGGTCAATCATGATGTAAGGCCTGTGTGGCCCAATTTGAAGCAGCCCTCGAATAAGAGGCAAGAAAATTCAGATCAAGCAGACCAGATCTCATCAGAAGAAGCTTGCAAAGCTAGAACAAAAGTACCCTTCGAACTAGGGGCAAAAAATATCCGATGTGCTCGAAGAACCGTGATGGATTCTTCTGCAAATCAACACAACAGTCACTCTCCTGGATACGGATGGCTTCAAAACCCTACAACCATTTGGCATGGACCAAGCTACACTTTTTCCCTTTGAGAGGCTCTCTGGGTCGAAAACCCAGAAGGGCGACCCGGGCAAAAGTTAGAGCAAAACAAAAAAATATACAAAAAAAATGCAAAAAGAAAAGAAAAAGGAAAATGCAAAAAAAAAAAAAAAAAAAAAAAAAAAAAAAAAGAATAGAAAAAAAGAAAAGAAAGAAGAACAAAGCTCGCAAGGTTGAAAACCTGCAACAGGCGTCTTGGCAAAAGTTAGAGCATAAAAAGGAGAGGTTAAATACCCGAGTGTACCTTAACCCCGAACTACGTAAGGCTTGATTCCCGTCTTTGGGATTCGTAGGCAACTTCATTCTGAAGTCCAGCCGTAAAACACTTCAAATTCGACTGTGTCCATGTGATGGTTCGACCATCTTTGCCTTCTCTGTATCCGAGAGTCTGGTTGTGTTCGTCGCTCTGAGGACTGACTACAATACTCCGCAGTGCCGTTTAAACAAGGGGCAACTTTCCGTTGCCATTCAACGCACTGCGGTGCCTTTCAAACAAGGGGCAACTTTCCGCTGCCATGCAGCTCTCTCCGAACAAGGGGTAATTTTCCATTCCTTTGGATCCGAGGTTGTGCATCTCAGAAGTAGGTTTCGTGCTCATTGAGCAGTGGCCGTTTGCAAAAATAGTTTTTGAGAATTTTTAATGAGGTTGACTAATTTTCTCTCAAAAATTATTCCATTTTCCCAAAACTGGACCATTTCTTGGACCTAAAAAAGGAAAATTTCCAGTGCTCATAGCCTGACTTGCATGATTTCAAATCAAAGATCGAACAAGTATGCTAATCTAACTCTCACATTGGTCAAAATTGTTTTAGTAGAAAGCAAAAATAAAAAAATGGTCAAAATGATAAATTAGGGGCACAGTTGAGTCAGACTTCCTGTCCTTTCCCCGTTGTCAATGCATTCGCCAGAAAGGGCACCATACTTGCCAAGAAGGGCACTCTACCTGCCGGAAGAGGGCACAGCTGAAGTCTACAACAAAGGGCTGAAAGCTTTCCCACCCTCTAAGCAACGAGGTATCAAGCCAAGTGCGAAGCACGAATTAGAATGGATCAAAATGTTCCACTTCCTCATTTGGATAGATCTGATCCCGTCCAAACTCCCCAGCAAAGCATCATCAACCGATGTCAGCTACAGATTTGCTACACACCCAGTTGTAGCACAACCCCTCTATAGGAGAAACTCACTGTTGTGAGCAGAAGAAAGAGAATGTAGCTGAATGCGGGCAAGAGCCCACAACTTCTTATTTATCCACCAACCACCCAGGGGAGGGATAAAAAAAATGAGAGATTGAAGAATAGAGAGATGTGCGTTGAGAGAAAAAGTGAGAAAACGGCTTTTTCAGAAAAACAGAGATTGAGTGCCAGAGTGATGTGAGAATCACAAATGAGAAAGGGTGGGAAACAATACCCGAAGGAACTGGCTCTTCGCGAACTGAGAGGTCTCCCATCTTTGTAACACGTCTGTGTGTCGTGTCTTTTGTTTTGTTTGTCTTGATTCTTGTTTTGAGTTGTTTCGAGTGTTTCTCGATGTGCTTAGGTTGTTTACCTTTGTTTTCTTTTGTTGAGTCGTGGTGCGCTGTGTTCAGTCGTAGGCTCAATACCCAGTTGAAAACTTATTTCCACTCTCAATTCAAAAATAAAATCATTTTGTGCTCAGAGTGCTGTGCCATTCCCCACATTTGTGCAAAACAAAATTTTGTTCTTTCAAAAATCGCAAGGTTCAACCCGGGTCAAGTGTGAACTGTAAAACAAGGACCTATCTGAAGCTATGTAGGTTCCGGATTGCAAAGCAAAAGAAAAGAGGGAAAATCGAAGCACCTGAGTGTGTTTCACCTTCAGCAAATTCCGTGATTGTACTCCGGATGTACCTCTTCAGGGCCTTGCCAATGCTCCGAAGTATGAGTGTGCCTCTACCTCAAGCGCAAGATCAAGCCTGCTTCAAAGTTATGCACCCTTCCACCCGCATTGTTATGCACTCTTCCACTGGTATTGTCATGCACACCTTACTTGCATTTATTTGCATCTTGAGTTATCTTCTATTGTTTATCCTTTTACGCTAAGCAGCGTTTGGGATTGTTGTCCTCCAGGACTTTCTCAGGTTGCCGGCACGCTTTGATAGTTTGTTGGACCTCCTCTCACGATTTCGGCGTGGTTTGAGTGTCCGTTCCTTACGCGATTCGGCGTGTTTGGAATTTATCCCAAGTTGCGTTGTAGACGACTGGCGGTTCTTTGAACCTCCTCTCACGATTTGGCGTGGTTTGAGTGTCTGTTCTTACGCCGATTTCGGCGTGTTTGAATTTATCCCAAGTTGCGTTGTAGACGACTGGCGGTTTGTTGGACCTCCTCTCACGATTTCGGCGTGGTTTGAGTGTCTGCCTTACGCTGCTTTCGGCGTGTTTGGATTTTATCTCGGGTTGTGTTGTGTATGCACTGGCGGTTGTTTTTGGACCTCCTCTCACGATTTGGCGTGGTTTGAGTGTCTGTTCCTTACGCGATTTCGTATTTGGAATTTATCCCAAGTTGCGTTGTAGACGCCTGGCGGTTTGTTGGACTTCCTCTCACGATTTGGCGTGGTTTGAGTGTCTGTTCCTTACGCGATTTCGGCGTGTTTGAATTTATCCCAAGTTGCGTTGTAGACGCCTTGGCGGTTTGTTGGACCTCCTCTCACGATTTGGCGTGGTTTGAGTGTCTGTTCCATACGCGTTTGGCGTGTTTGGATTTGATCTCGTTGTGTTGTGTATGCACTGGCGGTTGTTTTGGACCTCCTCTCACGATTTCGGCGTGGTTTGAGTGTCTGTTCCTTCGCGATTTGGCGTGTTTGGAATTTATCCCAAGTTGCGTTGTAGACGCACTGGGCGGTTTGTTGGACCTCCTCTCACGATTTCAGCGTGGTTTGAGTGTCCCGTTCCTTACGCGATTTCAGCGTGTTTGGAATTTATCCCAAGTTGCGTTGTAGACGCACTAGGCAGTTTGTTGGACCTCCTCTCACGATGTCGGCGTGGTTTGAGTGTCCCCTTCCTCACACGATTTCAGCGTGTTTGGAATTTACTTTAGGTTGCGTGGAACGCGCTCCTGATTGATTTTCTTTGTTCTTCTTCCACTCACGAGTCCAGCGTGGTTGGAGTGTGTTCACCCTTTGCATCTTTACTAGCATAGCATTTCATTCGCGCTACCTTGCGCACCTTACCTGTACTTGTTACTACATTACATTGTTTTATATACAAACCGGCAAAGATATAAGTCCAATTACAAAACCCGGCTTCAGAGCGTATAAGTCCAATTATCAAAATTTTCACGCATATCATTTGCATCCCGCCTTTGAACTACTGTTGGTTTGATTCCTTGCAAAGGATACGAGGCGACTTGGGCACAACCATTTACTTATCGATATTTTGTTTGTTTGTCCAAGTCTTCGGCCTTGTCAAAAATGGGTCGTCTCTGGGCTTTGACATTCACTCCCGTCATTGTTATGACTTCCGAGTTCTGTCAAAGAGGGGCAACTGTAGACACCCCATTTTTGACCGCCCTCAAGACTTGGGCATTACTGATGGTTTGCTCAGTGTTGAGAGATGTGCAGAGCACAGGTTCAGTTTCTTCGGCAAGAAGAGAGGCAAACCCTTCAAAACACTTTATTTAGGGGTTTGGAGTTGAAGAAAAGAGGAGAGGAGGGGAGAAAATAGGTTGGAGAAGAAGTTCGGCATGAATCCAGGTAGAAGAAAGACGAGCAGCCCTCGCTGAATCGGGCTTATTCAATTGCATACTTGGAGTTAAGTTATGAGGCCACCATATTTGAAAAGAAGACTTCCGGGGCTTCATTTTTCATTCAAGAATCTCCTAGAGCCAAGTCAGGGTGGAGGAGATATGATTGATTGAAGCTGGGTATCATCCCGGTTGGATCGAGTCTGCGCGGCTTCACGGAAAAAGGCATAACTTTTTTCATAGGAGGAATTTTGATGCAAGGTTTGCGCCATTGGAAAGCTAACTTCCGGGGCTTCAATTTGCATACCCACCGGCACCTTTTTGACATCAGAATCATCTATCGGCACTATATTTTTCCGACCGGCAATATATAGTGCCGACCGACACTTTATTTTGGCCGATGATCAAATTTTCTGGCCGACCTGACCCTTTTGACCCTCCCAGGCATGGTGCATGCCAGCTGTGCCAGCTGGGACGCACAGACCCAGCTCTCTATGCGTATATGTGGCCATTTTGCACCCTAATGAGCTTTTGAACCCCCAAACCTCTTCTAGAAGAGTGACCCTTTGGCCAAGCTTCTTGGGGAAGCTTGGCCAGCTGTCTTAGCTTCTCCTAGAAGCCTTGGACCATTTGCACCCTTTGCCCCTTTTCATTTAGCTTCCTTGGGAAGCTTAGAGCCTTTTCTTTGTCTATATAAGAGCTCTTCTTCTCCATTGCTTAGGGTTAGAGTCTTTGAACCAAAAAACCAGATATATACAGATATATATCTGCCCTACACATTCTCTCTCTATATTTTCCCTCTCTCTCCTCCCTTGTGTGTGTTTTGTGGCCTAAAAGTGCATTTTTACCATAGTATTGCACCAACACACACACTATTACACCACACTTCGACTTGAGAAGCCTTGAGGGCTTGTTCTTGGAGTTTCAAGCTGGTTTTGGTCACAAGAAGAGGTCTAACCTTGCTGTTCATCAAAGGTTCTTCAAGGGTAACTTCTTTGCTTTAGTTTCCCCAATTTTGCATTGATTTTTGACCTATCTTGCTTGCTGATTTGAGCTTGGTTTATAACATAAAAAAGTCTTGTATTTGCATGCTTAAGATCTTTCATTAAGATCACTTTGGTGTTTGGGGTTGTTTGGCCCCTCTTAGGCCTTGTTTGGCCTCTTATTTGTGCATTTTTTGTAAGCTTCGGGACCACCTTGTATTGGCCCTCCCACCACTGAAATCTTGAGGGATTTCAGTGGTGGGGGTGGTGTTTTGAGGTCCTAAGAAGGAGAGGGACATCCCCTCTCCTTGTTGTCTTGTTTGCTTGTATTTTTGGCCTTACAAAGGAGCCAATATTTGCACACCTCTTGAGATCAGGTCAGGCATTTTTCTGTGGGTTTTAGGACCCCTATAGGCCATTTCCAGAGTTGATTTGGCCTTGTTGATTGTCCATCTTGCATGTGCCTAAGAATCCCTTGCATGGCCCTCCAAAGGAGCCCCTCATTTTGATATTCATTGGCTGCATTCCAGAGGTTATTTGGGCCTATTTTTGCATGTTTTATTCACTGATTTTTGATGGTTTGGTCAGATTCCATGTGCATCATACACTTGCCATGTAAACCATGTTAGCTAGTCAAATTCGCATGCTAATTTAGTCCATCTTGTTAGCACTTTTTGGCCATGCTTAGAACTGGAAAAGTCCATGTTTTGGGACTGCCAAGATTCTGTCTTCATGCTTCATAGTCCAATAATGCATGCTTTGTATAGCTATAAGTCATTCCATGTGCCTAGTTTTGCATTTCAGGGTTCATCTCATGCATTGGGTGCCATATCTCCATGTTTCGGGGCTGTTTAGCATCATATTTTGGTACTGAAATTCACACACTTATATGTCATCTTGCACCCCTTGCCATGCTTTGGTAGAGTTGCATTTTTGGTGCCTTAAGCTTGATTAATGCATTGTGCATGCATCCCATGTATTTTGTTGCCTCACTTGCATCATTTTGGCCACTGATTTTGGCATGCTTGCGAGCTATCCATGTTAGTTTAAGTCCATCATTGCATGTTGTTGCATGCCATGTTTGTTTACATGTTTAGGTTGCGCGCCTAGCATACATTGTTCATTTGCATGCCCATGTTGCATACTAGATCACATGCCTAGGTTGCATTACATTGGCATGCATGCCTTGCCTCTTGATCAAGTGATAGAGGTCAGGCTTTATGTGTTTGTTTGGTTTGCATGACATTTGAAATCAAAGTGCATACTTGGTTTCTTGGGCCATCACGCATCGAAATACGCAATTGGTGGTCCGAGGATCAAGGAACATACCCCTTTGAGTCAAAATCATGATAAGGGATGTGTTGGTGCACACATTTGCTTGAAATTCCATGCCATACACTGCTTGCCCTCTCTATCAATTGCGTGTTCTGCGTGTTTTTTTTTTGGTCGCAGTGCCGACCGCAAATAATAATGCCGATAGCATAATATGTAGCCGGTGATCATATCCCACGGCCGGTGGCCATCCCTCCCAGCCGATGATGTTCTGCAATGCTCATAGAAGGTTCTCTGGTACTTTGACAGTTTTCAGAGAAGAAAAGGCAGTAAAACGGAGGCAGCAGCGGTATGGTGCGAATTTTCCGGCAAGACGGATCGAGCATGCATCATTCGCGCATCCCGAGACGGGGGCTGCGGCCATCTTCTCTTTGCATTTATTTTGATTAGATTAGAAATTATGTAATAATTAATTTAGCGATTTGTTATTCAGACTGTATATTCTTTTGGTCCCTTTGTGTGAGGGCATATTTGTAATAAGTGTGGGTGAGTGTGTGTATGTCTTCCAACCCCCATTTATTTCTTCCCTTTTATTTACCTGCTTATGATGGTAGAGTAGAGCACGTTTATTTTAGCATACCTTATGCTATGCATGCGTGCATCCATGCATTTGTTGACATGCATCGGGCTCAGTACATCATACAAACCGCATTGTATTTCAAATCTAACTTGAATACGTATTACTCGTGCATTTCACATGCCATGTTTAGGGTTAGCCGAGCCTATCCTAAATTGCACTCTGTATGCGTTGCATTAGTCATCTGAACATGAGCTAGGTCATGCATATTTTGCTAACTAGTTTATTGTTTTGGCACGGAGTACGATGTAAGTATTTATGCTTTAGCATAACCACATGCGTGTGAATGTTGCCATAATAGCATGACTACCATGAGGCTAAGTGCTTATGTGATATAACTGTTTGAATGCCTGTGGGTAGAGGTTGGATTGCTTGAGTTGGAATAACTCATTGAAATCCGTATTTTAGCCTACTTGCGAGTAGCAATTTCAAACTGTTTTCCAAACAAACGGATATGCAATATTTATTTCCAAATTAGGCAATCTAGTCTATACTTATTTGATGTGCGCATAACATAGTAATTCTAGGCTAATAATTGGAATAAGAGCATGTAATGTTTTCAAAATCGGATATCACGGTTAGTAGAAGCAGATCTTGGATAGGCGAAGGGGTGCTCATAGCTGACCTTCCCCGATCGTACCCAAGCTCCCGAGCCAAGACAACTTTGGTGATGACGGACACGTGGCCTTCGGCACCGAGTCAGGGTTTCCTAAATTCCCCATTTTAAAATATTTAGGTGGCGACTCTGTATCTGGCAAAGCAGTCCATGTTTGGCACTACTTTTCAAAACAAAATCTGTTTTCTCAAACGATTTGCCAGAGTTGGACTCTTTGGTTCAGATTACGAACCGTAACACAAAAATCGAGTCCGAACGGTAACTATAGTAGCGAGGTCCCCCGCGGACGTGTTACAACAACGCTGCTATAGAAATAAGCATGCGAATGGATGTTATTCTTGTCGCAGGGGAATATGTGTCAAAATAGTCCAGACCTTCCTTTTGTCTATAACCTTTAACTACAAGTCTCGCTTTATACTTGTCAATTGAACCATCTGCTTTCATTTTTCTCTTGAATATCCATTTATATCCAAGAGGTTTAGAACCTGGTGGAAGATTCACCAATTCCCAAGTATGATTTTGCATAATGGATTCAATTTCATTATTAACAGCCTCTTTCCACAAAGGTGCTTCAGGACCTGTCATTGCTATCTTAAAGCTTTGAGGTTCATTTTCTAACAAGTATGTCAGAAAATCTGGACCAAAAGATTTTGATGTTCTCGCTCTCTTACTTCTTCTTGGTTCATCATCAGTTAAATCCTGTTGGTTGAGACTATTACTAGTCTCTTGTGTTTGATTGTCATTAGTCTCTTGACTTTGTGTACAATCATAAGTTCTTTTCTGTGAACTTAATTCCTATCCTTTCTTGTAAGGAAAGACATGTTCAAAAAACACAGCATTCTTTGACTCTATAATAGTGTTCACATTTATATCAGGTATTGCTGATTTATAAGTCAGAAATCGATATGCACTACTATTCTGAGCATAACCAATAAACACACAATCTACTGTTTTTGGTCCAATCTTAGTCTTTTTAGGAACAGGAACTTCCACTTTTGCCAAACACCCCCACACTTTTAAGTATTTGTAGAAAGGTGGTCGACTTTTCCATAATTCATAAGGAGTGCTGTTGGTTTTCTTGTGGGGTATTCTATTAAGAACATAATTAACAAACAATATTGCTTCCCCCCACAAGTTTTATGGTAAACCTGAACTTAGTAACATGGCATTCATCATTTCTTTTAGGGTTCTATTCTTTCTTTCAGCAATTCCATTTTACTGTGGAGAATAAGGGGCTGTAGTTTGGTGTATAATGCCATGTTGTGCACAAAATTCATTTAATGGTGCATCATATTCACCACCCCTATCACTTCTAACCATTTTAATGGTTTTATCAAGTTGATTTTCAACTTCTGTTTTGTAGAGTTTAAACATTTCTAAGGCTTCATCTTTACTTCTAAGTAAATAAACATAACAATATCTTGTGCAATCATCAATAAATGTTATGAAATACTTTTTGTCTCCTCTAGTTTGAGTAAATTTTAGATCACATACATCGGTATGAATTAATTCTAGAGGTTCGATTTTTCTTTCAACCGATTTAAATGGAGCCTTAGTTAGTTTCGCTTCTACACAAATTTCACATTTATGATTAGGATTAATTTCAAACTTTGGTATATAATCTAAACCAATTAATCTACGCAAAGAATCAAAATTTACATGACCTAATCTACCATGCCATAAATTCGACTCAAGAATATAAGCAAAAGATGTGTTATTCTCATTCATAGCAACTTTTGGTACAACTGTCATTACATTTAGCTCAAAGAGACCATCACTCATGTATCCCTTACCAACATACATACCACTCTTTGTTAATACAAATTTATCAGACTCAAAGACAAGCCTAAAACCATTTTTACTTAACAAAGAACCAGAAACTAAATTCTTCCGGATGTCAGGTACATGCAGTACGTTGTTGAGGGTCAATTCTTTTCTTGATGCCATCTTCAAGATCACTTTTCCTTGTCCAGCCACAGTAGAAGTAGAAGAATTTCCCATAAAAAGTTGTTCACCATTTGCAGCCTCTTTGTAGGTAGTGAACATCTTCTTGTCCGCACATATGTGACGAGTTGCTCTAGTGTCAACCCACCAAACTTTGGGATTTCCAACCAAGTTAGCCTCAGACACCACAGCAGAGAGGTTGATGTCATTCACCCCGTCAGAGATGTAATCCAATTCTGTCATATTGGCTTGATTGGTGGTCTTCTTACTTGTACTTCCATGATCCTTCTTAGGGCGGCGGCAGTCAGAAGCTCGATGTCCAGTCTTGCCACAGTTATAGCATTTTCCTTTGAACTTCTTGTTGCCATTGTTGTTGCCTTGTTTAGGACCATCTCCAATAAACTTCCTCTTTTTGTTATGTAATTTTTGAACTTGTTCAACCACATTAGCCTTGGACTCAATGGGATTTTTCCCATTCCTCTTTTCAGCCTTTTGGTTATCTTTCTCAATTCTTAATCTTAAAATCAACTCATCCATAGTCATCTCTTTGCGTTTATGTTTTAAATAATTTTTGAAATCTTTCCAAGCCAGTGGTAACTTTTCCACCAAAGCAGCGACTTGGAAAGACTCGCTAAGAGACATACCTTCTGAATGAATATCATGCAAAATTATCTGAAAACTTTGAACTTGAGATATTACTGTTTGGGAGTCTACCATAACAAAATCCAGAAATTTACCGACGACAAATTTCTTCGTGTCGGCATCTTCTGTCTTGTATTTCTTCTCCAAATAATCCCATAATTCTTTTGCTGACTTCAGAGGACTGTATACATTATACAGCATGTTGTCAAGGCCATTGAGGATGTAGTTTCTGCACAAGAAATCTGAATGTTTCCAAGCATCTACAGCGGCAACAACTTGCCGATCACTTTCACCCTCTTTAAGTGTTGAAGCCTCTTCATGAAGAAACCGGGCCAAATTAAGAGTTGTAAGATAGAACAGCATCTTCTGCTGCCATCTCTTAAACTCGGTACCGTTAAATTTTTTCAGTTTTTCTCCATGATTGATAGGTACATGAACATGGTTCTGGATAGGGACCGATGTTGGTGTAACAATAAGAGTACCACTGCCAGATGCAGTTTCAGTTGTAGTAACCATAATCTCTGATTACAAAAATCAGAAAAATTAAAACACAAATTAATTTTCTAGTTACTAAAACCAGAAAATAAATTATAACACAAAATAATTTTATTTTTCTTGTTACTAAAACTAGAAAAATAAAATAGTACAATAATTTTCTGTTAATACAATTAATATTCTACCATTGTTAATGACACCAGTATATTACTACTAGTTGTCAAAGAAAAGAGACAGTATATTACTACTATCTGTCAAATAGCATAAACACTATTTGTTTTTCCAACTAAAATATGTCTTTATGAAAACAGAAAATTAAATACAATGAAGATACCAAAAAATTAATCTGTCTTAAGATTGTAGAACAATCTTCACTGTATTTAAAAGATTAATTCTATTGTGTACAAAACAACAACTAGAATTTAAAGAAATAAAGAAAATGAGAGAATTTGTTTGATTAATAAAATCAAACTTGAAATAATAAATAAATAAATAAATAAATAACAGATTTTATTTTGTTACAAAAATAAAATTAAAATCTGATTAAATAAACAAATAAAAACAAAATAAAATTAAACAACTTACTTGGTTAATTTCTTTGAATAACTTTTCTGGTCAAGTCCAGTGTTTAACACTGTGTCCTTAAGACAGATTCGTCCTCTCCACGGTGCTTTCAAAATTTGGATGTCTATCTCCCATGATAAAATGATCTTATCAACGAATAAAAGCAGCACTACAATTTAATCGTTCGTCGAACACACTAAGTGTTTACACTCTTTCTTTCAGAAATAAAATGTAGCAAAATGTAGAGATTTAAAGCAGATGATGGAATACGAAAATTAGAGTTAAAAAATCCAAATGCGAGGCTTAATCTATTTATAGATGTAAAGGTGGCTCTTGGTTTTGAATTGAACAGGTACTGTACCTGTTCAATTTGAATTAAACAGATACATACTGTTTAGGCACTGTTTGGTTTGAAATTCAAACAGATTTAAAGCTGTTGGGTTCAAAAACGGGAAGGGCCCTGTTTGGATGAACCTTAAATCCAAACCAGTTAAATTCTGTTCAAAAACGAGAAGGGCCCTGTTTGGATGAACAGTAAATCCAAACCAGTTTATTTCAAATGTTTTTGGCCCAAAAAGATTAGTATTGGGCCGAACAAGCCCAACCCAACCTCACACCAGGCACCAGCGCGTCCGACCGGCCGGACGGACGGCGGCGGCAGCGCGCGCGTGTGGTGGTTTTTGGGTGCAATGGGTCTAGCCCATTTTGCCCATAACCTCTCCCTCTAAAACACTTGGATACCCCTTGGGGCACACCCCAAGTACCAAACCCATGCCTTATAAACCCTCTCAAAATCTCCCACCAAATCAATGTGGGACAAGCCTTATTCAAACCTTTAAGGAATTTCCACCAAAACTCCATTTCCATCGAGCATACTTTGGCTTCAATTTCCCATTCACTTGGTAATGGTTTTGAGCAACCAAATATACCACGTAAATCACAACGCGGCATAGAACGCGTTACCACTTTGACCCGTGTAAATCGATGCACGGGGCCCACTTAAAAATTAGACCAAACATGGGAAAAAATTCTGGTTTTACCCAGAATTTTATAACCATTTCCAACAGTTCCACTATTTATGGATCATCTGACCTCCTCTGGAAATAGGATTTCTTTTGCTAGGGTATGTGTAGAAATTAATATAAACTCTAAATTGCCACAACATTTGTTTGTTAGATGTAAGGAGAGGATCCCAACAAAGTACGAACACTGTAAAGTCTTTGGCTATAATACCAAGAATTGTGTAGCAGCTCAGGTGGAGAAATTGGTCCAAATGCAAAAGGAAACAGACCATCAATGTAACGTCCCAATTTTCATATCTAAATGAGAATACAATAATCATGGCCCTTTTAAAGGAAAGCCAATTATACAATCTCACACTTGCATTTCTTAATGTAAATAATTCCTCATGCGATAATACATTAGTCCAACAACAAGTAATTAAACAAATAACAAGTTTCCAAGGCTTAAGCCTGGTTACACAAAATGGTTATTCAGATCCACACAAATACAACCATTGGCTTACAGACAGAGTCACAGCAAAATGAGAGTTTTGTACTCTCAATACACACATTTTCTAGCCTTTAGTTAGGCAGAATCACTACATCCTTTCCAGCACAAAAATCCCGTAGGGTGAGCATAAAACCCAGTAGGAAATTCTTAACAAAGTATATACATTTTATACAAGTCTCAAGAGATGAAATACACATGCCATGCTATGTCCTTTTTGAAGATAAATCACATTTTTCATCTTTTGAAAACCATCATGCTCAATGATGTCATGCAATTTCAATTGTTCAAAATTTATCAATTTAATTCAAGGGGCGGTAAATACAACTCGGGTAATCCCTAGGTCGGTGTCTGCAAGTAGACTATACAAGTACTACCAATTTGTCATTTTTACCAGCATTGACTGGAAAGCTCGACACCTAGAATCTATCATTTTTACCAGTATTAACTGGAAGGTTCGACACTTATTCAATTTCATCAACACCACCTGTCAAGACTTACCACCGTATTTACCCCAAAACTAATTCATGGAAACTTTTTTCTCAACATTCTTTTCTCAATGCAAGTTTTCAAATCAACTTTCAAAGTTTAATGTAATCAAATGAATTGATATGCCAATAACACAAGATGGATATAAATATTTTTATTCCAATTCATCATCCAAGGAATAACACAATTCCCTCTTCTCAAGTATCCTCAACAATTAGTCATTGACTATTTCAACATTTTGAACAATAATTTCCAAAATAAACAACAATTCTCATATTTCCTGAAATTCATCATTTATATAAATATAAATAAGGAATTTTTCCAAACATCCATTTATTTTGACACACAAAATAAATATAACAATATCATTCATGGATTTTCAATCTCTTAAAAAAAATCCCCAAATTCTAGGTTTTCTCACCAAAACTATACAACTCAAATATTTTGAAAGAAAACTTTCCAAAATCATCTTTTCTTCAATCAACGAAGATCAAAACCTATAAGATCATTTTAAAAGAACAAGAGACAAACCCACTTTCAAAATCGCTCAACTTCTTGAATTAACAATCAATTTTCAAAGCTATCGAAGGATGATTTCGAATATCATCTAGATCTTGCAAAAATATATATATAACTCTAAGAAAATCCCTACTTCAAGTTTTGAAGAAAAAATGAGATGAAACCTCTAAAATCAACAGTGTCCAAACTCGATCTTCACCGCACACAACAAAGCCCTCGAGGAGCTAACCAACTTTGATGAAGAACTTACGTCCCAATCCCAAAGGATTTGAAGAAATCAAAGATCTTGGGAGGTTTTTGGTAGGAAATGAAGAGAGAAGGGAGAGGAAATGTTTTTAGAAAGAGAGAGATATACAAAAGTGATGTGAAATATCATCTTCTCGAACTGATATAATACATGGTCCACTCGAGCGTAGAAAACCCCGCTCGAGCGTCAAATACACTAACCCAGTACTTTTGCAGACAAGTCAAACTTCTGAAACTAAACATTCTCCGCTCGAGAGCATAAACGGCCGCTGGAGCGGACAAGCAACTTCTAATGCATTTTGCATTTTTGTTTTGGAGGCGCTGCCCCTCAACCCCGCCAGGGCGCTGCCCCCTGGACCCCCGCGAGCTGACCTGGCAGCTCGACCCCTGCCAAGGCGCTACCCTTGGACCCACCAAGAGACGCTGCCCCCTAGACCCCCGCGAGCTGACCAGGCAGCTCAACTCCCGACCGGCCCATTCAAAGTGGCAAAACATGAAAGAAGGATCGAAACCGGGATCGCTACAATCAACCTGATGATGAATGGACGCTTGTGAAGGCAAAAAGGAAGAATAAGGTTGCAGAATCTGATACAACTGTATGCAGCCAACCTGTGGAACATACATCTCCACCAGACACACTGGGAGACTAAATCCTGGTTGAAGAGTAGAGTGTAGCTGTTACTATGGTTCCCGATAATCCTCTGCAAGTTCTACAAGAGGAAACCCAGTGCCTAATCAGTGACCCTAATGTTAAGATAGATACTGTACAAGAAGAGTCTGAGGAAATAGAGAACATATTGGAAACAGAGGAGGAACTACTAGCATCTATGGTTGACAAATTGAACTCATCCCGTAAGCAAGATAGGCAGAAAGGTGATATTTCAAGTGGCCAATCCTCTGGTAAATCCAGCAACCAGAGGAAGAAAAAGAGGTAAGTACTATAAGTTCATCAGTTAATGTTTTATTTTTATTTACCATGACTTTTAAAATAGCTTCCTGGAATATTAGAGGATTTAATGAATCCTCTAAAATAAATGAAGTGAGGAATTTTGTGCTGAAAAATGATATCAAAGTCTTGGGTCTTTTGGAAATAAAAATTAAACCCTCTAGGGAGAAGACAGTTTTTGAGAAAATTTTATCAAATTGGGGTTTTTTTGTCTAATTCACTAACTGATGTAAAAGCTAGAGTGTGGGTTTATTGGGACCCAACTTTTTGTGATATCCAATGCATTAAAATGTCTAGTCAGTATATCTTTTGCAAAATTATTGTTTTAGATGGGGATATCAAACTCTATGGTCTTTTTGTGTATGCTGAAAATAAACATGTTTTGAGGGTTCCTTTGTTCAAAGATGTTCTTGATCTTTCCTCTAAATTTTCTTGTTCACCTCTTATGTGTTTGGGGGATTTTAATGCCATTAGATGCCCAGTAGAGAAAGTTAGGGGTTCCTCTTCCTGGACTGGTCCTAAGCATGTCTGGTTCTTCTTTTCTGGGGGTGTAGCTCGACTTTTCATGCCCCCTTTCGGAAGACAAATAAGCCCTACAGTATCGGACTCTCGCGGTTCTGAATCTAATCTCATAAGTGCAATGTAAAATAGATAAACACCAAAGAGTCCAAATCCGACAAATCTTTTGGAAAATTGATTTTGAATCAAATTGCCAAAAATGGACTGCTTTGCCAGATACAGAATTGTCACCTAAATATTTTTGAAAATTTTAGGAAACCCATAACTCGTGCCAAAGGCCACGTGTCCGTCATTACCAAGATTGTCTCGGCTCAGGAACTTAGGTACGAGACGGAAAGGTCATGAATTGAGCATCCTCGCTCGCCCAATCGAAGATCTGCTTCTACTAATCATGATGTGATTCTTATCTACATTATATGCTCTTGTTCCAATTATTAGACTAGTGTTACTATGTAATGCGCACACACACAAATATAGACTAGTTTGCAAAAATTGGAACACTTGATTTCATGTTTATTTTGAAAAGAGTTTGTGAATTTGTCACTCGAAAAAGTGGGCTAAAATGAACATTAATCAAATTATCCCAAGTTAAGTAACTAGCCTTCATCCACAGGCATTCAAATAGTTTATTATTTAAGCATTTAGCCTCATGGAAAGCAAGCTAGACATGGCAAAAATCACACACATGCGATATGCTAATGCACAAAAATGCCCACCTAATACTCCAAGCCAAAAAGATGAAAGAGTTAGAACAATACATGATCCTAACTTATGTAATATGACTAATGCAACACATGCGATATGCAATTACTAAGCTTGGCTACTAATATGGCATACGGATCAATTCGATAGCATGCGGTCTAAGCACGTATTCAAAGAATGTTTAACTAACAATGCAACTTAGAATGATGAACCGAGCCTTGGTGCATGCAAAACAAGTTGATGCAAACATGGAGAATGCTAAACAAAACATGATGCCCTATTCTAACCATCATAAGTATGTAAATAAAAGGAAGAAAGACGTGGGGTTGGAAGACATACACATTATTACAACATTGCACCCTCACGCAAGAGGATCTAAATAAACTAACTAGATAGCTAATTAACTAGCTATTACAAAACAAAATGAATAAATTAGCTAAGCTACTTAACTAATTATTACAACAACAAATTAATAAACTATTCTAGCTAATTAACTGATTATTACAAGACAAAATTAAATAACTAGTTTAGCTAACTAATTAATTACAACATGAAGTAACCAAATTAACTATTCTAATCACTCCTTCTCAGGAAACGGGGAATGCTTATGCATGCGCGAACTTTTCACCCGAAAAAGCCACTGTTTATGCTGTCAAATGCCTTTGTTGCACAGTAAAACACTTGCACTATTTTTCACCTCTGAACCAACTCTATTTTGCTAGAAAAGGACACTGTTGGATTTTGCAAAGGTGGCCAGCAAGCTAGAAATGATGGCCTGCCGTCCACAAGTGATGGCCTACCGGCCACTGATGACTGGATTTTCCTGCTGCAACAGAGAGCAAACAGAGCAGAAACAGGGTATTCTCAGGGATTATTTGCACAATTCACCCCTCCTTATCATTTGAACAGCTCAAAGGAGTAGTAAACTAGATTCACAAACTATTAATCGATGCAATTTCATTGCATGATGGCCTATGAACCAAAGGGTGCAAGTTCAATAAATGCAACAAATAAAGATTCTCAAACCTCCTCCCTATCATGGATTGATCAAGGAAAGTGGTTGACAATGACTCTTGAACTATTTTCATCACTAATGAGTATGAAACGACTCAAGACTCAAGGGTTCAATTAACATCTAATTGAACCCAAACCAAGTTATTATCTTGCATCATTTTAGTCCAAGTTTTATTATTCCATTTTAATTACATTTCCATTGTTTAATTCATTAAGTCCAAAGGTGAGCTTTAAGTCCTCTAATGGAGAGAAGTGTCAAACCAAGAGTTGGCTTAAGGCATGAAAGAGATGTCATGCCGTTAATAATGAACCCCTAAAAGAAATTAAACCATTAAGCATAACAACCTCAATCTCAAGCTTAAAAGAACAATAGGTTTGAAACAACTCTCAAAGCAAAGCAAAAGCCAAGAAATGAGGGAGGTTGCAGAGGTGATTAAAGATGATCACAAGTAAGGAAAGCATGAAATAAATGCTATCATGGTGGCTAAGGCCTAAACCACCAACCCTATAAGGACAATTGCACTATAAGCATACAATACAAAGCTCAAATGACACTAACACATAAAAACAGTCCTAATACACAATAAAACAGTGTTGGAATTGAAGTAAAAATAGCTAAAAGAATAAGCTAAAATAATGGAAAATTTAAGCTGGTAAACAAGCCAAAGGAGGGGTGGCTAACCCCTCCATTTTTGGGACCTCAAAACATGACTTTTAGCCTCTGAAAAACTCTGAAATTCAGTGGTAAAAAGCCCAAAAAAGTTGAGAAAAGAATGGGAAACACAAAGGCTAAAGCTTATAGAATAAGGTTCAAAGAAGAGTAGTTAACCCCTCCACCTTTGGTAGTTTTAAATCACAAGTTTCAGCCCATAAAAACAGTTGAAAAACAACAAGAAAATATAGGAAAGAAGTAGTGCAAAGGAGCGAATAGTTATACCTCTTGAAGAGGAATAACACTTTTGTTCACAAACCAACAAGTTCTCACTCTCAAGGGCTGAAATTTAGACTCAATAATCTCAACAATGAGAGCTCCAATATTGGTTTAGAAAGTGTAGAGAGAGGGTGTATAGGTTGCAATATAGAGATAGAGAGAATTCCAAGTTTTGGAACTTTTGGAAATTTTTGTAACCTTAAATCAAGAAGGAAGGCCTGGTATATATAGAAAAATAGCCCTTCAGGTCAAAAATATTATGCCTAGAACAGTTGGAGCTTTTAGGGACGGTTGGCCAAAAACATCTGTGTTTTTCACCAATGGCCAGCAAGCCAGAAGTGTGAATTGCTGGCCACAAAAAGTGGCCTGCCGACCATAGAAAATTTGCTTCCAGGCCCGGCTTTAAATGGGCATATCTCCTTCATCCGGACTCAATTTTAGGTGATTCTTGAGTCTAAATTGAAGCCCCGAAGTCTAATTGGCAGCCTCACATCTAAATTCTAAGTGTGCAAAGAGATATGCCTATTTTAGTGAAGGTTGCTCATTTCTATCTTAATCGGATTAATGCCTAACTTCAAACAACCATATCTCCCTCATCAGGACTCGGCTTTAGGAGATTCTTTAGTCTAAATTGAAGCCCCGGAAGTCCACTTTCCAATGATGGTAACCCCACAACTAAAGTCTAAGTGTACAAAGAGATAGGCCTGATTTAGTTAAGGCTGCTCAGTTCTCTCTTAACGATTCCATGCTCAACCATTTCCTCAACTAATTTTCTTCCCTCTCCTCTAATTTTCTTCAACTCCAAACCTATACATAAGAGGTTTTAAAGATTTTTCAAAGAGGTCACCTTTCTTCCATTTATTTCCACTTTGTCCTTACTCGATTTATCGAAAAGTGCAACTTTTAAACGAAATGCGAGCCTCGGAACATCGTAGAAACATTTGGAAAAATATTTCGAAAGAGAGGGTTTTAAGGTTTAAAATTGTTTTGGTCAAAAACGTTTTGGTCAAAATGGGGTGTAAGGTTAGGATTTAGAAGCTCTTCTTGTTGAATAAATCGAACATTTGTACAACATAACTTTCATCATCAAGTGATCAACCTGGCGCGCCCAAGTCTTAAGGGCGGTGAAAAAGGAGGTGTCTACAGGGGGTGAGCAATCTATGTGGTGTCAATGGGTCAAATCTTATTTGTTAAAGGGTAGAAGTTTCTGGCAAATCAAGTGCCATCAGACACCTCTTGGGTTTAGAGGAAAATCTTAGGGCTTAGACCTATTATTTATTCTCACATGAAGTATATTGTTGGGGATAGGCAGAGGATTTTCCTCTGGTATGATAATTGGCACCCCCTTGGCTCTCTTTGGGCTAAGTTTGGGGATAGGATCATGTATAATTCTACTCTTAATGAGGAATCTAAGGTTAGTAGGATTGTCTCTAATCTCTCTTAGAAGTGGCCTTTTTCCATTATAGCGGACATCTGTGGGCTGATTCAGTCCACTCCACATTCTCTTATCCTTGGCAATGGGCCTAATAAGCTTATCTAGATTTCATCTCCTAATGGGGAATTTTCCATCAAATCTGCTTGGAATGCTTGGAGGCTCTCTTTTGATAAGGTCCATTGGTATAATTTGTTGTGGAATGCTATGTCCATCCCTAAGGCAAGTTTTATTACTTGGCTGGCCATTCAAAATAGACTTAACACTGGGGATAGACTTAAACTTTTTGGCATTTCCCCTATTGCTACTTGTTCTTTGTGCCAGTATCATACTGAGAACCATTCCCATTTGTTCTTTTATTGTCCTTTCTTTGAGAAAGTTTGGCAAAATGTGTAAAATAAACTAAATGTGGCTTGGCCTATGATGCAATGGTCTGACCTGGTTTCTCATATCAGCAAAACTACTAAAGGTAAGTCTCTTTGTTCCATAATCTCTAGACTTGCTTTTACCTGCTTTGTCTATCTCATTTGGCTTGAAAGGGATAATAGAATTTTCACCACAGAGAAAATCCCTGAAGAAGCTATTGCTTTGAATATTTTTAATATGATCAGGTTCAGAGTCTTGTCACTTAAAAATGTTAAGAGAACTTCAAATGATGAATGGTTCTTCTCCACCTGGAGATTGCCATATTCTATTCTTAAAACAATCCCCTCACTGTGAAATGTTGTATATATGTTGCTAAATTTTGCAGGTGAGGGTATACGTATCTTTGGAAGCTGCATCTCTAAGACATTGTGTGTGAAGTGTTGGGGAGGTTTTGTGGGTTGAGTGTGGTGAGATCTCTATATCTAAGGTTGAGTGACTGTAAGCTAAATAAACAAGTTTTTCCTTAACTGTTTTGTTTGTAGGTTGTCAAGCTGGCCTTATCTTAGAGAAAGTGGGTTGAGTGTTTGTGAGATCTAAATTAGGCAGTGGAGGATTTGTGAGCTTGAGGGTTGAGTGATGTGAGTACTAGTTATAATATGTTTCTAACGGTTGTGCCTGTAGGTTACTAAGCTAGTACTTTGTGTGAGGGAGTTATTTGTTGAGGGTTGAGTGAAGAGAGATCTACATTCTTGGAGAGCTTTTTTCTTTATTTTTCTTCTTCTCCTCTGTGCTTAACTAATCTTTGCTGAGCTTGAGTACCTATATGTGGGTTGAGATTGTGAGGTAAGATAAAATGAGTCCTGTTACAGATCTGAGCATAGTTTCTTGTAGGGTTTGTTTATCCTTATTGGTGTTCACAGGCAAGGATGGATCTAGGGGGGGCGACCACACCCCCAAAAATTTGAAAAATATCATATATTATACTAGAAATTTTAAAATAATTTAAAATTATAGGAGTTCGCACCCCCAAATTTTTTTTAGATAATTTCAAAATTATATAGAGTAACCCCCCCAATTTGTAGTTTGATAAACATGTTCAGTGCTACTTGTGCAATCCTAAGAAACATAATTAATGATAGAAGCAAATCGAATCAACGAGCTGAGGCAGATGGAGTTTATAATTCCATTACATCTTTTGAGTTTGTCTTCATCTTACATCTTATGAGGGATATCATGGAGATTACTGATGATCTTTGCCAAGCTTTGCAAAGTAAATCTCAAGATATATTAAATGCAATGCATTTGGTGTCTACAACGAAGATACTTATTAAAAAATTTAGAGAAGATGGATGGGTTCCACTGTTGGAGAAAATTAAATTATTTTCTAATGATCATAGTATACAGATTCCTGATATGAGTTGTCCTTATAAAGGAGGCCGAGGTCAGTCTCATTCTGAAAGAGATCAACTCACCATGGAACATCATTTTCGAGTTGATATTTTTATGGTTACAGTTGATTCTCAGTTACAAGAATTAAACAATAGGTTTAAGGAAGATGTAATGGAATTGTTTGTTCTTAGCTCAGCTTTGGATCCTAGGGATGGTTATAGATCATTCAAAATTGAGGATATTTGCAAACTTGCAAATAAATTTTATCCCATGGATTTCTCCGAGCAAGAAAAATTGCATTTGAAATATCAGTTGGAAAACTATAAGCTTAATATTTCCATACTTCCCGAGTTTCAGAAGCTGTCAACCATTTCTGAGTTGTGTCAAATGTTGGCAAAAACAAAACAAAGTCAACAAGTTATCATTTTATTGATAGATTGATCCGCCTTGTGTTGACTTTTACTGTTCAACTACTACATCAGAACGTGCATTTTTAGCTATGAAACTCATTAAGTCTAAATTGCGCAATAGGATAGAAGATGGTTTTCTGGCTAGTTACTTGATTACGTACATTGAAAAAGACATTGCTCGAGGGTTTGATGTAGATTCTATCATCCATGCTTTTGATATTATGAAAGAGCGTCGAGTTCAATGGAAGATGCCTAATTTTAATAAATAAATGCATGTAGAAATAGTTACTACTTTTTGTAAGTGAATATGGGCAAAAAAATATTCTCAATTATATAATCATCTTTTCGTACTCAACTATGTTGACAAGGAATATATAGTTCAATATTTTATCGTAACATTATTGATTTTTTTCATGTTAGTAGAAATTGTTATTGAACTTCAAATTTTATTTGTTAGAGGTTGAACGTACTTTGGCCCTCCCAAAATCATAATCCTGGATCTGTCCCTGTTCACAGGTAGTGCTGAGGTATATTGGAGGTTGCTCTGTTTGGTGAGAGCTTGAAGGACATCAAGAGGGCCAGGCTGCCAATATGCGCCAACCCTTTTAGATGTTCTCAAATAGGATTGTTGGTGTCTTTATTATACTAAATTTGTACAGATATGCGTCTGCTATCTCTGCTACAATGCAATATCTTGCTGCTCTGTTGATCTGTTGCTATGCTGCATGCTGTTGTGCTGTCTTGTTTTGGGCTGCTGGGCTCTTTTGGTTTGCTGTTGTGCTGATATGTTGTGCTCTTTTGGTTTGGTTTACTGCTGTGCTGATACGCTATAATTTGTTGCGTTGTTGTGTTGTCTAGCTGTGCTCTTTTTCATCTGTATTTTGTTTTTTGTTCAGGGTGCCTGTTTTATGTTAGATATGGTTTTTGAACAGAAGTATGGGTTAGATAGTTTAAGATTACTTTGTGTCTGGATGCTAGCCTTTTGTCTTAGCCTTTTCTTTTGGTTTTAGCTATTCGTCTTTTGCTTTGTATAATTCTGGAGGGCCTGGGGCATCTCCTTGTAATCTTGTAATTTTTCTATTTTTATTTTATGACTTATTCACCCAAAAAAAAAAAAACTTTCCATGTAATCTTTATTAATTTTGTAACAGCCATTATAATTCCTCAAGCATAAGAGATTTTTCTTCTTACCACTATGTGAAGGTAAAATGCTACTATGAGGAGGTGCTCACGTGATGAATCAAACTACCTATGCCTTGGTGTACCCCAACTTAATGTTGTTTTCGGCCTACTCATGTAGCATGTTTGTACATTGTTAAAGCATTGTAATACACTCCTTTGTCAATTAAGGCACCATTTGGCATAATTTATAAAAGTGCTTTTTTTTTTATCTTTGTCGTTTTTTAGTCATATTATCTCTTTATCTTTTTACAAATATTTTTGTTAAAAATTAAAAAGTATACTTATTTAGATCATCTTAAATACTTTTTAAATAATGCTCTTTTATTTCTAATTTATAATGCTAATTGTACATTTTCTAGTACTCGTTTATTGCACTATTTCTATTGTTTGCTTATCTACTTGCTCAAAGATGTTTGAACCAAACACCCGAAAACACTTGGTTATCGCCTCTCCAAATCCAGCCAGCATATCCATACGCTAGTCACTACGAACCATCTCCTAGCCATGTCACGTGGCGCCCTCAAGTCTAACTATTAGATCTCATACAAACAGTATCATTTTTTAGGTCTAGTTTGGGAAGTATTTTTTTTAATATTGGTTTTTTAGGCTTCGTATGGAATGTGGATTCGGAATTAAATTAACTAATAAAAACAAAATAAGCTAATTTAATCAATAAGATAAAAGGTCACATTTAAATTATAATCATTTTACTTATCAAAAGTTTATCCTAAATAGAAATTTTTAAAAAGTCAGGCTAAAAAAGTATCCCAAACGAATTCTTAGCCAAAATAGGAAATGAATAAAATTAATATGCTTAGAAATGATTTTTCAGTTTTTTATGAAAAATGTACAAAAAAAAAATAGAATGAATGGAAATGAATCTTTGATTTTGTAGAGTGAATGAGAATGATTTTTTGCATTTTTGTTTGAGCTAAATTTTTTTTGACATTTTATATTTGTGACTAATATAGTCCCTTGCCAAACAACACTTTAGTAGACAAAACCAAAAACAACTGACAACCATAAAAATGAGCTTTCTATATTTTTTTTCTCTTTGTTTAACAACAAGCTTCTACATCTCCTTCAACAAAATATTTAAATTATACAAACATTATAAATTTTCACAAGGTTCAATTTATTTTAATTTTTAAAAAATTAAAATAACCTTCTTACTTTTCATCAAAACTTGTTGATTTTCAATTTTATACTTAGATTTAGCTGCAACTTCACCTTTATAAAAAATTTCATTAGTGATTTAATTTGAAATAAATAAATAAAAAGATTTGGGCCTATTTTTAAAATTTTCTAATGTTTATTCGCGTTACTTTGATTTTAAATCCACTTGTGTTTTTGTTGTGCATACTATGGCTTATTTTGAGAAAATGATAAAGAGTGATTTTTTGACTTTTAACTAAATTTTTGTCTTTTTTAAACAAATGATTTAGGAAGTTGGTAAAAAGTTACTTTTGATTTTTTTTATTAATATTTTTTTATGATGTCAAATCACAGGAAAATGACCAAACTACCCCCATTTATTTAAAATATTTACAATTTCATTCATGTAACACATTTTGATCCATGAGGGGTAAAATTATAATTTCACCATTGGATAAAAGCCAACTTCCTAAATGAAAAAAAAAAACCAACTTTTGGCTTTTGCTACTAATCCAAAAAAGTGACTAAAAACCATGTTGCCAAAACACCCCTATGTGGGGGTGTTTGGAAAGTTACTATTTTAGTAAGCTATTTTAGTTTTTGACTATTTTGGTAGGTTAAAATTTTTATGTTTGGAAATATGATTAGATTTTTTTTATAGTTAGATGTGATGTTTGTGAAAGAAAAAGTGAAATGATTATGAGTTTAATGTGATATTTTGTCTTATTAGTTATTTTAGTCTATTTTACCTTTTAGTACTATTTTATAGCATCTTCAACGGTGAACTTCTTTTTTCATCAAATCTGAGTAAAAAATGACTGGTTTCACCAAATCTGATATTACTAGCTCCAACGGTTCATCAAATTCCGTATCAAATCCCGTGGGTCAACCGGTTAGTCGACCAGTGGGTCGACCGGTAAGCGTAAATATATTTTTGATTTTTTTTTGCAGCTTTAAACGCTATGTGAATACCCTGAATAATTTCTTAGTGCAAGCCCAGATGATATTATCTATATGTTAATTGATTTTCCCCTAGTCATCTCTCTCTTGAGAGACTCCAACCGTCATGAATACACGCTGCAATCATCTTGTGCTGAATCACATTTCAATTTCTTACCAAATGTTCCTATCCTGTTCTGCACAACCCTGTGTTTTTCATTTCCCTTCCTTCCAAGAAAATGAAAACAAATCAAACCCTCAACTGCCTCTTCGACCACCTTTTTGCAAACCAAAACCTCCACCTTCTAATTGACAAGATTTGCCATAAACACAATTTCAGATTCATCAATTCAAACAATTTCAAATGTTTGCTAGTGGGTTGACCGGTTGGTTGACCGACCGGTCAACCGGTAAGGCAAAATATAATTTTTTATTTTTTTTTTACCTGTTTGAATCTTTTTTTGACCGGTTTGAACCTACCTATTTCAAAGGAATTCGGTCGACCGGTTGGTCAACCGGCCGGGCAACTGGCGGGTTCACCAGTTCCTCCCTCCAACAGTCACAAACAGTGTTTTGATGAAATTAGTATTCTGTCCTCAGTTTGATGAATTGTTTGGTGAAATCTCATTTTGATATCGATTTGGTGCAACCGTTGGAGCACCAAACAGTAACTTTTTCATCAAATTTTAAATTTGATGTCAACTTTGGTGAACCGTTAGAGATGGTCTCAGTCAAAAATAAAAAGCTAAAAAAAGCTTTAAAAAGAAAATTATAATATTTCGTTACATTAAACTAAATAAGCAAGGAAAAATCTACGGGAAATTGAAAGGACGTGCAATAAACTTTGATACACAAAGTGGGTGTTTGGGAAGTAGGTTTTTATATAGGTTTTTTTAATTATAGGATATTATTGGGAAAAAAAATTTTGGTGTTTGGGAAGATAGTTAGGTTTTTTTGTAGTTGGATGTGATGTTTTGTGTGAGAAAAAATGAAATAATTATGGGATTAGATGTGATATTTTGTTTGGATTTTTTTTTTTTTTTTTTTTGGATTTTGCAAAAACTTTGTCTTTTAGTGGAAAAAAATCAAAAAAAAGCCCAAACAAAAATCTTCCCAAACACCGCCAAATTGAATGAGAATTGTAGATAAAATTTAAAAGTAGAAATGGTAGAGGTTAATAAAAAATGAGATATACTAATATTATAAATGGAAAAATTTTAGAAATTCATAACTTTAATTTTTTGAATTCACTAGTAAGTGAGTTGCCCTATATATATATGTGACAAATAAAAAATTGACACTGTTATATCACATTGTGGGTTAAATTAGGAGACTTTTTTAGAAGTTTCAAACATTTTCTATTAGAAAAATTATTAGGAAAAATCAGAGAAACTCAACATACTTATGTTTATGCACTCCAAATAAGTATTAAACTAGTTTCTTAACCGTATTATGTACATATTGTACTTAAAATTTAATTTTACATAAATGTAATTCAGAGGATTTTATGTATAAAAATTATTATTATTATTATTTATGCACAACAATCCAAGACAATCACAAATATGTAAAAATATTTATAGGAAAGTAATTACATTATAAGAAAATGTTTACATCATCAAACACACCACTAACCCACAATAGTTAGAAAATCAACAAAGCATAATAGTTCTAACACACTGCCAATCAAGCAAAGTCCAACCTCCATAATAGAGGAGAAATAAACTAACCACCACAAAGTGTATCAAATTCTTCGTCATAGGAATTAAATCAAAAACCTCACATCACAAAAGATGTTGTACAATCACTATACCAAATCCCTAGTTAAATATTTATAAATATATAGCTTTACATTGCGCAGGTTTTTTAAAACTCTCCATTTCATTCCATAGGATTGTGTGGAGAAGTGGTTTGGAAATACTCTTCAGATCCTGGGAGACGCTAGTGATCCTCAGCTAGTCACCTGAAAAGATATAAACACTCCGGTCGGGGGTGCCGGAATTAGCACTCCGACGGACAAGTCAGTTCAGACACTCAAGATAGCTTGTTTACTAAGTTAAGTGAAGTGATTCTTGCATACCTTTCTCAATCCATTGTTCCTGTATTTATACATGTTCCTTTTGATCCTCGGGGTCAGGGCCTACTTTTTAATCATTGTCCTTTCTCTTATTCGGCTCTAAGGATCTATACTTATTCGGCACATATATTATATTCGGCTTCCCATTCTCGTAGGATACAGCCGATTAATATCAGTCTTCTAAGGTACGCACCTTCTGATTTTGCCATTATTCGGCTCCCACAATTGCCCCCCGAACTCCCTATTGACGGTAGTTAATCGGCGTGTTTGGTCATGAATTGGAAAAGTCAAAATATGTCAGGCGGCTTCGCGTACCCCAATACAGATGTCAGAATGCGCACACTTTTTCGGTCATTATTACACTTTCTCGCCTCATTCGTGCGTCTCGCATTTATTGCGATTTGAAATTTCAGTCCTTTCGAGTGCACATTTCATCAAGTATTCGAGACTCTTGGACCGTCAGCGGGTATCCCTTCTCTTACTCGCATTTTCTGTAACTCTTCTCCGTCTACCCTCGTCCCCCTTGCTCCTCGTAAGTCTTCTTCTCTTTCTTTGCAATCCTACTTTCTGTTTGTTATTTTAATTTTGGCGAACCCTTGATTCCCTGCGAAAATGGCTAAACACTTGAAAGACCTCCTTTCTGAGGGTCGTGTTTCCGGATTCCGGCAACACTTTTCCATCCTCGACGATGTTCATCTATCTCTAGTGACGGACAATACTCTAGATATGGAGAGAGAGGATCGAAATTCAATCGTCTTTCCTCTCCTATCCATTGCAGAGGGTGGGGTCCGTTTTCCCCTACATCCATTCCTTAGGGTCGTCCTCCGCCATTGGGGTCTGATTCCTTCTCAGCCCAACGTGAACTTTTTTCAAATCGTAATGGGGATCGTAGAGTTGAACCGGCGCCTCAGGATCGATCTTGGCATTCCGGCCATTCGGCACTGCTATGCTTTAGCCAAATCTTCCGGTCGGCTTGGGCGGTACTTTCTTAGGGCCAAGGATACTGACCATCATTTGGTAATCATGCTTGCCAGTTCTGGTAAGCGTGTGGATGACATAATGGTCAATGTCCAAGGGAACTGGGAATTTGGCGAAGGCGAGGGTCGCCTAGACCCTATTCCCAGATGAAGGGGTGAACCAGGTTGCCGTGTGTCTCCTTGCGTTTATTGAACTTTTCTTTCACTCGGCCTTCTCTCCATGTCTAACCCTTTGCCTTTGCAGGTAGTAAATTGAAGAAGATTCTGGTTTCTACTGACGACGCAGATTGCGGTCAAGACTCGAATACTTCGCGTTCAAACGCATGTATAAGGGAGAGCGGCCCACATACTTCTTTGATACGAGCCTACTTATACTACTTTTTCAGCCGCTAACAACATTTCGATTCCATCCAGCGATCAACACCTTGCGACTCTTATCTTCCCTAGCTTCAGAAGCCTTAGGCAAGTTGGTGTCGAAGCTTCTGATTCGGGGCAAGACGTGGAGCTGGTGGTAGAGGTAGTCGCCGAACCAGCCAGAGAGTTCGCTGAGGAGGCCGAAAAGGTTGACGAGGCCTTAAACTCGGCGTTTGAGGCAGCCAGACTTAGTTAGCCTACCTCGCCGTCCACTTCGGGTCGGGCGGAGTTTTCTTCTGGAGATATTTTGGAAGTTTGGGAGACCTACTCGGCGATTTTTTTGAAGGTATGGCTGGGGAAAACCTCACGCAAATGGCTCGAAAGAAAAATGCCGAGCGAATGGCCACCCGGAAAAAGGCCGAGGCCGCCCGTTCTGGACCTACCTTGATTAAGTCTTTCGAACCTGTTATTGAAGAGCCGGCTCAGATTGTTGCGGCCGAAACGGCAAAAGAGGGTGAACAACCGGTCATTGAAGAACGGTTGATTCCGGAAGAGCGGGGCAAGAAGGGTAGTGCCGAGGGATGGTCCGGTTCAGAAGATAGTCCTGCTGACAAAAGGCCTCACTTAGAAGACTCGGACGTGGTTCTTCCTTTCATTGTTCAGCCAAAGATTAGAGACACGCCGATTTCCTCTGACACATCCATCATTACCAACCCAGCGGTAGCCTTGAGCCTGGTGGCTTCAATCTCCCTACCAGCTAATAAGGCATCCTGTCATGCCGTACCGGATTTGGTGGCCGTAGCCCTATCTGCGCAGTCGGCCATTTTGGTAAGTGAACTTGACTTGTTTTGATTTTGGCTGCCTATGGCATCTAACGATCCTAACTCGTTTTGCAGACGGTCGGCAGGATCACCGACTTGGGCCATCGCCTACACGATGCCCTTGAGAGGATTGACCGTTCGCAGTTAGAAGTGGGCGATCAAAAGAGCAGGGCCGAGTTTGAGATGATGAGAGCCGCAATGGAGACTGCACGAGCCGAAGCCGAATTAGAAAGGGCTCGAACTACCGATCATCTCTGTTCTGAAGCCGAAGATAGGGTGAACACGAGCAAAGAATCGCTTAGGCTAGCCGAAGAGGCGCTTAACAAGGTGGAGACTGAGTTAGCAGAGTTGAAGACGGCCAAGGAAAAGACAGAATCTGAGGCTTCTGCCGCATTCGAAGCAGGAAAAGGCGCCGCCTTCAAGGAATACGTAAATGAAGTCCCCAAGTTTGAGAATCAGGGATTCAAACATGGGTGGCTTAAGGCCCCTGATGCCGCTGGGATTACATTGGTCTTGCCAATTCCTTATGAGCAGGTGGACATTGAGCCACTTGAGTTTGACCCCGAGGATTGATCTGGGAGTCATTCGAATTTTATGAAATGCTTTCCCTTTTGATGTATGTTTTTGTTTTAAGGACTTTTGTTGGTTCCGAGTAGTTTTCATGTATAAATTGGTTACTGTCTGCGATCAATTTATTAATGAAAATTACCTTGTCGTTTCACTACTACTTATGCGCAGATTGTGATGTTATGTTGGTGAAGAAATTTTTGCCTTTCACTACGTTAGATAAAATAATTACTCTGTTGAGCTTTCTACGATTGAATATCTTGGCAATATTGACTTATCATTCGTATGCCGAATAGTTTGTGGGTATTACGCTGGTGAACCGATTCATCGGCCGGCTAGGGCATTTAATCCGAATAGATTGATTAATCTGCCCTTGCCCCAGGCAGTGCATAATCATTTCGGGCACCGGATAAGACGAACTCAGGAGCTTTGAAGTCGATTCCTGGGCCGAATGGAGCACTTCAGCCGAATATATTGATAAATCTATCTGCCCTTGCTGTAACGCCCTCAAAATAATACATAAAACCCATTAGTTTAGACATGCATTGATACAGGAGAAATCAACCAATTTAATTCCTCAGAGTAGTTCTTACAAAAGTATTACATGTTAACAACAATGAGAAATGCCCTCACAGACTTTTCCAAGTTAACACTTGGTTACACAGAAGAAGAGTACTGACTCTATACAAAAGAAGCCCTTGGCTTGATATACATGTAATACAAACAGAATACACAAAAAGAGTCTTCAACTCTCATCATCATCCAAGCTATGTCCTTCGAGGTAGCATGCTACCTGTACTTGAAAATGGTGTCCCATAAAGGGTGAGCCAACGCCCAGTAGAGATATGCTAAACACAGTGTGAGCAATAACTAAGACATCAGCAATTGATAAACGTTTAACTCACATAGATCAATTTATAATTCCATTTCCATTACATGACAACCGTATTCATGTCTCATTTCGCCCATTTCTCATCATTTTCAATCTACATCAACGGCTCAAAACCTGGCCAACCACTTATAAGGGACAGCGTCTCATGTTAAACACTTCCCGTTTTACAATAGATAAACATACTAGTTGTATCAACATCTCGACAAATAAGCATACAAGTTGTATCCACATTTCAACAGATAAGCATATTAGCTATATCAACACTTCCAAAGATAAGCATACGAGCTGTATCAACACTTCCATAGATAAGCATATTAGCTGTATCAACACATTAACTGACAAGCAGATGAGCTGTATCAGTGGAGTCCATCCCCTATCTCCTCCCAATCAACATCCGGTTTAGAGGTCCATCCCCTATCTTCCCCTAAACCGTGGAGTACATCCCCTATCTCCTCCCACACACACAATGTATACACATATAAGTCATATACACAATCAATCAATATATAATGTTAATGTATTCTATCAACCGTCATACTCTATGACATAGCCAATCGATTAGTTTTAATTTGCCTAATCATCATGCATTGTCTACAACAATCAAAACTACCCTCCACCGGTAGTCCAAGCAGTTATTTCTAAACAGAAAATAAGGGCTTCAACAGATAAAATATCAATGTTTTCGAAAATGAGCGATTTATAAATCCAACTCCACCATTCCACAATATAACGAACCAATTTCATTATTTCCAACTCAATTCCAGATAACAACAACTTTTCCAAATTAATTATGGCAATTAACTTATACAACAAATTAGGGCCTTCTCCCCCATTCTTCATTATTCACCCCAAAGATCAATAATCAACAACCAACCACTAGAACATCATTTTGAAACTCAAATACATCTTTAAGAATCAAAATCACAAAACCCTCATTCATGCTTTTGAAGCCCTAAGTCCCAAATCAAACCATTTAAACAATAGACTCAAATCTATGTTAAAACCCATAAGAGTGAGTAGGAATCCTACCTCAAGAGATGATACCCAAAGGAGAAGATAACAAAACGGTTGCTCCAAATCACAAGTTTTACGGATCAAAATGTAGCCCTCGACGATCAACAACCTTTTTGTAAAGGCCAAAGATGAGCAAATCACTCCTACTAGATCAATACGTAGAGAGAAGGTAGTGTTCTAGAGTGAGAAGCTCAACAATGGTGTTTTTGAAAAGTAGGAGAGAGAAGAGAATGTGAAAAAGTGATTTAAAATGTCAAAACACGGCGCTTTAACCTGCCGCCTCGCCGAGCGGACTTCACAGACTCCGCTAGAGCCAAGCCCCGCCGAACGCCGGATGCACACTCTCAAGATTCACAGACAGTTCTCGCCGAGCGCCAACTCGCCGAGGCACAACAAACTCCCGCCGAGCGCTAATCCTCGCCGGCGTCCAACACTACACAGGAAATACTAGATAGGTGTATTCTCCGCTCGAGCGCCCAAATCCCCGCTCGAGTGGACAAGCCAAAACCTGGGCAACTAGACTTGGTTCCTAAGCTCAATCAACCTGCTCCAAACCTTCCCAACACAACCCAAGATTCAAAAATAGAGGGTAGAGGATATAAACAAGGTATAGACAACAACCAACTCTACGGAGTCTAAGTCCGGATACAACAAATAAAAAAGAAAACCGGGATCGCTATAACCTCCCCCCCTTAAAGAATTTCGTCCCTGAAATTAAACACAAGTTTTTCGAAAACAGGTTTTCTCCATTCCCAACAATATTACCACATAATATTAAACATTCCGACCCACTACCAGTCAATCCCATCTCTTCTCAAGAGGTATTTCACATTATGCATAACAACCTGCGTTATCAACATGCTTTACTTTGAAATTTACCAATTTCAATTCATTCTCCACAATTCCATAACACATACAACATTAATATCATGCTTGCATTTCCACAATATACTTAACATATACAATGTTAAAACAAACCTTCATTTATCAAAACATTCATAATGTTTTACCACGTAAGACATATATAATGTTCTTAAAGCTCAATATTATTACAAAATTTCAATACATGATTACACATCAACAAACATGTCCGGATATTTCTCGCGGACTTCCAACTCACGTTCCCAAGTGGCTTCCTCCACTCCGTGATGTTTCCACAAGACTTTCACTAAATGAATGGTCTTGCCTCGCAAGACTTGATCTCGCCTATCCAAGACCCGAACTGGTCTCTCTTCATACGAGGCATCCTCATCTACCTCTAAGTCGGTCCAATCTAACACATGGGACGGATCCGGCTCATACTTCCGAAGCATACTCACATGAAACACGTCATGCACTCCAGACAACTGTGGCGGCAAAGCTAAGCGATAAGCGACCTTGCCAATCCTCTCAAGAATCTCAAAAGGACCGATAAACCGAGGGGACAACTTCCCACTCTTCCCAAACCTCATCAAACCTCGTCTAGGTGATATTTTCAAGAAAACATGATCACCTACCTCAAACACCAAAGGTCTCCTCCTACGGTCAGCATAAGATTTCTAACGACTCTGGGCTGTAACAAGCCTCCTACGGATAAGCTCAACTTTCTCCGTCGTTTCCCTCACCAGTTCCGGACCCAACAAAGGTGCATCACCCACCTCGGCCCAACAAACCGGAGACCTACATAGTCGGCCATACAAGGTCTCAAACGATGCCATACCGATACTAGACTGAAAATTGTTGTTATAGGAAAACTCCACCAATGGTAAGTGCCTTTCACACGCCCCACTGAAGTCAAGGACACAACCCCGAAGCATATCCTCAAGGATCTGGATAGTACGCCGGACGCCTGCCGTCACCGAGGATGATAAGTCAGACTAAAGGTCAACTTAGTACCCAAGGCACTTTGCAAACTCGCCACAACCTAGCAAGAAACGAGGATCTCTATCCGAGACGATCGCCACCGGGACCCCGTAACCTCACTATGTCCCGAACATACAAGTCGGCAAGATGATCTCAATCTCTCACGCCAAGATAGGAATGAAGTGCGCCGACTTAGTCAACCGGTCTACAACCACCCAGATGGCATCACTACCCTGCTGAGTCCTCGGAAGACCTACAACGAAGTCCATAGTGACATGCTCCCACTTCCACTCGGCAATAGGCAAGGGTTGCAACAAACCCGCTGGCCTCTGATGCTCGGCCTTCACTTGCTGACAAGTAAGGCACTTAGACACAAAAATTGCCACATCTCTCTTCATACGCCGCCACCAAAACTGGCGACCCAAATCCCAATACATCTTAGTACCTCCCGGATGCACTGCAAGGCGCGAATGATGAAACTCTTGGAGTACCTCCTCTCGGCAAGACTCTGGCACGAACAAACGGTCTCGGTATCTCACACTCAGGTCGGGATACACCGTCAAACCCTTCTCAACTTTCCCACTGGAGATCTTATCTCGGAGGGACTCTACTTCAAGGTCACCCCTCTGTGCCTCTAACACTCAAGTCACAAGTGTAGGTTGCGTAACAACAGAAAACAAGACCGCAGCCTCAACAGATTCGCTCAAACGCAAATCGAACTCACCAAGTGCCCCCAACATTCCCCACTCCCGGATGGCTATACAAGCTACATCACCTATGGATTTTCTACTAAGGGCACCGGCCACAACATTGGCCTTCCCTGGATGATAATGCAACTCGAAGTCGTAATCCTCAATGAACTCCATCCACCTCCTCTGCCTCAAGTTCAAGTCTTTCTGTGAAAACAGATATTTCAGACTCTTATGATCCGAGAACACCTCGAATCTCTCACCATAAAGGTAGTGCCTCCAGATTTTCAAGGCAAAGATCACAGCTGCTAACTCTAGGTCATGTGTAGGGTAGTTCTTCTCGTGTATTTTTAGCTGACGTGAGCCATAAGCTACCACTTTCCCCTCTTGCATCAACACACATCCCAAACCCTCTCGTGAGGCATCACAATAGACAGTATAACCCAACCTTCTCTCCGGAATAATCAAGACCGGAGCGGTGGTCAATCTAACTTTCAACTCCTGGAACAACTTTTCACAAGTCTCACTTCATACAAATTTGACTCCCTACCGAGTCAATCTAGTCAACGGCGAAGCTAATCTAGAGAAATCCTTCACAAACCGATGGTAGTACCCAGCTAATCCCAGAAAACTACGGATCTCAAACACACTCTTAGGCTGTGCCCAATCTTGTACTGCCTCAGTCTTGGATGTATCAACAGACACCCCATCCCCGGAAACCACATGGCCTAAGAACTTGACTTCTCCTAGCCAGAATTCACACTTCCCAAACTTGGCATACAGTCTATGGGCTCTAAGCAACTCAAACACCACTCTCAAGTGTTCCTCGTGCTCCTCCTCTGAAGGTGAATAGATAAGAATGTTATCCACGAAGACGACTACAAAACGATCCAAGAATTCCCGGAAGATCCGGTTCATCAAGTCCATAAAAACTGCCGGTGCGTTGGTAAGCCCAAATGGCATCACCAGAAACTCATAATGGCCATACCGCGTACGGAATGCCGTCTTTGGAATATCCTCCTCCCTGACCCTCAACTGGTGGTAACCCGATCTCAAGTCTATCTTAGAGAAACAACGGGAGCCCTTCAACTGGTCTAACAAATCATCTATACGGGGCATAGGGTACTTATTCTTAACCGTAGCCCAATTCAACTTCTGATAATCGATACACAATCTCAAGGCACCATCTTTCTTTTTAGCAAAGAGGGCCGGTGCTCCCCACAGTGAAACACTAGGGCGAACAAAGCCCTTATCTAACAATTCCTGGAGCTGAACTTTCAACTCAACCAACTCTGCTGGAGCAAAACGATAAGGTGCCATAGAAATCGGTGCTGTGCCAGGCACTAAATCAATAGAGAACTCAATCTCCCGGTGAGGTGGCAAACTAACGAGGTCCTCAAGAAAGACGTCCGAGTACTCACAAACTACCTTCAGCAACACAACCTGGGTCTCATCACATTCACCACTCTCAAAGCTAGTAAGTAAACCACTAAACTCACTCCGCCCTCGCGGATCATACCCCGGTGGCACAACGCTACCAACCCGGTCCCCCAAGAAATGGAAACACTCCCCGCTCACGGTACAACAAGTGACCCTCTAACGGTAGCAATCAATAACTGCCCGATATGACGATAACCAGTCTATACCCAAAATAACATCAAAGCCCTTCATGGGCATAACTACAAAAGGAAACGGAAGCCTATGTTCGGCGACCTCTATATCACAACCTCTACATCCGTGTTTCAAAATCAACTCACCCCCAACAGGTGACACTACACATATAGGAGATGCTAATAGCGCTAACTCTAACTCCAACACAAATGCAAATGCAGCAGATACAAAAGAATGAGACGCACCCGTATCAAACAATACACTAGCAACCGAGTTGCAAAACAGAAAGGTACCTCTCACTACTGATGGAGCCGGTACTAGGTCCTGCGCGGAAACAGCATACACGCGCCCTGTAGGCCCCTGGTCCACCTGCTCACCTCTAGGAGCATACTGTCAGCTTGCCGGGACGACGGCCCGAATTGGCCCTCGAGGCCTGCATAGACTGAGCTGGCTGAAATCCCTGCGTCTGGCTAGAACCAGACGCTCCTGAAGTGGCACTCAACTGTGGGCAAAACCTCTTCAAGTGCCCAGGCTGTCCACATAATAGCAAGACAAAGGCTGCCCCCTACCCAAACTCTGACTCTGCGGTCTAGCTGAAGAAGAAGCAGCTCTCTGACCTCCGCCCTTCTGCGGGCAAACCGAAGACTTGTGACCCAGCTGGCCACAAGAATAACAAGTCAAACCTCCCTGATTACCTTTCCCTGAGCCTGCACTCGGCACCGGAAAGGTCGATCTAGCAACTCCGCCCTGAAACTGCTGAAGGTTATAACCCCTCTGTCTCCTACCATCTCCTTGGCCATCTTGGCCCCTCTTGGAGCCTCTGTGTTTCTCCTCCTCTTCTTCCTGCATCATAAGCTCCATATGAGCTGCAGCATCTACCAAATGTCTATACTCTCGTATGTAAGAACCACCAACCCTCAACTTGAGGCCACGCCTCAACTTCCGCTCAAACTCATAGCAACGGCGTTCCTCGGTCGCCACGAGTTCAGGTGCAAACCTGGACAAGCTAGTAAATGTAGCCTAAAACTCGGCCACAGACAAACCCTCCTGCTTAAGCCGCTAAGCGATCCTCGCTTCTCACAGCTGCAGATAAGAACTTCTCCTGGAAAGCATTTACAAACGCCTCCCAAGTACCACCAACACAGACCTTCTCATACTTCCACCATTGACCCGCATCTCCCTTCAACTGGAAGGATGCCAAGGTCACCTTTAGTGTTCCGTCCTCGATGCCAAGCATCTCGAACGTCTTACTCATTTGTTCCAACCACTCGTCTGCCTTTAGTGGCTCCTTTGGATCCCCAACAAACTCCTTTGGGTTAGACCGGAAGAACTCCCTCTTCAAGAAAGAAGGCCCTGCCTCAACTGCCTGATTCCCAGCCCGGACAATTCCCAAAGCTCCTGCTATCTCTCGGGCCAAGGCACTCATAGGCTGCTGACCCGCTGGCTCGGCCACATTGGCCTGACCAACTCCCTCCTGTACTGCCGGAATCTCATCTGGTAAAGGCACTTCCTGCCTCCTAGGCCTACCACGCCTACCACCTCAGTTTTGGCCGGTGGATCAATTTCCCGGCCGGTGGTCATTTGTCAGAGCCGATGGACTTTCTGTTGGGCCGGTAGTTCTTCCCCTTTGTCCCCTGGGCTTTCCATGCTAAGGATTGGGGAATCCCACCACCCTCCAATACCCTCCAGTGATCAATTCTCACGAGGGCGCGCCCATTTGCTTATCGAGTTGTTGTATATTTGCTTATCGAGTTGTATTTCACTCTCTTTAAGTCTTTGTGCTGTTTATCGAGTTGTACTCGCACCTGGTTGAAACGAGTCCCTTTGCTTTGCTTATCGAGTTGTAATTGGTTCACTACCTGATTATTACAATACGATGTTTCGTTTTCAAAACACAGTGTCAATTTGAGTCCTATTATTATGTGATGCCTTGCGATGCGATGCGTAGAACGTGCAAATGCAACACCTTTTGAACAAATAGCTATTTCATTTCCGTCATGTATTTTTGTAAAAATATGCAATTTCAAAAAAAAAGAAAACTGCCTGAGGCATTGCAATGTGCTTAAACTCCTAATAAAAAGGAAAGTAAAGCAGGAGAATGACAGGGTAGCAGAGTACTGGGTTTGATACCAATAACCTCCACTTACGGTCATTGTACCTTCTGCGCCCTTGTTCGGGTTAATTGTGAGGTCTAACACCTTCATCATTCAAGGCAATACAAGGAAATGCATTTTCGGGAATGTAAGTGGATCTTAGAGTTGACCTCAAGCCCTGACTTTTGTGAACGATGCTCGGTACGTACGAAGAACGTCCCTTTCCGTATCCTTTTTATATATCTTGTGATTCCTCGAATCATTTCAATCATACCGTGTTGTAACACATTACATTCCAGCATCATGGGAAATTTGTTTTACCATGTTCAAGTTCAAGTTTTCTTCCATACACATTGCGTGCATGTGTGCATTGCTTTACTTACATGTGTTTAAGTTCCTTTTTATACATATTGCGTGCATGCGTGCATTGCTTTACTTACATGTGTTCAAGTTCCTTTTTCAATCCTACCATTTCTCTATACACGACTCGCGTTGTCACACACTTTCGATTGCTTTGTCATGCATATTGCTAACGACATTGTACCTGTTAAGTTTGTTTTCTTTACAGGCACGATATTGTATGTACGGCTCATTTGAGACCGGTGCAACCAAACGAACCGGACAGGTATTGTATCCTCCGCGTGAGACGTATCGAGGATTACATAATTCTCTTACATCCTTTCTGCATTGTAGTGTAGTCTGGTGTATGTTAGCTTAAAACTGTCGCATGCGTGCTTCATTACAGTTTTCTTTGCATGATCATAAGTTATGCTCGGCTTCTTGCATTGTCTTGCATTTTGCCCCTGCCTTCAGGCGCATACCTTATTTGTCTTGCATGTTTGTCCAAGTCTTCGGCCTCGTCAAAAATGGGTCGTCTCTTGGCTTTGACATTCACTCCCGTCATTGTTATGACTTTCGAGTTCTGTCAAAGAGGGGCAACTGTAGACACCCTATTTTTGACCGTCCTCAAGACTTGGACGTCACCGTTTGAACACTCGGTGATTATCCATGTTTGTGTTCGTCTCGAGTTCCCGGAGGTCTCGGCTGCGCGCCTTGCCTCAAGACCTCCTGACCCGACTACCTCGTGTTCGATTTTGGCACCAAACACCTGTGTTTTTGCCTTCGAGGGCAGGGAATGGCTTGTTGGCCATCCCCACACCCCACCGGCCCTCCCCTATCATCACCGGCTACATATTTTTGCCACCGGCAGTGTTTTCTTAAAACCTTTGGCCGGTCGGCATTATATTTTGCTGACCGGCACTTCTCTTGGCCGGTGACCCCTTTTGGTGACCGGCGTGCACCCTTTGCACCCCTGAGGCATGGTGCATGCTAGCTGTGCCAGCTGGAATGCACCCTCACTTATCCCCGTGCATGGGAGTGACCCCTTTGCACCTTTGAACCCCCAAACCTTCTAGAAGGTTGAACCCTTTGGCCAAGCTTCTTGGAGAAGCTTGGCCAGCTGTCTTAGCTTCTCCAAGAAGCCAAGACCCCTTTGCACCTCTTGACCCTTTCTCCTTTGCTTAGCCACTAAGCTTCTTGGTTTGTTTTTGCCTATATAAGCATTATATCTCTCCCTTTGTGGGAGGTTGGCCATTCTTGAACAAAAAACCAGAGCTTGTGTATCTATATATCTGCCATATATCTCCTCTCTCTAGATTTTCCCTCTCTCTCCTCTTGTGTGTGTGTTTTTAGGCCTAAAAGTGTAGTTTTACCTTACTTTTTCACTCACACACACACTATCACACCTTAGCTCGAGATTGGGAGGCTTGGAGGGTTGTTTCTTGAGCATTTGGACTGATTTTGATCAATAGAGGGTGGCTGGACCAACTGCCCTTCAAGGTTTCTTCAAGGGTGAGCACTTTACTTTAGATTCCCCATTTTTGCAACAAGTTTTTACCTGTCTTGCTTGCTGATTTAGGCTTTGTGTTTAACATGAAAAAGTCTCATATTTTTATGCTTAAGAACTTTTATTAAGGGTGTTTTGTGGTTGGGGGTCGAAATCTCCCTTTTAGGCCTTGTTTGGCCTCTTTTGGTCCCTTTTCCTTAAGTCTTGCTTATGTTGTTGTGTTGATCTTCTCACCACTGAAATCCAGTGGATTTTCAGTGGTGATGAAGGTGGTTTGAAGTCTTGTATAGGGGAGGGACACCCCTCTCCCCTTTGTCCCTCTTTTGTCTTTGTTTTTGGCTCATAAGGGAGCATGCATACATGGTTTGTTTTGGCTTCATTTCAGAGCTTATTTGGTGTTCATATGATGTGTTATATCTCTGTTTTTGGTTGGATTTGTAGCCCTTAGCATGCATCTTATACTTGCTTTGTGATACTCTACTTTGCCTAAAAATGGGCCATGGGTTTTGCCTTATATATCCTCATGTTTTAGCTTGGCTCATTGAAGCTTTTGGTCATGTTTTGTCATGCTTTAGGTCTGTTAGTCACTGATTTTGCCATATTTGGCATGCTTGGCATGGTTGCTTTGCATTTTGGCTTGTAAGCCTTGAGTATGTGATCCTTGAACATGCATTGGTTAGGCTATTTAGGTAATTTAGAGTCATTCAACATGCTATTTCAGTCCCCATGCCATGCTTATATGTCTCCATTTGTCATGCCTTTCATGCTTTGAAACATTGGTCTTTTATGCTTTGAAATGGACATTGTGCATGCTTGCATATTTAAGGCATTTGGGCTGCCATATCAGGGGCTTTGGGGGTTGTTTTACGTGCTAAACATCTGTTTTTGGTTGCTTGATTCATGCCATGGGTGGTCTTGCTAATGGTAGTGGAGTACCCTCTTTTGTGCCTCAGCCTTAGGCCCATTAATTTGTATGCTTGTTGAACATTTCGTCCATGGTTTTAGGCATTTTTGGCCACTGTTTGTAGGTGGGCTGAGGTCTGCCTTTTGTGGTTTTGAACCACCATTGCATGACCATGTTGCATTGGATTCATGCTAGCATGACATCACACTTGCATGTTTGCATATCATTGATTAGTTGCATTTTCATGTCTCAAATCATATGTTAGGGTGCATTTCCATATCTAGTTTATACCACATTTGGCATGGCTTGCATTTTAGTATCATGTTGCATTGTTAAGCCATGTTTGCATAACATGCATTGCATTACTTGGTTTGGGGTGTCAAACCAAGTGTGAGAGACGAGAGGTGTTTGTACTTTAAGTGACAAAACACGTCTCAATTCTCATGTCACTAAGGCCCTTGACTTAGACATGATAGGGCCTTGGTCCTCATTTGTGTGTTGTATGCATCTTTACATTGAATTGCAATCTTGGTCCCTTAGGCCATCATGCATCAAAATGCATAATTGGTGGCCCAAGGACCAAGGGCCATGCTTCCTTGAGTCCCATACATGATAGGGGGCATGGCCATGCTTACATGTGCCCAAAATTCCATACCATACACTATCTGTTCTTGTTACTGTCAAAAACCAGATTCTGCAAGAATTGTTTGCCGACCGGCAATACAGAGTGCCAACCGACAATGTATTGGTGGCCGACAACCTCATAAGCAGCCGACAGATATTTTGTATGGCCGGTGGCCATTTCATCCAGCCGATAGTGTGAAGCAGTATGCATACAAGGTATCCTGGGACTTTGGCAGTCCTTGGAGAGGCAGGACAGTGAAAATAGAGGCGGCAGTGGTATGGTACGGGCTTTCCGGACAAGACGGATCGAGCATGCATCATTCACGCATCCCGAGACAGGGCTGAGGCCCCTTTCTTTTTACACTTGATTTAATTTGATAATTAGAATCTTTGTAATAATTTATTCTGTATTTGGACTGTACTATTTGGGACTGTATATTCTTTTAGTCCCTCCGGGCGAGGGCGAATTTGTAAATAAGTGTGGGTGAGTGTGTGCATGTCTTCCAACCCCACGTTTTTCTTCCCTTTTATTTACCTGCTTATGATGGTAGATTAGGGCATATTGAAAATTAGCATACCTTATGCAATGAATGCGTGCATCCATGCATCTGTTTACATGCACCGGGCTCGGTACATCATACAAACTGTGTTGTATTTTCAATTCCAAATTGAATGCGTGATAGTTGTAGCATTTCACATGCCATGCTTAGGATAGCCGAGCCCGTCGAGATTGCATCTTTGCTTGTGTTGCATTAGCCACTTAACATGAATTAGGATCATGCATATGATTACTAACTAATTTCTGTTTTGGCTTGGAGTACTAGGTGAGTTTTTTATGCTTTAGCATATTGCATGCGTGTGAATGCCACCATAAAAGCATGATTACCATGAGGCTAGCTGCTTATGTGATATAACTGCTTGAATGCCTGTGGATGGAGGTCAAATTATCTAAATTGGGATAATACATTAAAATTGTGAGTTTTAAGCCCACTAGATAGTGGCAAAACCATCTTTTTCTAAAACCCACTTGAGGGTGGCAAAACCTGCATTTTAGCCTACCTATGGGTAGCAAACCATTTTTCAAAACGAACGCATAATGTCTTGTTCCAATTTAGGCGATTTGGTCTATACTTGTTTGCTGTGCGCATAACATAGTAAAACTAGGCTAATAACCGGAATAAGAACATATAATGTTTTCAAAATTAGATATCATGATTAGTAGAGGCCGGTCTTCGGACCGGGCAAAAGGGGGTGCTCATAGCTAACCTTCCCCAATCGTACCCAAGCTCCCGAGCCAAGACAACTTTGGTAATGACGGACACGTGGCCTTTGGCACCGAGTCAGGGTTTCCTAAATTTCCCAAAATAAAATATTTAGGTGGCGACTCTGTATCTAACAAAGCAGTCCATGTTTGACACTACTTTCAAAATCTGTTTTCTCAAAACGATTTGCCGGATTTGGACTCTTTGGTTTAGATTTAGAACCGTGACAAAAAGGGGAGTCCGAACTGTAGCGAGGTCCCTCACGGGCTTGTTACACTATGTCCATGGAGGTGGCATACTACCTGTACCTGAAAATGGTGTCCCATAAAGGGTGAGCCAACGCCCAGTAGAGATATGCTAAACACAGTGTGAGCAATAACTAAGACATCAGCAATTGATAAACGTTTAACTCACATAGATCAATTTATAATTCCATTTCCATTACATGACAACCGTATTCATGTCTCATTTCAGTTTCCATTTCTCATCATTTTCTCAATCTACATCAACGGCTCAAAACCTGGCCAACCACTTATAAGGGACAGGGTCTCATGTTAGACACTTCCCGTTTTACAATAGATAAACATACTAGTTGTATCAACATCTCGACAAATAAGCATACAAGTTGTATCCACATTTCAACAGATAAGCATATTAGCTATATCAACACTTCCAAAGATAAGCATACGAGCTGTATCAACACTTCCATAGATAAGCATATTAGCTGTATCAACACATTAACTGACAAGCAGATGAGTCAGACAAGGAGTCCATCCCCTATCTCCTCCCAATCAACATCCGGTTTAGAGGTCCATCCCCTATCTTCCCCTAAACCGTGGAGTACATCCCCTATCTCCTCCCACACACACAATGTATACACATATAAGTCATATACACAATCAATCAATATATAATGTTAATATATTCTATCAACCGTCATACTCTATGACATAGCCAATCGATTAGTTTTAATTTGCCTAATCATCATGCATTGTCTACAACAATCAAAACTACCCTCCACCGGTAGTCCAAGCAGTTATTTCTAAACAGAAAATAAGGGCTTCAACAGATAAAATATCAATGTTTTCGAAAATGAGCGATTTATAAATCCAACTCCACCATTCCACAATATAACGAACCAATTTCATTATTTCCAACTCAATTCCAGATAACAACAACTTTTCCAAATTAATTATGGCAATTAACTTATACAACAAATTAGGGCCTTCTCCCCCATTCTTCATTATTCACCCCAAAGATCAATAATCAACAACCAACCACTAGAACATCATTTTGAAACTCAAATACATCTTTAAGAATCAAAATCACAAAACCCTCATTCATGCTTTTTGAAGCCCTAAGTCCCAAATCAAACCATTTAAACAATAGACTCGAAATCTATGTTAAAACCCATAAGAGTGAGTAGGAATCCCTACCTCAAGAGATGATACCCAAAGGAGAAGATAACGAAAACGAAGTTGCTCCAAATCACAAGTTTTACGGATCAAAATGTAGCCCTCGACGATCAACAACCTTTTTGTAAAGGCCAAAGATGAGCAAATCACTCCTACTAGATCAATACGTAGAGAGAAGGTAGTGTTCTAGAGTGAGAAGCTCAACAATGGTGTTTTTGAAAAGTAAGAGAGAGAAGAGAATGTGAAAAAGTGATTTAAAATGTCAAAACACGGAGCTTTAACCCAGTCGCCCCGCTCGAGCGGCACTCACAGACTCCCGCTAGAGCGGCCAAGCCCCCGCTCGAACGTCGGATGCACACTCTCAGCACTTCTGCAGACAGGTTCCCCTCGGCGAACTCAACTCGGCGGCACACACAAACTCCGCCGGCGGCTAATCCCCGCCGGCGCCCAACACTACACAGGAAATACTTGATGGGTGTATTCTCCGCTCGAGCGCCCAAATCCCCGCTCGAGCGGACAAGCCAAAACCTGGGCAACTAGACTTGGTTCCTAAGCTCAATTAACCTGCTCCAAACCTTCCCAACACAACCCAAGATTCAAAAATAGAGGGTAGAGGATATAAACAAGGTATACACAACAACCAACTCTACGGAGTCTAAGTCCGGATACAACAAATAAAAAAGAAAACCGGGATCGCTATACTTGCCCCAGGCAGTGCATGATCATTCGGGCGCCGGATGAGACGAACTCAGGAGTTTTGAAGTCGATTCATGGGCCGGCTGGGGCACTTAATCCGAATAGATTGATTAATCTATCTGCCCTTGCCCCAAGCGGTGCATGATCATTCGGGCGCCGGATGAGACGAACTCAGGAGCTTTGGAGTCGATTCCTGGGCCGGCTGGAGCACTTCAGCCGAATATATTGATAAATCTATCTGCCCTTGCCCCAGGCAGTGCATGATCATTTGGGCTCCGGATGAGACGAACTCCGGAGTTTTGAAGTCAAATCATGGACCGGCTGGGGCACTTAATCCGAATAGATTGATTAATCTATCTGCCCTTGCCCTAGGCGGTGCATGATCATTCGGGCGCCGGATGAGACGAACTCAGGAGTTTTGAAGTCAATTCATGGGCCGGCTGGAGCACTTAATCCGAATAGATTGATTAATCTATCTGTCCTTGCCCCAGGCAGTGCATGATCATTCGGGCGCCGGATGAGACGAACTCAGGAGTTTTGAAGTCGATTCATGGGCCGGCTGGGGCACTTAATCCGAATAGATTGATTAATCTATCTGTCCTTGCCCCAAGCGGTGCATGATCATTCGGGCGCCGGATGAGACGAACTCAGGAGCTTTGAAGTTGATTCATGGGCCAGCTGGAGCACTTCAGCCGAATATATTGATAAATCTATCTGCCCTTGCCCCAAGCGAGTCGATCCAGTCAGCGCCGAACGATTGAGGTTTTCACAATTAATGAGATTGCCTCGAGGGTGCTGCCTCTGTAAAGAATAAATGATTAAAGGTAAAACTTTTATGAGCATAGTAAACAACTGACTCCAGCTTTTGAAGGTATCGTGTGAATGTCGAACAGACTCTTCTTTAACAGCAGAGGGGAAGCGAGGACGCTAGTTGAGCTGGGTGGAGACATGAATTGAGGTGGTGACCCTTCGCGCACAGGGAGTAGGAGTTCCAGGGATTAAGAGAGGCGTCAGTCTCCTCGACGTCGAAGCAGGTCGCCTAGGCGGAACAAGCAGTCGCAGGGCAGATCTCCTCAACCTCGAGTCGAGAGAGGACCTGACGCGAATCCGTGCCCATTAAGCTTTGCGGTATTTATGGGGAATAGACCCATGACAGAGGCGGACTCGATCGTTCGAGATCCAAATGTAGCAGTCGAGTTTGCTCGACAAATTTTTCCTCCTGAGGTTCAGCAATTGATGGTAGGTCGACAGGACTACGAAGTATTTCATGAAGGCATTCACGAGGTGGTGAAGGGGCTTTACACTGCCTATGAAATCAGCATGCAGCTGCGCGCTGCCCGCCGAGAAATGGAGAAGAAAGAGGAACGTATTCGAAATTTGGAGGCTCGTGCGGAGGCGGCTGAGTGCGAGTTAAAGAAGACCAAGGCGGCTCAGGCACAACCCGCCGGGCAGGGAAACCCAATCGTGGAAGAAAGGGTTACCAGTCGGCTCATCAGTATCGCGCTCGCCGATCGTGAGACGGCGAGTATGTTCGCAATGGAGACCGCGAAGGGAGGACCTATGAAAAAGGTTTTCATGAAGGCCGAAAAGTTAGAATTGAAAAGACCAAGGAGAAACTTGCCGAAGAAGTTTGCCGATGTGAAAATCGTGGATTTAGGCACGGTTGGATCAAGGCATCTCAAGCCGCGGAAGCTCTTCGAGCGTCGGGCATTGATTCGACATCGCCACTCTACCACAGTAAACATTTTTAGTTTTCCGCTTTTGAAGTCGAAAAGAGTGAGGATGAGGGTAATGCCGTATAAGTATACCTATTGTAAGGTTGAAACGCAGATCACGTTCAAAACTATGTAATTTATTGTTTGTTTGATTGAATAAAAACGTTATATTATAAATATTTCGTTGCAGTTCGTATTCGGCATGTACGTATTTTGTTTTATTGTATACATGTTTGAATGAATGTATAAACGTTGATCGGTTCGAGTATCTGTTAAGTGTCTAGTGATACGCCAGTTTATAGGCAGGGTCGACCCATACGTGATAGCCGTTTATTCCTGAATGAGGCCATTGTAACTTGAGGAAGCCGAAAACCAGTGAGTAGAGTGGCTGCGGCAAATTCGACTCGGCTCGGGGCCTAGATTTTTGGCCAGTGTCTGTGCTTCAAAAAGTCATTTGGATAACTAGGCCATAGCGAATGTCAACCGACGTTTGTCTCATGGAGTTTAGCGTTAATGAAATCGCCTCGGAATTGGGGCCTCGAGATTGCTGCCAGTATTGAAAATAAAAGGAGTGGGCGCTTCGCGCAGATAAACAATCACTTATTATGTGAGGTGAGATAAGTAGGGATGTTAGTTAGAGAGGCTCGGAGTGCAGCCGAGCTTGGTGTTGCGATGCAGCGCGGCAGAGGACCCATCCATATGGGAGGTAGGGCGTCCAAAAGTTGGCATGAGTCTTCAAGTCGTCGAAATAGATCAGCCCGAAACGAAAGGCAACGACCGTTGGGTTTATCCTTCCTTGTCCTGGATCTTTGCCTTGACATTGTCAATGGTATCAGGGGAAGTTTGGCAATGCGCAAGTCATGGGCCTGGGCACAGTTGGCTCAAGGCATTGCAAACCGTGGAGAACTTCCGGGTGACGGGAGTTGATTCGATGCTGCCTCTTTACCAATGCGTCTTTTCCCCTTTTTAGCTTTTGAGGTTGAAAATGGATATTGTAATGCTCAAATGTGGGTTACGTTTATGTAACAACTGTTTGATCAAGTAAAAATTGTAATGCTCAAATGCGGGTTGCGTTTATGTAACAACTGTTTGATCAAATAAAAAGTTTTATTTCAAACATTTGCATCTTATTCTGAATTTTTTATATGCTTAGTTAAGCACCTTATTTCAGATGTTGGCGTGTTTTGTTTTGTTCGTGCCGAAGGGTACTCCGAATACGGAGGTATGATCTGCCCTAGGGTGTTATACGCCAGAGGCACTGCGAATTCAGAGTCCTAATCGGCCTAAAGACATCCTGCGCTGATGGGGCTCCGTAACCGGCGTTTCATATGTGGAGTAAACTGATGAAGTGTTGCCCTCGAATATAGTTCGATCGGCTTAGTTCAGGCCGATTAGTTGCGACCTGGCTTAAAAACATGGCCGATTAGATTAATCAACGCAATAAATCTGTTTGAGGGCTCCGAACCCGGAGACTTAATCGGCCCTAAGGTGTCATGCACCAAAGGGGGCTCCGAATCCAGAGGCTTAATTGGCCCTAAGGTGTCATGCACCAATGGGGGCTATGAATCTGGAGATTTAATGCGGCCAATTGTCATATCCACGAAGGGCGCTCCGAATTCGGAGTCTTAATCGGCCCTACGGTGTCATGCACCAAAAAGGGCTCCGAATCCAGAGACTTAATCGCCCCTAAGGTGTCATGCACCAAAGGGGGCTGCGAATCCGGAGACTTAATGTGGCCAATCGTGATATCCACGAAGGGCGCTCTGAATCCGGAGTCTTAATCGGCCCTAAGGTGTCATGCACCAAAAGGGGCTCCGAATCCAGAGACTTAATCGGCCCTAAGGTGTCATGCACCAAAGGGGGGCTCCGAATCCGGAGACTTAATGTAGCCAATCGTGATATCCACGAAGGGCCCTCCGAATCCGGAGTCTTAATCGGCCCTAAGGTGTCATGCACCAAAGGGGGCTTCGAATCCGGAGACTTAAACAGCCCTAGGGTGTCATACACCAAAGAGGGGCTCCGAATCTGGAGACTTAATGTGGCCAATCGTGATATCCACGAAGGGCGCTCCGAACCCGGAGTCTTAATCAGCCCTAAGGTGTCATGCACCAAAGTGGACTCTGAATTCGGAGACTTAAACGGCCCTAGGGTGTCATGCACTAAAGGGGGGCTCCGAATCCAGAGACTTAATGTGGCCAATCGTGATATCCACGAAGGGCACTCCGAATCCGGAGTCTTAATCGGCCTTAAGGTGTCATGCACCAAAGGGGGCTCCGAATCCGGAGACTTAATCGGCCCTAAGGTGTCATGCACCAAAGGGGGCTCCGAATTCGGAGACTTAATGTGGCCAATCATGATATCCACAAAGGGCGCTCCGAATCCGGAGACTTAATCGGCCCTAAGGTGTCATGCACCAAAGGGGGGCTCCGAATCTGAAGACTTAATGTGGCCAATCGTGATATTCACGAAGGGCGCTCCGAATCCGGAGTCTTAATCGGCCCTAAGGTGTCATGCACCAAAAGGGGCTCCGAATCCGGAGACTTAAACGACCCTAGGGTGTAATGCACCAAAGGGGGGCTCCGAATCCGGAGACTTAATGTAGCCAATCGGGATATCCACAAAGGGCGCTCCGAATCCAGAGTCTTAATCGGCCCTAAGGTGTCATGCACCGAAGGGGGCTCCGAATCCAGAGACTTAATCGGCCCTAAGGTGTCATGTACCAAAGGGGGCTCCGAATCCGGAGACTTAATGTGGCCAATCATGATATCCACGAAGGGCGCTCCGAATCCGGAGGCTTAATCGGCCCTAAGGTGTCATGCACCAAAAGGGGGCTCTGAATCTAGAGACTTAAACGGCCCTAGGGTGTCATGCACCAAAAGGGGCTCCAAATCCGGAGACTTAATCAGCCCTAAGGTGTCATGCACCAAAGGGGGCTCCGAATCCGGAGACTTAAACGGCCCTAGGGTGTCATGCACCAAAGGGGGGCTCCGAATCCGAAGACTTAATGTGGCCAATCGTGATATCCACGAAGGGCGCTCCGAATCCGGAGTCTTAATCGGCCCTAAGGTGTCATGCACCAAATGGGGCTCCGAATCCGGAGGCTTAAACGGCCCTAGGGTGTCATGCACCAAAGGGGGCTCCAAATCCGGAGACTTAATCGGCCCTAAGATGTCATGCACCAAAGGGGGCTCTAAATCCGGAGACTTAATGTGGCCAATCGTGATATCCACGAAGGGCGCTCCGAATCCAGAGGCTTAATCGGCCTTAAGGTGTCATGCACCAAAAGAGGGCTTTGAATCGTCGACATGACGAGCGCTACAATGGGGTTTAAGAAATGAATTGAGCGACGAAGAAAAATGGTTTGCATTGCAGAAGTGATATATATACAAGTATCAAAGCCCACGTGTCGTCGGATAGGGTTTTCATAAAATCTCTGCTTGTCTTTGATTAAGCCACGGATTTCTTCAATGCCATGGGCTGTCGGGAAGCACACAAGCTGATGATAAGTGCTTGGAACGGCCTTCATAATATGTAACCAGGTTCGCCCCATGATGGCATTATACGGCGAAGAAAGCTTTACAACCAGGAATTCTACTTCGACCGTTCTGGAGCCCGCTCGAACAGGTAGTATGATCTTCCCTAATGGGTACTCAGGATTCGTATTAAAGCCAAACAGTGGGTGAGGCACCGGAGACAGATCTGACTCATTAAAGCCGAGTTTGATGAAAGTTTTGTAATACATAACCTCTGAAGTACTCCCTGGGTCTATGAGAATGCGTTCAATGGTGAACCGATTTGCGCGTAATTTGATGACCAACGGATCAATGTGGGAGGCTGTTGTGCCGCTAAGATCGGAGTCATTGAAAGTAATTGTCGGAGCTTCTCTGGGCCATTCAGTCAGAATACGTTGCTTTTGGAGGATTGGATGCGATTGAATTGTGTGCACGGTTGGGGATGCAGGCAGGCTGTAGATTATACGGATCACGCCAAGTAGAGGTGAGTCTTGCCTCAAGGCTAGTGCCTTGATTGGCTTTCCCTTTCTCGCATCGCTGCGGTACCGTCTTGCACCAGTTCTTCCAGGTGATCTTTTAATGCGTAACAACTCTCAGTTTCGTGGCCGTGATCTTTGTGATACTCGCACCGCCTATCCCTTCTTCGCGTGTCGGGTGGCCCCACCATCTTTGACGGCCATTTGAAGAATGGAAGGTGTTGGACTTTGGTCATTATTGCAGTGGTTTGTTCTGACAACTCCATGTACTTCTTTTCGGCACGCCTCGAGTGCCTGCTGTCGACTTGCAGTTGTTCATTCGTCCGGTGGGAGCATTGATCGCTTGATCGGCGAGAGTCCCGCCTTTTGTCTCGTTTAGCTCATTGTCGTGGCTCAGGGCTCAGAGGTGGCACGGAACTTATTGGTTGAGCAATTTCAGGGGGGGTCGTTTTGTTGGACATTTGTCCGGGTTTTATTCTCAAGGCATCATCTTCTACTTTGCAATACTCTTCAACTTTCTTCATCAACGCCCAGACTGTTTTGGGGGGTCCTCTGGTCAAGGAACTGCGAAGAGCACTGTCAGGATGTAGTCCTATTTTGAAGGCGGTGATGGCCATGGAGTCGTTGCAAGCGTCGTCGACGAGGTTGAAGCACTCCCAATAGCGTGCCGAATACGCTCTGAGCGTTTCTCCTGACTGGATCTGCATAGCCCAGAGAGAGTTGGCCTGTTTCGGCTGTACCTCGTTGGTGATAAACCTGGCCCTAAAGGATTTCTGTAATTGATGGAAGCTTTTGATCAAAGCCGGCTCCAGCTTGTAATACCACCTGACAGCTAATGGCCCTAGGCTGCTGGGGAATATTCGGCCCATGAGGGCTTCGTTGTCTGCGTGCAATGTCATGGCCTGCTTGTAGTGACGGATATGATCAATGGGGTTTGATTTTCCGTCGTAAAGAGTGAATGACGGAGCTTTGAACTTCTTGGGCAGGGCTGCCCTTGCAATCTGTCGGACAAAAGGATCGTGCTGGTCCTCTTCGTCTGAACTACTTCTTCTGCGCTTATTCCTTGTATGTAGACTCTTTTCGGAGGAGCTGGAAGTTTCGGATCGTCCCTTCTTGTTGAGCTCCGTGGGTAATGAGTTGGAGTCGCTATCGGTATCCTTTGGTCGGGCTCGAGGTCGTTGTCCACCTGCCCTCGGAGGTCGTTCGGGATCTTGGCGCACGGCTTCTCTGGATTTTGCTACTTCCAGGGCCAAATCTTGACATAGACGTTCATTTTCAGTGATCATGTTCTCCAGCCTTTGTTCATTCTGCTTTGCTTGTTCCATGATCGCTTGCATTGTCTCTTGCGCTGAAGTCGTTGGTGAGTCGAAGTTCAAAGCGCGTCTTGCAGCGATGGTTTCCTTTCCGAGCATATTTGCTGGAGTGAGGACATCTCTCTGTGCGGTCTCGTCAGTGGCTATCGGAGGATCTTCAGTCACGCCTGCCATGGATGTATTTGAGTATTCCCACAGACGACGCCAATTGTGGAGAAGTGGTTTGTAAATACTCTTCAGATCTTAGGGGACGCTGGTGATCCTCAGCTAGTCACCTGAAAAGATATAAACACTCCGGTCGGGGGTGCCGGAATTAGCACTCCGACGGACAAGTCAGTTCAGACACTCAAGATAGTTTGTTTACTAAGTTAAGTGAAGTGATTCTTACATATCTTTCTCAATCCATTATTCCTGTATTTATACTTGTTCCTTTTGATCCTCGGGGCCAGGGCCTACTTTTTAATTATTGTCCTTTCTCTTATTCGGCTCTAAGGATCTATACTTATTCGGCACATATATTATATTCGGCTTCCCATTCTCGTAGGATACAGCCGATTAATATCAGTCTTCTAAGGTACGCACCTTCTAATTTTGCTATTATTCGGCTCCCACAGGTTGCAACACAATAAAAACTCAAAATCAATTCTCTATATTTATTGATAGGGGTGAGCAAAATTTGGCTTAAAACTAGTTCTGTCATTGTACAATAGCCCACTAGCAGGAGAAGAGGTTAAAGAACAAATGAATATATATGGAATACTAATAAGATACTCGAGTGTCTGCAATAACAAATTAAGATATATATATATATAAGAACTGTCCAATTTGATTTTAAACTGAAACCATAACTATAAAATTATGAACTGAACCGTGAAATACAATTTGCCTATTTAAAAAATCAAATCTAATTAAAAAAAACAAACCAAACCATATGATTTGGTCTAGATCGAACCGATTTGTGATTTTTCGATTTTTCTATTTAGTCATATTTATTGATGTGGATCTTGTAGAAGGGATTGATCATAGAAGGGATTGATCATGAAATGGATCTCTCCATACTATTTATAAAATGAAGATCTGAATCTGCTGGGGTAATATATCTTGCACACAAAAATGCATACTAATTTAGTTTGAAGGCACAAGTTTACTAATAGTACAGCAAGTTTAAAAAGATGTAGATGTTAGTACAATAGATATCAGGCAGATAAAGAGTGCATCTATAGAAGATCTTAATGAACGTGTAGGGTATTTAAAAAAATAAATAAAATGATTAAAGCAGTACTATATGTTGGAATTTGCAATGGGAAACAAACACAGTTTTAAGAAAATGAATGAAATTTTTTTAATAGTCTATGCTATATATAAAGGCAGCACTCTACTGGTATCTTGAGACCTTTTGTCAAATGAATTTTTATATATTTCTAAATTATCCAAAATACTCTCATATAATTGACTAACCGTCTTGCTTCCTAAAACTCGTCAATTTCATATTCAAATTCAAGTTAAAAATAATTGTATTTTACAGATTTAACAGCATACACATCAAGTGTGCACACACTACGAATATTTAAAAGTGAAACTAATATTAGCATAAAAAATTTCTTTGTTACTAAGAGAATTGATAAAGTATTATCATCTAAAGAAGACCATTGGGTCATGAGGTAGAAATGGGTTTGTTGAAGAAAATTGAAAGGAGCCAGCCTCTTGAATGGATAGTCCAATTAGGACCTTTAACTAATCAAAATATCATATGCAAAAACAATTCCTTCACTCACAGAGCACCATAACACACAAAAGGCCACAAAGAAAGTAGCCTCAACAATAAAGTAGTGAAAAAATGAAACATATATTATATATTCAAATTTAAAGTTACAGGAGCCACACTTTATTTTTTGACAGATCCTGAGATAACTTTTTCAGGCTTTGTAACATAGTTTAACATTTGGACAGAGAGAGATTCAATATCATAAAAATAACAATTTGGTAGAGTTAAATGTACACCCCCATAGCATTACAAGCTTACATTAACTCCCTTGGGAGAAAAAAAAAAAAAAAAAAAAAAAAAAAAAAAGGTGGAAGAGGGAAGAGGGAAAACACACCATCTCAAATTCAAAGGTGGGAAAGAAAACCACAGGGCTCCACCTGCAATAGAATAGCCCAAAGCTTCAAAAATTAATCACAAACCCTTCTGTGGAGCATTCAAGTCATTGTGGAATAAACATGAGTTGTGTGAACCATACTCATGTCACCTACTCCTCCCCACATTAAAACCTATTGTGGTGTAGAAAAACACATCACCCTTAATGGATTCGCCAAAACTCGTGGTTCAAAAGAGTGAGTTATAAAATTGTTGTTATAAACAACGAGTTCAAAAGAAAAAAAAAATTTATGAAAGTGGGGTTATGAATAGCGAATTCAAAAGAAAAATTCTTTGCGTTGAACTCGTGGTTTGTAACAGCGAGTTCAAAATTTTAATTAAATTCGCGTTTTGTAACCGCGATTTATTAATCAAAATCACTTTTCGTAACCACGATTTTAAGAATGCCACACTTTCACACGAGACAGGCGGAAAAATGTTGAAATCGCGATTGTGAACCGCGAGTTAGCTTATTTTGAGAATTCTTTGAAAACTAGGCTTAGTTTAGGAATTGACTTACTATTTTAGCTTATTTAGGGAAATTGCCCAGTTTTTTAACCGTATTATGTACATATTGTACTTAAAATTTAATTTTACATAAATGTAATTCAGAGGGTTTTATGTATAAAAACTATTATTATTATGTATGCACAACAATCCAAGACAATCACAAATATGTAAAAATATATATAGGAAAGTAATTATATTATGAGAAAATGTTTACATCATCAAACACACCACTAAACCACAATAGTTAAAAAATCAACGAAGTCTAACAGTTCTAACTAAGCTGCCAATCAAGCGAAGTCCAACCTCCATAATGGAGAAGAAATAAACTAACCATTCTTCTTCATAGGAATTAAATCGAAAACCTCACATCACAAAAGATGCTGTACAATCACTATACCAAATCCCTAGTCAAATATTTATAAATATATAACTTTATATTGCGCAGGTTTTTTAAAACTCTCCATTTCATTCCATACTGTTGCAACACATAGTAAAAACTCAAAATCAATTCTCTATATTTATTGATAGGGGTGAGCAAAATTTGGTTTAAAACTAGTTGTGTCATTGTACAATAGCCCACTAACAGGAGAAGAGGTTAAAGAACAAATGAATATATATGAAATACTAATAAGATATTCGAGTGTCTACAATAACAAATTAAGATATATATATATATAAGAATTGTCCAATTTGATTTTAAATTGAAACCATAGCTATAAAATTATGGATTGAACTGTGAAATACAATTTGCCTATTTAAAAAATCAAATCTAACTATACATTGGAAAAAAACAAACCAAACCATATGATTTGGTCTAGATCGAACCGATTTGTGATTTTTCGATTTTTCTATTTAGTCGTATTTATTGATGTGGATGTTGTAGAAGGGATTGATCATGAAATGGATCTCTCCATACTACTTATAAAATGAAGAAGATCTGAATCTGTTGGGGTAATATCTCTTGCACACAAAAATGCATACTAATTTAGTTCAAAGGCACAAGTTTACTTATAGTACGGCCAGTTTAAGATGTAGATGTTAGTAGAAAAGATATCAGGCAGATAAAGAGTGTATCTATAGAAGGTGATCTTAATGAACGTGTAGGATATTTAAAAAAAAAAAATTTAAATAAAATAAAATAAATAAAATGATTAAGCATTACTATATGTTGGAATTTGCAATGGGAAACACAGTTTTAAGAAAATGAATGAAATTTTTTTAATAATCTATGCTATATATAAAGGCAACACTCTACTGGTATCTTGAGGCCGTTTGGGGAGCTTCTATTTGCATACACCCATTATACTCTATGCACATCCTTCTCAATAAATAACTTATTCGGAAGTAACATTTCGAAAATTATCATTTCTTTCGACAGTAAAATTTTGAATTTTTTTTATTTTTTCGACATTCAACTTCCGAATGTGTTTATTTAAATTGTGTGTAATGTCCATAATAGTAATTTCACTTAGAAATAAAATTGTAATAAAAATAATTATCATTAAGTGTGTGCACAGAGTGAAATGTGTGTGTGCAAATAGAAGCTCCCGACCCTTTGCCAAATGAATTTTTATATATTTCTAAATTACCCAAAATACCCTCATATAATTGACTAACCGTCTTGCTTCCTAAAACTCATCAATTTCATATTCAAATTCAAGTTAAAAATAATTGTATTCCACAGATTTAACAGCATACGCATCATAAAACTCATCAATTTCATATTCAAATTCAAGTTAAAAATAATTATATTTTATAGATTTAATAGCATACGCATCAAGTGTGCACACACTACTAATATTTAAAAGTGAAACTAATATTAGCATAAAAAATTTCTTTGTTACTAAGAGAATTGATAAAGGATTATCATCTAAAGAAGACCATTGGGTCATGAGGTAGAAATGGGTTTGTTGAAGAAAATTGAAAGGAGCCAGCCTCTTAAATGGATAGTCCAATTAGGACCTTTAACTAATCAAAATATCATATGCAAAAACAATTCCTTCACTCACAGAGCACCATAACACACAAAAGGCCAAAAAAAAAGTAGCCTCAACAATAAAGTGGTGAAAAAATGAAACATATATTATAAATTCAAATTTAAAGTTACAGGAGCCACACTTTATTTTTTGACAGATCCTGAGATAACTTTTTCAGGCTTTGTAACATAGTTTAACATTTGGACAGAGAGAGATTCAATATCATAAAAATAACAATTTGGTAGAGTTAAATGTACACCCCCATAGCATTACAAGCTTACATTAACTCCCTTGGGAGTAAAAAAAAAAAAAAAAAAAAGGGTGGAAGAGGGAAAACACACCATCTCAAATTCAAAGGTGGGGAAGAAAACCACAGGGCTCCATTTGCAATAGAATAGCCCAAAGCTTCAAAAATTAATCACAAACCCTTCTGTGGGGCATTCAAGTCATTGTGGAATAAACATGAGTTGTGTGAACCATCCTCATGTCACCTACTCCTCCCCACATTAAAACCTATTGTGGTGTAGAAAAACACATCACTTGGGCCATCATATCAGGGAGGACCAAAAAAAAAATAAAACATGAGTTTATTCATACTCATGTACTCCTCCATTTTGACTAGTGGATGAACCCAAAAAAAAAAAAGTTAGCATTCCCCCATTAACGAAGGAATTTTATTTTTTTTTAATATCTATATTTTGTAGTCTTTCCCAGTATAAAAATGGAACATAAATATTCCTATGAACACGGGACTCCTTGAGGGGCTTATTTATTCAACTGTCCCTCTTCACAAAAACTATCTTCGGGTTGGGGAGAAGCTGATTCATCATCGGCTTTGGGTCATTCTCAGAACCTGGTTGAAGCCTTATCTGCAGATATTTCAATCATATAACAAAGAACAATTAGACCCCGAAACGTTTGCACTGCGTTATTTATTTTCTTTTCTTTTCTTTTGGTCAAAAATGGGAAGTAGAAATCAAAGCAGATATATCCCCAAAAGTAACGAAAATCATCAGAAATTTGATTTGTCACAAAAGCTGAGAAACTCAAACCCCAATATTTGTTATGAAAGTGTAAACCAAGCAATGTCGCCAATAAAAATTTCTGGTTAACCACTTGGAACCTTTGAGTAAGGTAATTCTACAGCATAATTCTCAAAACAATAGTTCAACAAAAACTCACAACCCCTGCCATACAAAATATCAGTGAAAAAGCAAAATACTTCTCCCTTTCTTACAGCTAACGGGAATCATTAATTAAAAATCTATAATTCTACATAATCTATTAAAGCAAAAACAATAACAAGTAAAATGAAGAAAAACCATCTAGTTTTCCTTTAAACCTACTAGACAAACATGTTGCACCTCTAGCACCACAATTCTCCGTCATCACAATCTCATGATTCACAATTTATGTCTACATCAATGTAAATATATTTTGGAATAGAAATGATGGTTAATCATTCGATTCACTATTCAATTTACATTTTAGGATTCATGCAATTTTTTAAACAACTGGGTCTGACGTATTCTAACCCCTTTTTACCCCATTTTTTTGGGTAAAATGTCATAATATGACTTCTAGGGGTGTTCAATACGAAAATAATCAATAACTAAAACATCATTTGTTATTATTTTGATGATTAAATGATTTTATATGACCTAATTAGACCCAAGAGCTCCTTAACCTATGTTTCTCATTTTGTTCCTCCAAAAAAAAAAGAGAAAAAAAAGTTGTAAAAAAACATCTTTTAACAATGTTTAAAGCAAAGGGAACATGCACCCATGAATTTGTCTATTGCTACTTTGGTGAAATAAATATGCTTTAATATGACATGGGCCTGATCAATCAGGACAGTTGCACAACTGTTTTTTACCTTTTTTTTAGCAATTAGCATCCACTCCATTTTAAGTGTTCTAGGTTGTTAAATAAAATGTCCCCACTTACCCTTTCTTCTCATTATGCTCTTTTAGGGTTTCTAAATCCTTTTTTTGAATGTGACAAGAGAATATTTATGGTTTTTAAATAATTTTAAGATTGGTGGGATTTGGACATGCATCTCTCTCTATGAAGGTAATGCTTTTTCCAATAGACGGTAAGGATTCATCTCAATTTCTTTACCCGCATTTGTAGCATAAACCCTATCACGGCCACCACTTCGTCCTTGACCTCATTGAGCCATTGAAACAAAATAGCACAATTTTCAAGATCACAGTAATACTAGATCAGGGAACACTCAACAGTTCCAGCTTAATCAACCAATTCATAGACTCCAGTGAAGTGACACAATTATTACAACCTTTCAAGGTGAACACGAAGAGGAATAGACCTAGTAACAAACATTGAGTTCCAGCCAACCACAGACATAATTGCCAATGATGGAACCACACAAGAATGCAGAAATTCAAGAATCAAGATTCAATAGCAACTGATGTGAATAGAGTCAATTCACAGAAATTGGTCCAAAACAGCTCCAAAACATACCAGAAATCAAGCAAGAAGTCAATTAACCACTCTTCTTCAAAATTGAATCGAATCCGGAGTCCACAAAATCCAGGTCAGAGTTGAAGAAAGAGTCAAATCCCAGTTACAATAGCAGATTGCAAACTCAGTTCTAACCCACAACCATGTCGATCGATTTTGCGAACAGATCAAGAACAGGTCACGACCACCATAACTCAACTAGGACTTTGAATCAACTTTGAATTGCGAAATCAGATCTTGACTTGATTCTAGGTAATCTGTAGTCGTGACTGCGAAACAAGGTTGATACGCTACCCACAACTTCAAGTCGCTACTCAAACTTGGTAGGCGAAGTTGATTCGCAGCTTGGAACTCAAAGATTCAGAATTGAAGTCGTAAACAAGGACTCAATTTCACTTGCGATTTCTATCCAGAGGTTCGATTTTGACTTGCTTCTTCAAATTCAAAATCGATTCTTACAATCTAGGGTTTGATGTAAGTTGGGGCTTCGAGTCAGAAACGTAGGTTAGGGCTTCAGTCAGGTTCCTAACTGGTTTTAAGCAATCAGCGGCCACATGAATTAGGGAAAGAATAACGAATCAAATCAGATTTGAGAGAAACAGATCCATTTCCAAAGCTCTGATACCAAAATGATGGGGCCAAATCAAGAAAGAGATTTCATTAGAGAGAGAAAGTCCCAAATTGGGATATAAGAGCTCTCAAGCTCTGAAATATTGAACATCAAAATATCATAAACTGAATACTAGAGGGGCATAACCACCTATTTATAGAATAAAAGACACAACTAACACTCAATGGTAATAAAACATAACAACCATATGAATTCTAACTACATCACTATCACTATCACATGCAATGTGTTAGGAACTAAATTTGGACGGGTGCATATTATTCCAAATACATGTATATCTAAAGTCTTGACATGAATTACTCAAGGTTTACAAAATTTTCGGAGGGGCCAGGGCCGCTCCATAACCCACCTTGTTTCCACCTCTGCATTATTATCCGGTCTATCCCTTGTACCCTCTGGTACTCTTAATTGAGCTGGTCACCATGGCTTGACTCCACCTCAACGCAAGAAATTTCCATCTCTCTCGTTTAGAGGTTTTGGTTTTCCATTTCTAGACCACTATTGTGCTCTCTCCCTCCTCCTAAGACCACTTCTACTCTCACTCACCCAACCTTCGGTAGATCGACACAAACTCACTGCCCACCATACTTCCCAAAAGGCTCCCTCTATTAGCTACTTAGCCTCGAACTCCCCACCCCTACATTCTAGATCTACCAACAAGCTCACAAATTTCATTAGTCTCCAACATTGCTAACTAGTAAAATATCATGGGGGGAAGCAAAGCTCCATAAACAACTTTGCTTCCTCACCGCTTCTTTCTAGTGACTAGCTTCTCAACTGTGTGGCTTGGTAAGCAAGCTTTCTTCAGCATCAATAAAATCCCTATCAATAATAGGCCAGAATGGTGGTATATTCATCATTATGTTGGATCACTGGAGGTGATGAAACTATGACGCATTACAGATGATATAGTCAAAGATATTATGGTCTATGATTTGTCTTTGCAACTCATTGTCATCCTTATCAATCTTGTCAAGTTCAAAAGCTTGGCATTCACTTTAATGCAGCTGGATTGATGAGTAGGACCTGAGTTATGCCAATGTGTCATGGTGAATAATTGATGAGGACACAGTGGCGTTGGTGTACGTAATTGTTATACAAATGTTTATGGTGAGATATTTTAGAAGCTAAACATGTATCCCTCACCACAAGTTTAGAAGGAGATATACTAGTTCTCTCTCTGTCTTTATTAGGCTCTATTTAAGCACAACGGTAAGGTAAAATTCAATAGCAAACTTCACTATTGGGCTTTCAATAGGAGACATCATTTTTTGAAAATAACAAAGTTTATTTCCAAACAAGATTTCTATAGGAGACATCACATTTTAAAATACCAAAGTTCTATTGCCAAACAAGATTACATTTTGAAAGCTTGTGTCAGTTTTAGGGTCTCGTTCATATGGTCATCTTCTATCTCCCTTCTTGGGCAAGGGTTCTAGTCACAAGTCGACCAATCATTCAATTGAAGGTAGTCTAGCCCTTTATTCTCATACATACTTCTATTTTCATCTCTTCACTTCTATTCTCAAGGTACTGGCTTAACTTACATTCTTTAACCCTAACAGATCATGTTCCCCAAACTATTGGCTGCTTCTTTCCTCCTCAACAGGATGGCTATTGCTAAGGCTCACAATAGCAAAGGTTAAGCAACATGTGAAAAGCATCACAATTAGACCACTAATCTATCAAACAGGTAAGGCAGAGTTCACTAACAATTTAAAATCTAAATTAGAAGATTGATAAAAGCTATGATAGAATAGAAAATCAAAATCTTGAAGGGCTCATATCCTTCAATTCAAAGAGCTTGTATTAGGTATTTAGAGCATCTCCAGCAAGCCTAGTCAAAATTGCTATCCAAAATCTCACTTTTCTATATTAACTAGTTACTTTTTTAACAAACACTACAACAAGGCTCTCTATTTTAACTATCTTCTTTTAAAATATCATTTCTGCTGTAGTTCAAAACTGGAATTGGCACAATATCGCGAAGTGGCTGCCCCTTTAATTTTTTAAATACTATACTTTTTTAGTGGTTTATAATTATATTCTTTTTTTAATAAATACAACTAGATTTTTCAACAATCATATTTTTTTACAATGATCATTAATTCAAAACATCTATTATTGTGGTTCTAAATTTCAAAAATATAAATATCACATTTTTTTTATATAAATTTTATGTATAAAAATTATATTTTTAAGTTATTTTACGAGAAAGAGTTGAGAGATTTCAGATTAAGAAAACAAATAGAATGGAGAAAGAGTGTGCCATAGAAAGAGAAACAAAAGTTTGAATTAAAAAAGGATAAAAAAAATTAAAAGCTAGTGCACAGGACCTCGTCTTTCCTAGCAAGGTACTGTAGCAAAATGTTAGTTTAGGTTCACATTAGCTAGGCTGTTGGAGAAGAAATTTAAGCCTTTGGCTTGCTATTGTAGAGTTTTTGGTGAAATGAAGAGGCTGCCGTAGATGCTCATAGTGATTGAGAGAGAGGAGAGATGAAATTGCCATTTAGCTGCCAAAACCCAAGGCACACCGAGACCCAAAGACTCAATAATTGTGGATTAAAAAAATGGAAGAGGTCCAATCATATACATCTTTTATACTCAACTACGTACTGAAGAAAAAAGAAAAATATATATATAGCCAACCAAAAAAATGATCGAGGAAAAATAGCTAGCAGCAGATCAAGTAATGCTAGTGGAAACATCTATATAGTGAGTAGTTTTGTGGTTTTTCATCATCTTTGGCCTTTACGCAACGAGAGAGAGAGAGAGAGAGAGAGAGAGAGAGAGCTCCTAGTACAAATTTAGATCATGAACCAAAAAAGTAGGCACTTTTGAACACTAGAATTTGTGTAACACATCTTTTGGAATGCAATTATTGGTTCTGTACAAAAATGGAGATAGAGGAAGCTTCCAAATAAGAAAGACAATGCAGTACGTTTTCGAATTAGTATTTTTAGATCAAGCCACAGTAAATAAGATAGTTTTTATCGTCTGCTCTTTTTGTCATGATCTTTAACAACTGCCTCCAGGCTCAATTGACAGAAGGTGAGTGAAAATTGGGACTCTAGGGCACCAACAAGGGTGAAAGAGAACCTGAAATATTTCTTAACATTAGTTGTAAGGGAATTTTACTAATCCTAATTTATCTATATGCCGGTAAATACAGATCCACACAAGTTATAACTCTATTTAGGTCAGTTCTCCTAACTATTTTAAGAAACATGCCTGTGAAAAACATTCAAGTGGAAAGCCTTCATCACTGCAAAGAACTTTAAATTGGTTCTGCCATTGGTCTTGGCATTTTTCTATAAATATTCAAATCCAATTATATTCCTATTACCCTATTATAGATAGGAGTCCTTTGTTTTGAACAGAAAGAGCTATTCTAGTCATCTTAACCAATATTCCATTAGGTATTCAGGGCCCATTGAAGGATAGGCTTATGGTTATGCAAAATTGATTGTTAAGCATTGAGAAAGACATATATGTTCATAATCAATTTAGTGTTTGGATGTGGAATTCTAAAAGCATTAAAATTATAAAAAGTGATTATTTGACCATTTGGCTAAAATCGTTCAACTGATGTAGATGCCAAAATGCCAACTTCACCCTTGAATCAATTTAACATTGATTTATGAATCATTGATATCTATTGGTAAATATAAAATAATTATTAAAAATAAGATCAATAAAAACAAGAACCAAATAGAAAATTTAATTAAAAAAATATGCATGTGCTTTCACTGTATAAACATGATTAAATAAGCATACGTTTCAAACATATATGTGTAGGCATTTTCTGCATGTATTACCACCATCTATGTAATCCACATAAGTTCCAAAAAAAAAAAAAACACTAACTGAATAAATAAATCAGATCATTTATGTAAATACATTTCATTAAAAAAAATTGTATGTTAATGATTTGTTTAAATGTTTAAGTTGATAAAAAGGAGAAAAAAACTTAAAATTGGGCTTACAGGTTGTTGAAGCTTAATTCCACATATTGGCTAGAGACTAGAGTTCAAGTCTTGCTAGCTCTTTATCCTTCCTCATTTTACCATTTAATGTGGGGTTGAAGTATAATATGGAAAAAGGTAAAGGGAATAATTGGTATCATAGTGAAAAAATTCAAATGTGAAAAATCATGTTTGCCACCAAAAAGCAGCTTGGGAACTGCTTATGCCAAAATGTGGGTTTCCACACTTAGATCACATTTGGACAATGCTTAATTGGCGGTTGGGCCTCAAACCTGCTTCAAGGCTTCCAATTATGGTTCCCAAACAAAGCCGCACCTCAGCTAGACAGCCAAAATAAGTCGAGGCAACATTTTTTATATTGAGAGCTAAAAAAACAACAGTATAGCAAATAATTGGAGGAGAAATGAATATTGGAAAGTACAAACCTCATAGTGTTCGAGCAATGATGCAAATAATGTGGCAACTCCAAGGATTACAAATTTCTGGCCAAGGCAGGCTCGTGTACCAGATCCAAATGGAAGAAATGCAGCATTTTCATTTGGGTCGTTTAAAACATATGTGTCCTGTCCCACATCCACACGTTCTTCTGCAAACACCAAGAAAAAACATTACCAAAGGTTCATTACTCAGCTTGTAGGTTTTGAAGGTTGGATCTTAAATGCCATGTTCCCCCTACTATAACATGCAAATTTTCCTACTTTTTCCAACTTTCTAAGCTGTACCTGTGTATAGTTGCTAAGTGATGATTCAAATCAAACAAACATGAACAAACCTCCAAATATAGAAGCATCACTTCCAAACAATCTTAATGCATATCCATTTAAATGCCAAGCTAGATCTAAAAATTTTATAAAAAAATTTAAAAAATTACCAAGGTCGTTTGGTTTGCCCATCTTTTTACAGGCCACACATTACACCAAGTAGTCCACAAAAGGAGTCAATTATGCCATGTTAAAAAACAAAAACAAAACAAAACAATTGTGTTGCTGCCAGCATGACTTACATAGGACAAGGCAAACTGGCCTTTAATACTGAAAATTATTTACTTTCTATAAATTTAAACTTGGCAGATGAAATGCAATATGACGAATATCTAAAGCATATTGTGAATAAATAACAAAGGTGATGGACAGAAGTAAAACCTGCAAATGGCATTGCGTGTACTATATTAGATTTCTTTTCAGCCTTTGAGAGAAAACGGTATGGATTAAACTGGTTAGCATCACTCCCCCAACTGGAATCATCCATTTGCACCAACTGTACTGGCACGACTAGTATTGCTCCAGCTGGTATCATTACACCTGTTTTAAGATAGAAGTCTTCAACAAGAAAAGAGAACAAAAAAAAAAATTATCAACTACCATATAAACAAATAGAGAAAACCAAAAATATAAACAGACATAGGACAATAAGCTGAGCACAACATCTGTATTACCATGTTAAGGAACAAATGAGTAGTCATAGACAAATATGAAAGACGCTACTGTACAAGAAAACAAGAATGAAGTATTGATTCTAGAAATCTACAATGAAATTCAGCTATTCACAAAGCAAGAAAAAAAAAAACGTAAAATCTCATGGAATCATTTTTCTCTGATCTGCAAATTTTGTTTCATCAATCTGCAGTAAACACTCTTTTTGTACCATGCATTTGTAATCTCCATTAGTTGCATCATCCTCTTTTATATCATTTTCCAACACCTATTGCAAACAAATCTTTTGCACATTAACCACCAAAGAATATTCAATCCCGATATTAAAAATCATGTACTTCTAGCTAGTCATGAAGTTTAACAGCACCCAAAGAAGAAAAAAAAATAGCGCCTGAATGGGTCCAAACTTATGGCTCACCTTTTCAGACAAACAATGACAAATTTAGACACTTTAATCGCAAATTTTAACAAAACTTTTGTTTACCAGATACATACTTCCTTTCCAAATCCTGGAGGGCAATTTCTACATTTTCTTATTCCAAAATTGGCCCTCAGTCAATGGTATATTTAAATGTAAATTCCAACCAAAATGAGACACCTATTGGATTCCAAATCAAAAGTCAAATACAAGTATACAAACTGCAATCTTAGAGAATGAAGTCGGAAGTGACATCTTTTCAAAATGTCTCCTTTTATTATGATCTACCAGTAAAATAAAAGCAATAATGCTACAATGACCACATTTGATGTACCATGTGAGTTGTCACCACTACATTGGTGTAATGGGTCCCATCACTTTCCATGCAATAATGACTACTCACATGATAAACCAAATGTGGTCATTGTAACATTATTGAAATGAAAGAATCACAAACGCCTCTTTCTTTGTGCTCAAAAAAAGAAAGAATCACTGATAGATTAACGGTTTATTGTATCAATATTTTCTTTTTGGCATTGACTCTGCTGGTTTACCCTATACCTTAGCCTAACAATAACTGTTTCATTAAATCAAATATCCTAATCCTAACTATTTGGCAAATTCCAACTATTTTCGTGTGTGTGTTTGTGAAGATGAATGGGTTTGCATGCAAACCAACCTTCAATGCATCAGATTTCTTCTTTGATTTCACATGGCTCAACACCCTTTAAGTGTCCCTCTCAGCCTCTCCCATATCAAATACACCCATGGCATGGTAGCCTAAACCCACTGCCAGACACCCCACCCATGCACCACCTAGATAGTGCTGTAAGGTGAATTTAATGTGGGTTTTATCACCATAACCATTGCACTTTTCCAAGTCCATCAAGAAGGGTGATATATTTGTGTTCCCTAGAAATCTAGTTCATTTCCAGAAGAACAATGGTAACTCGCCGCCTTCAACAGCAAATTGCCCAATATCCAGGCCATTTCCGCCACATTTTTAACCTCAACACCAATGTGTTAACCAAAGAGTTTCAGGTTGGTGTCAAGGAGGTTGAGGAAATCAAGTTAAGGCTTGCACCCAAGTAAATAAGACACTAAAATGTATTGGATTTGGGGGCCATTGTTGTTTTCCTAATTAATTGTCCATTGATAAAGATTCATAGGTTTAAGAAAATAATCAGTAGGTGGGTGGACATTTGAATTTCTTTTGTATGTTAAATGTCAATCCATACAATGTTGCTACAAGTGAGATTTTTGTTTCATGCTTCCTGCTTCCTCTCAATCCTCATAATGGATACTTATTCAATTTCTTTCATTGGTCCACAATTCTAATCCTTTCACCAGTCCCTATAAAGAAGCATAAATAGAGGGATTCTATTGCTTTCAAAAAATGAAAAAACTTAATTGTAGGTGAATCCACAAAGCTTCCCCAGATTTAGGAAGAATATATATATAACAAATTGCCAAATTTGTCAGAGAAATCTCTTAAATTTCTCTAACCCCAAATTTATTCACCAGAAATTAAGCAAAAGAGATAAAGAAAAAACCAGAACGTCATTGAAGAATCAGTATAATGCATGTGCGAGCAAATCAATCTCATATTCATACACCACTAAATGTGTACATATATAGAAATGCATGTAGTGGAAGATCGAAAAGTTGACAGAGATAGTTTGAACTAAATTTAGATGGCAGAAGTAGCAGTGAAAGTGGTCTGTGCTGAGTGAGTGAGTGAGTGTGTGTGTGTGTGAGAGAGAGAGAGAGAGAGACTATAACATGAAGTAGAAGCAGAAGCAGGAGCTGCTTCTTCCACTTTTTTGCACAACGGTGTCTGCAACATGTTATAAAGAGACATGACTAGTCCCCCTTGGTTGTGCAGTTTAAATTAAACCCCAAAAAAATCGTTAACTTATCAGACAATGTAGTAATGTGGTGCACCTTTAGGGTGTGGGATGATCATTTAAGCTCTACGTCAATCTCTTTTCTTATTCACATCAAAGTATATAGTGATTTATAAATGCACATTTGTGCACCCTACACAAAAAATACTCTTGGCTCTCAAGACAAATCTAAAAATCATAATATTGTAGATGGAGAATGGGCTTCCAAGGCTTAGGGTTATGTGCGGATTTCGGAAAAGGATTTTAATCCAACATTGGCCGCTATAACTCACAACAAAGGCATGAACAGTTATTGATGTAAGTTATGTAACAACAATGAGACACCAACTAAAGCACCACATAAACAAATGCATCTCTTCACAAAGGTGGTAGGTCCCATAACATAAGAATGTTGTGGGACCCACCACCATTTTGAGAAAGGCAGTCATTTATGCACACTTTGAGAAAGGTGGTGGTTTATGCAGCATTTTAGTCAGTGTACATAAACTTCTTGTTTATGTAAATTCAATTGACAGAAAATAATTGCTTAAACAATAAAAATAAATTTCTTCTCACCATGTTTTAGAGAACATCTTTGTAGCAAGGGCCCAGCTGGAAGAAGCCGAGCAGATTCATATAGAGTGGCCAATAAAAAGAGCATCTGCTTGACACTTTGTTGGTCTTGACTTAGTGAACCTTTCCGCACCGTAATTATCTCAGAGTGAATCTGTAGATAATTAACATAAGACAGGATGGGCAGGAAAATTGAAATTTCAAACTCATCAATGTTATAGAATGTCACTAATAAGCCATTGGCAAGAGAACCTATATTATAGAGCAACCTAAAGCAATGTCAAATATCAATCAAATGAAGCCGCAGATTGCAGCAGTTTGGTCATCTCACCGATTAGAGCATCTTACCAAGCACCTTGTTGCTTTCATTTCTTTCTATTTAACTTCAACAATAACAGCCAGGATAACCAAACCAATCATCTTTGTATTAAGTGTGACACAATTATTAGGAGAATTTGTTCCACGTATGGTAGCACAAATTACCTTTCTGGGTCATACAATAAGAACTTAAAAAATAAAACATTCTGTTTGAACACTTCAGGTAGCTACGCAAATTACAAACCATCCCACATGTCTCCTATTATTGGATATTCACTCTTCCAACTGTAGCTTTAAATACATCTTGTTTTCATTTTCATATATTTCAGAAAAGGTGATCCTGTTTTTATGCAAGTACACCAGCTTTCGTATTGACACAAATAACGTTCTAATTTCCACGTGCCTTTGCTCAGAAAAAATTATGGACCTTCTTCCATAAGTTGTTCATTTAACACTTACATCTGGATTCTTGCTTGTAGGTAGTCTGCCTTATGAATTTTGTGCTTCAGTCAGGAGAATTTTCCAGATTTTTAAATATAGAGCAAGCAAAAAGAGTCCAAAAGCCACAATGTTCAGACAAGAAGTTTGTCACAGATACGTCAAGTGACTCCTCAAGTCTAGTTAGTTCAAGTGAACTTTGCCCATACCAGAGTCTAAAAGAACTTACAAAATAAAGCCACATAATGTTGTTTCACTGTTGTCCCTTTTCATGGATAATTAATTAAGGCAGCTGTCCTCCCCCTTCTGCTCTTTTTCTGATTTTGATAAATTCTTTCACATATCCAAACCAAATAAGCATGGACACAGATATGTGACAAGACACCAACATGCCGATACAACAACAGAAAAATTAGAGGAAATTAGTTGGAGACAGATCCACATCATCGTTGTGGCTGAAGGAGGGCTACCCATCAGCATAACAATATTATTCAGAAGAATAGGATTGGGAATGCCACTTTCACCGGTGAGAAGAACATTAGCCTAGGGTTTCTAATTTTTACAAAGATCTGCATTTGGTGGTAGGATCATGACACCCATTGAGATAGTGCCTTTTCAACTCTCTCAAAATGAATGGGGAATTTGGAAACCATTTATGTAAAGGATGTGGTAGCTACCCCTTACTTCAAACATTTTTTTTTTTTTTTTTTTAAAAAAAGGAAAAAAGGAAAAGAACAAAGGGGTAACAGGACAGCATGATAGTACCAACATAAAAAATAAATTTATAAAATAAAAAAAAAAAAACGACACCTGTGTGTTTAGGAGGGAAAAGATTGGGTACACGCCTAGTCTTTGGCATAGTGCACAAAGTGGTTGTCCCGAGACTTAAACCCATAACCTCAAGGTTATTAGGCCAATGTTTTACCATTGAACCAATGGTCACCCCTATGATAGTACCAACATGACTTGACAAAAGTTTCAAATATAGAGAATAAAAGATTGCCACCTGCAGTACTTGAACTTGCAGCATTCTAGGACTTCCATGGTAAATCATTTATATTTGGCATCAATTTAACATCACAAATGTATACATCATGCAAAATAACATAATTTTAAAACTTTCAAAATGTTAAAGAACTAGGTAAAGAAAGGACAGCTACCTTATCTTGTATTTCTGGGTTTGTTGCAAGCCTCGCTAAGACATTACCAATCAGACCTGCAGTAGTTAGATAACCATGAAACATCACACTTATAATATTTCCACATGGTTCTCTTGCATTAACATGATCATCAAACTCCTGTAAGAACACATTAGCAGAATGTGATGCAGCTCCACCAACTTTATTTCTTGTTTCATGATGAGGGTTTTGATCCATTTGACAAAATAGCTTGTAATTTTGTCCGCACTGTTGGATTATGTCCTGAGTCAATGATTTCAACTTCGTACATAAATATTGGTACCTCCAAAATCCCTGATTCCAGATAGGAGTAACACCATATGAGGCCCAAAAGCAAGCATCTTTAGCAATCATCATGAGAAGCTCTTCATAAATAGTTGCCTCAGACCAACCCAAAAATGCATCCCCAAAGAGTGTGGCTCCCAAGACAGTAAAAGCTAAATGTTGAGAAACCATTTTACAGTCTAAACTCCCTTTTGACATGATATCTTGAATTCTTTCCATCACACAGTCCACAACTTTTGTTGGAATCAAATTTGCTCTCTGGAGCAATTTCCCATTTAGTTCTGTTGCCAATAAGTCCCTTCTCTTCTGCACCTGCAGACAATGAAAACACAAGCATGTTAGTCCTTGAAGATGAGAAATGAATGCAAATACAATCCATTTCAATAGAATAAAATAAAGTAAAACTCACATAGCAAACAAAAAGAAAAAATAGAGAGGAAGAGGAAAAAGAGAGAAGCAAAAAAAAATCTTTATACAATCCAAAGAGGAACCAATAATAATCAATAGGCTAGGTGATGAATTTATGATTTAAAGATTTTTAATATATATATTAATTGGTTTAGATAAGTGATTTTAAGAGTTTAAGATATCACAGTGAAAAATCCTAAACATATAGCAACGACAATCATGAGCTAATTATCAAAGGGTATCTAAATAATCAGAATCATCATTTTAAAATCCATCGACTTTACGTGAAACACCACGAGAAGTTAGATTAAGACCAATTGGGCGAACTTGAATAGGTCAAAATTCAAGTGGAAAATTTTGGCTGACTAGTCAAAATATTCAGTGAAATTCGGAAATATATATATTTTAAATTTTAAATTTAAAAAAAAAAAAAAAAAGTCATGAAGATTTTATTAATTACATTGTAAAGCCATTTCTAGAAATTTGGTTGAAATTTCAAGTGTTGGACATTTGGGGAAGACATTCAAATACATGAAAATAATAAAAATTAATTTTTGGGGATTTTTCATAAAGTTGGAAATTTGGAAGAAAAATATGATTTGGGCAAGTGCACCAAATTGAATGAAAATACACATATTCAAAAACATCATCAAAATCAAAAATATAAACACTAACACATTTCAAGCTTCAAACACTTAGTTCACAAAACACATGTAAGTTCCTTCCAAGGATACCAATGTATAGTGTGGGTGTGAGAATAAAAGCAGAAGCGCAATCCACAAAACAAATATTTTGAAGAATTCCTAGTGTCCAGTGTGCGTGGCAATATATATACAAGTACAACTATATTGTATATATTTGTATTTGAATAAAATAAAATTAAAAAAGCATTAAAAAATTTTAAAAGAAAGTAAACTAAAAAGTGTTGCTTAGTGGCACATGGACTTGCGTATAAAAAAATAAATAAAAACAGAAAAATATGAACAACAGTTCAACTCTATATATATTAACAACAACAACAACAACAACAATAATAATAATGTGTCGTTTTGTATACTAGGCAATATTGGGTGGAAAGTTCATTTTGGGGTTTGAATTGAAATATCAATATTTTGAGCCATTTCAAACCCCAAATAAATGAAATTTATTCTTAAAAAGTCAAATTTATGTTGACACGGTCAAATGCACAATTTTGACCAGTCAAAGGCATGACTTGAAGAGGATTTTGCACTCAAATCTAGAATTTGCGCCTTGGATACCAATTCATGAGGTCCAAGAACAAATCAATTGTACTAAGTCCCCAACCCAAAACAAACAAAAAGGAGAAGAAAAAAACCACTAAATGTTATACGAAATGCATTTTGTACATATTCTTATTTCATTGTAAGGATGAACAGTACCAATTCATGAGGTCCAAGAACAAATCAATTGTACTAAGTCCCCAACCCAAAACAAACAAAAAGGAGAAGAAAAAAACCATTAAATGTTATACGAAATGCATTTTGTACATATTCTTATTTCATTGTAAGGATGAACAGTAAACCAGTACAAGATTGACTTCAAAATGCATAGAGAAAAAATGTTGGAATCTAAAGGAAAAAAGTTATTTGTGAAGAGATGACGAAGATGAGAGTCTAGATCCCAGAAAATCGTGGTTGTGAATTTTTTAAAATCATTAGCAGTCCCTCTAAAAGTCAATGATAACTCTTTTAAGCTCAATTGTCACATTTTTAACCCATTTTGAATCATTAGTCAGTTCTATGCACTGATCATATGGTTGTCCCAAAAATTCCACTCCATGAAACAGCATGTTACCATCAATAATATTTTTTTTATCATCTTTTGTTTAAAATAAATTACTTGCACAAATTTGAATTTGAACAACTACTAATATTTTGCAATAGTGTCGTGTGAATTTTAAAATAATAATAACAACAATAACATGGGTCATTGATGCGTGCCACGAATCATATTCCCATCTCTTAATTAATTCTAATTGTACTCCGCAGGCAGGTGCTTTCAATTTGGCTGTTCATCCAAATTCTGCACCAAGTGTAACAACTGTAAGTTAGCCTTCAATGCCACAGAGCTTCCTTTTAAGGATTATAGCACCGATCTGGTTTCCATTCAAGTTATTAACAAAGAAATGGTTGTCATGCTAAAAAAATGTTCCCAGTTGGTCATATAAGAGTTATTATCAAAACAACTAATGAGCAAATCCCTGATCTCTGTATGTAGAATATCTAGAGAATTGAAGCTCATGGGACATTTGTTAATCGAAGCATACATTCAATCTGTGTGTTAAGTCACCAACTTTCCCAGAAGCCTAAGCCGTTAGAAAATGGGTCCAACAATGTATATCAAGTTATCTAATAGTATGCAGAATGTCTAAGCACATATTTGAGCCAATAATAACTAGTAAATAAAGTGTAAATACAACATATAATATGAGCATATAAGAAACAATAATTAGTAAACCAGTACAAGGTAATTGTTGAGCCAATAATAACTAGTAAATAAAGTGTAAATACAACATAATATAAGAAACAATGGAAGTAACATTAACATATAACTAGTTAAAAAGTATGAATCCAATAACCAAATATAAGAAACTAAGTTTCTTGAACAATAACAAAATAAAAAGAAAAAGTGAACTACATTATGGCACTAGAAAGATGAATACAACTAGTATAATTTTATCGAAAATAGCAATAATATATTGACATCATATGAAAGTGGTATCAGTCATAATTATTAGTTAAATACTATTGGAGAAAGATATATCATAAGTAAAGTAACAAGAGACTAAACAGTGGATGCAATACATAGGTGAAAACCACAAAAATCACAAAATATTATAAAAACACATAAAAATTTGAGTAACAGTTAATTTTTATTTTTTGACAAGTAAAATAGTATTCTAAGTCAAAAATGCCAAAATGGGTGCAACCTTTGTATAAATATTTTAGCCACTTTTGTAAGTGCATAATGTGGAAATAGAATTCCTTTTAATGTTCTTAGAATCCTCAATTTTGACAAATGGTGACAGCCATCAATAGGGCACCCTTTGGGTTACAAAGCACCATCTTTCGAAAAGGCAAGGACCACTTTGCTAGATGAATTAAAAACAACTAGATGAAGTAAAAACAAGTGTAGAAAAAGATTGATTCTATAAAGGATACGTGGTACACAGATGGAGTATCAATTGTTTCTAATGGGTGGTCAAATGTGAAGAAAAATACAATTAATAAATATTTTAGCAATATCTAGTTGTGGTGCTATGTTCTCTTATGTTGAAGACTATGCTAGAGTTGAGAAATTGGGAGTCGAGATTGCAAATTATTGCAAGCAATTGATAAAGTGGGCCCTTCTTATGTCATCCAAGTAAACAACTCGTTAATGTAAGAGAGGCCTTAGCAAGAACAATGGTTTTAAATTCATGGGAGGAATTGATGAAAAGTGGTGACGAAAATACAAGAGATGTGGGTGCTCTAATTAGTGGATATATAGGGAGAGATGATTTTTAGATGCATAACTAGTGGCAATCACAAAACCAATTTAGAAATTAATTAAGTTTTGTGAGAAAAAAAAAAATGGTCCAATTATGGGTGAAATATACGAGGATGGATAATATGTTTGATGAAATTAAAGATGGTTTGGAAGATAACAAGTACAGAGAAGCATATACACAGATTGAAGCAATAGTGCATTGTAGATGGGAAAGAATGAATGTCCCAATGCTGACCTGGATTTGCTTTGTCACCTCAATTTTATGATTCTACTTACGTAAGTAATCCTTCCCCTGGAGGAACCATTAGAAAGAGGCCTAATGAAGATAAAGAGATGACAGTTGAATTTTTAAAAGCATTTGAAAACATTGACTCAGACCTTGAAAAAACGATAATGTTACACAAGCAATTTGTTGGTTTTCATATGCAAAAACGGTTTTTTTTACAGTTGTTACCTTTGTTGATGCTTCTACTATGGATGTTATACAATGTAGCCAACATATGGATCAGAAACACCAGAGCTAGCCAAAAATTGCGTGAAAGGTCTTAGCCCAACCAATCACTACATCATTTGCAGTTTGGTTGATGTTATAGAATGTGGGCAACATGTGGATCAAAAACACTAGAGCTAGCGAAAGTTGCAGAAAACGTCTTAACCCAACCAATCACTACATCATATGCAGAAAGAAATTAGATATATGTCGAATGTATGAAATGAATGCTTGTTAATCTTGAGTATGCACATAAGTTTAATTTAACAACTACATATTAACATTATAAATTGTTAACTTGGTGGCCAAACAAAAAAAATTAAAAAGAAAACCATATTAATCCCACCTAAAACTTGAGGAGTTGGCTTAAGTTGAATAGAAAAAATTGAAACAGCATTTAACCTCAACTCTGGTCAACCAAGTCCCGTCAACCAGATCTTAAGTTTGTCATCCAGATCCCAGTTTTAGTTGACAATATAGAGTATGAAAGGCCATAACCTTGAAATAATTGTTTAAAATTGGTTGACTTGTGGTGTGTCATATTCACCCCCCCTCCTCCCCCCGGGACATTTTTCATGAGATCAGTAATATCTCCCATATGGTTCCTATATTATAAGCAACCTTACATGATAGCTTTTTTTGATCAGTGAAAGTCAATGGTTAGTTGTTAGATTGGCACTTCAGGGGAGTTGAACTCACAGCCACTCCTTGCAAGCACTTAAGTCTTACCTCCAATTACACTCTATGAAGCATGGATACTTCTAAAAGGAAGAGGTATCCGTGTCGTATCTGTATCGGATACCGATACTCCTTGGATACTCCCGAATACGTATCGGATATTTATTTTTGAAGTATCGAATACTCCAAGTCACATATTACTTGTTTTACGAAATTAAAATTGTAACATTTCTTGCATAGTATTATAATTACCTTAATTGTGAGTATAAATATAGTAATATTTTTCCAATACTTTGCTTAGTTCTCTGATAAGAAGAACATAGCAAGTTAAAAGTAAAAGAATTTGTCAAATTGGCGTATCCTTATTGTATAATTTATAAATAAACTTGCATACAACATTTCTCACTAGTGTAAAAGGGAAAAACACATGGACAAGTTCAGGTGAATAATCTACTATTATAATATTGGACTTGATATTGAAATGAAATATTTGTCAAACCTATTGAAATTTAAGAAATAAACTAGCTAATGGCTTAAATTAATGCCTAATTTTTTTGAATATTAGTATTTTGCTACAATATAGGTTTTCAAGATTCTTGAACTTATGTGTAACTTACTACTAATAATTTTAAAAATAATTTTTTTTACAAACAGATGTATCCGTAATTTACTTCTATATGTTTTGTCATATTGTTGTATCCGTATCCATGCTTCCTAGATTCCACTCCTAAGAGTGGAACCCAAGACCTCCCCATAGGACAGATTTGGTGGCCAAAGGGCTAGCCACACAAACTACAACCCCTTAGTTACATGATAGCTGATAACAATTATCTAATAGAATTTTTAAAAAATTTGGTGAGTGTGCTAATCGAAAATAGCATGCCACTTAAGTTGCGAATAAACATCAATAGCACATAAAGGGGAAGGAGTTGTAAGAATGTACCTCTTTAAAAGAAGACACAAAAAGGCTTGATCTTCCAAAGGCTAAGTGGAATGCCCTCCCTGTCAATGGCAACTTATCCTTAGCCTTCAAGAGCATCTCTTTGATAAGTTCTGGATCCTTTATTGACACCAGAAGCTGAGTAGGACCTAACCATAGCTTAACGACTGGTCCATATTCCTCATGTGACTTTGATAAAAGGTCTGAAAACCAAATGATATTTAAACACATTATAATTTAGCATTTGACTATATAGAAAAATGTTAAACCAATATCATTCGTTTAATCCAAAATTTGACACATTATGCATCTAACGGGCCATAGTTGATTTGATGATAATGATATTTTCACAAAATAAATAAAACAACTAAACACAACCCAGATAGTGACAGCTTGATACATCCCCTAAAAGTCCTTTCTATACCTTAAACTAAACAATGTTTAGAATTCAAAATTTCTAAATGCACACACAAAAACTAGACAATGTTTGGTATGTTTTCATTTTTTTTTGCTTTTGTTTTTCGTGTTTTTAGAAACAAAAACAATGAAAAGTCAATAACTACCAACCTTTTCATATATTTTTATTTTTTTTGCAAAAATAGTTAGAAAAAATTTCATAGAACAATTTAAAAGTGTTTCGTAAACACTAGTTGCTTTTATGAAGAGGGAAAGAAAAAAAAAAACATTCTCAGAAATAGAATAGTAGGTTCTTTTTTTCTGTTTTCAAATACCAAACGCTCTAAAACAATACTCAAATTCGAGTCCAACATATCAAAACAACAAAGATACATTAAATAAAAAAGAAAATCGAGAAAAAAGATGTTCATCACAAATGAGTCAAAAGATACATTAAATAATGCAGGAAATCAAGAAGAAAGATGTTCATCACAAATAAGTCAATAAAACACGGAAAACAGTGGTATTAATTTTCAAAAAAACTCTATAATACACACCCAAAAAAAAAGGTGTACCATATGACCCACCTTTTGTGATCTTTGGCCATCACCATCGTGGTGTACACAATGCCACTTCCTACGACTGCTCTAAAAATAGGCCACGATGCCGAGGGTTGAGGGTTGCTGTTGTGCCTTGTGGCCCAGCAGCCCTACTGTGAGGATCTATAGAGATATTTACCTAGTGTATTTTAATAATCTGAACCGTTCATATTTTAAAGTTTGTGGAGTATATCATTCATATAAAAAATCAAATTAATTGATCATCTGTAACCCAAAGTCTTAACTGTTTTTAAAAAATTATTAAAGTCATGGAAACCGTTTATTTTTTAAAAAAGAACATGTGCTACAAATGTCCAAATTATTTGATTTTTTTGCATGGATGACTACTCGACCAACCTTACAACATGAACAGTTCAGATCATCGAAAAAGACTCGCGACACGCTTAATGAGCCTCACAGCAGCCTGCTGTGCCAGGAACCCCAATTCCCGATGTAGAATGCCATAAAAGACATAACCGATGCCCTTCTTATCACCAATTGGTTTTAGGAAAAAGGGATGGAACTCGGTCCGACAGTTATGACTTATAACTTAGTTATAACCGTTGTAGGGTTTGTTATCGACGTCATTATTTTGGTTATGATATATAGTGCTGCTTTGGTCATGATGAAAAGTGATTTATCAATTACATAAAACACCATATATGCAATATGGTACAGTAGAATCCCTCTAATCTTTGTCCCTCTCTTCTTTTCTTCTAATTTCTCAGCAAGAAACCCAATATAGGAAAAAAATTTATAACCAGCATATAAAAATAAAAAAACGATCTGAGAGTTTTCAATTGTTGTCTATAGTAAAAAAACAACAGAAACACAAAGAAAGGACTCAAATATATTTAATTTTCCATCATTTTCCCACCAACCAAACGGATGACAGAAACGAATGGATTGAAAGAAGTGACTGACCGGTAAGATTAGCTCCAGAAATGAGAGTGGAGTGGCCGTAGAAGGAGGAGGGGCAAGGAGGGCCAGGGATGAGATTGGCGATGGACCATAGTCTGAAGATTCTGATAACTTTTCGGAGCAAGAGAACGGTGATGGCGATGAGAGATACCCACAGCAACGCATTGATCTGTCTGGTGGCGTAGTCTCTCAACAATAGCACCTCAGACTCCATCTTCTTTTCCAACTTCCTGACAAGTGAAAGTGTCAATCAAATCAAATCAAATCAAATCGATACGATCGATCGAGTTTCACAATCTAAGCAGGGAGAGAGTTGTGGTTTGCATTTCGGATGACTATCATTGAGCTGAGCTGTGTGATATATTTATTGACTTTTCTCGTTGTGACGCTCGTTTGTGATTGGTTCTATTTTATTTTAGTCACGCTACAAAAATCTCAACTTCCAGCCAAAAACTAATCCATCCGCCTCTAGCAGTTTTGTTCGCTAGCAGTTTTGTTCACAGTGCACCACAATGGGAATCAAATCAGCGGAAAGACGACACGTGTATAGTATTATTTGACAAAAGAATAAAAGTACCCACACCATTCATGCTTGGATTTAGGTGTGACTTTCTTTTAACCATATTCATACACCTGTTCATAAATGTAATAATGGACCACCATTCAGGCTTGGATTTAGGTGTGGCTTTCTTTTAACCTTATTCATACACCTCTTCATAAATATAATAATGGACGGTCCAGATCAATGGAAGGATGTTTGGCAAAGTTTTTTTTGGTTCTTTCGAGTTAAAATTCACAAAATAAAAAAATAAAATACAAAAATTTTAACTTATTAAAATAATTAAAAATTAAAATAATCTATTAAAATAATAACTTTTCAAACACTCACAATACCGAAAGACTAACAAAATGGGTGTTTGTCCAAGACTCTTTTTTGGCTTTTTAAGCTAAAATTTATAAAATGATAAAATAGGTTAAAATAGTCAATAAAAAAAATGTTATATCAAACCCATAATCATTTCATTTTTTCTCTCACAAACATAACATCTAACTACAAAAAAATTCAATTATTTTTCCAAACACAAAAATTTTAACCTGTTAAAATAGTAACTTTCTAAACACCCACACCATTCACAACAAAAAAAAAAAAAATTCATTAAATTTGAGTAAAAAATTGAATAAAAACTTCATTTTAATAGAGGATTTTGAATTTTTATCAAAATACCGGTCAACGAGACGGATGTCCTGTTGGTCAAATGGATAGTATATTTTTTTCACAAATTTTTGCTTAGAAGTGATCATCTGAGGACATCTGGTAGTGAAAATCTAACAGTTACGAATAGTGATTTGATGAAAGCTTCCGAGAGTCCTCAATTTGGTAAAAAAAATTGATATTCTCAATTTGATACTAATCTAATGAAACTATTGGAGTAAGAAAAATGTTGGGTATGTTTGGTTTGTGTTTGAGAGATGTGTTTTAGAGATAAAAAGTACGAAAACATGTTTGGTTTGGTTTTTTTCAAAAGATGTTTTGGAAAATTGTTTTGAGACAGAGTTTTGGAAAAAGTGATTGATTTGATGTGTGTGAGAGAGAGATTTGTTTAGAAAACTTGTTTGGTTTAGATGTTTTGGAAAAAAATTTTGGGAAAATTTGTTTGGTTTGATTATTTTTGAAAACTTATTTGTAGAGAAAATTTCCAAAATTTTTTTCCGAAAATCAAACCAAACGAGCCCGTTATCTTTTTATCAAATTTAAATTTGATGAAAGAATTGATAAACCATTGGAAATGGTCTAAGGCACAATTCGGTTTAGTTTTTAAATTAATATTTTGATCAAAAAATTTAGGGAAAAGCACCAATAAATCCTAAATTTAGAAATGTTAACCCATTTAGTCCTGAAAGTTTTTTGTTGGACAAATAAATCCTATTTCTCTAAAAGCTTACTATAGGCCTTTTTATGTCAAACATTATTTATCAAACATCAAACATTTAGCAACGTCACAATTATTTATCAAACATCAAACATTAGCAACGTCAGGATTATTCGTATAATGTGGGTGAAAACATTAGCAACGTTAGAATTATTCATCAAACATCAAACATTATTAACGTCAGGATTATTCATTAAACATCAATCATTAAACATTAAGATTATTCATAAAACATCAAACATTATTCATCAAACATCAAACACAACCATTAAACGTTAGAATTATTCATCAGACATCAAACATTATTTATCAAACATCATATTTATTTTTAAAAAAATTGAAACTATCCAATCGCGGCGTGGTGGTGCGAAGCCAACCTTCCAACTATGGCGGAACACGATCTCATCAGTCCTCTTCTCACCAAGGACCGCCTCTCTCAACTCGCCGATGAACCCCAAGTCATCATAACCGTCGATGACGATCGGAATTCCAATCAACCCAACATTCAAAATGATCAAACAAACAATACCCATTTGGGGATTGAGAATCCATTCGAGTTTCTGGGTGCTAGGCCTATCGAAGTCCCTGCAACTTCCACAATCGATCCGTTTAGGAACCACACGTAGAGGATTTAAAGGGTTTATGAGTGGTTGAAGATCTTGATTTGTGTTCCGATTGCGATTGTAAGGCTCGTGTTGTTTGGGTTGTCTTTGTTGGTTGGTTTTGTGGCTACAAAGTTTGCTTTACAGGGTTGGAAGGATTTTGTGGCTAATATTTGATGTTGTGATGTTTGATGTTGTTTTGATGATAATGTTTGATGTTGTTTTGATGATGTTTGATGTTTTGATGATAATGTTGTGATGTAAAAAAAGGACTAAATGGTTTATAAAAAAACAATCAGGACTAAATAGAGTAACATTTTTCAATATGGGACTTACAAGTAATTTCTCCAAAAATTTAAAATTATATTTAATTTATTAATTTTTAAAATTAATTTTTCTCTCTCCTCTCTCTTTTTTTATTTTATTAATAAATCAATTAATTATTTTTTCTCTCTTCTCTCATATTTTAGGCCATCTCCAACGCTTTAGTAACTCCATCATCAAATTCAAATTTGGTGGAAAAGTACCTCTTTTTGTGCTTCAATGGTTTCACCAAACCTGTATCAAATTGAGAAAAGAACAAATGTTTCACCAAACTAAGGATCTAGGCCACCTTTCACCAATTTACTGTGCAAAATCATTGGGGATGGGACACACCGGATGACCGACCGAACATCCAGCTAGTTGTCCCCCCGGTCTTCCTAAGCATTTCAAGAATTTCCAGAACAGAGCACTAATTTGGACTGTCAACAGGCTTCCAAAATTGTTTGTTTTTTGTGGCACCAAGACTAAATGCCTTTTCAACATTGATGCATGAATAGTAGAGGCAAATGCATTACATCTATATTCAAATTTGTACGCAAATTAGCTGTTCATTTTGCAGAGTGCAACTCCAATAAGGTTACTGTTGGTTATGCAAAGATTTTACAAAGTAACCGTTGTCGTGGTCTATAAAATAAGACTAATTTATTTTTGAATTTCATAATATCATTACAATTTTTATTTTTTTGTTTTTGTCATTGTTAACTTCAATTTTCACTTTCTATTTCATTTGTCAGTTGTTTCTTTTACAATCTTCTCATTATGTGATCTTCAGTCTGCAATAGTCCTCCAATTTTTCACTTCTTTCTTTAATTTTTTACTTGTTTCGTTTACAATATTTTTCATTGTGTGTTGAATGTTGTATCCTATTGTATTTTTTTTAACTTGTTTATTTGTACAAATTTTACCTTCAAACTATAGAAGATTTTGAAATGTTTGAGGAATCACAAATTTCAGAGCAAAACACTAATCAGCTTGCTTGGTTCCATTTTTCCAAAAATATTTTTCAGAAAATTCTACTTTCTTATTTTTTGTGTTTTTTTTTTTTACTGAATTTTTTTAATATTTTAAGCAATTTTTTTACTTTTTAGACACAACTAACATAAAATACACATAAAAAGTAAAAAATTGTAAAAAAATCTTTTAAAAATTCACTAAATACCAAAAATATATTTTTTTTTTAAATACAAGAATTCAATACATTTTTTTGTATTTCTATTTATTTATTAATTTTTTTAAATATTTTTTATTAAATTTTTACTTTTTAGATACATCTAAGTAAGGTGCATCTAAAAAAATTTTAAAAAATGTTAAATTTTTTAAAAATATTCACTAAAAATAAAAATCAAAACACGAAAATCAAAAAACTCAGTTTTCAAAAAATTTAATCCAAAAAACTCAAACCAAACACACTAAATGTTACTTTTATTTCGGAAACATGTCGTATTTCTCATGGTAAAGCGTTCACCATTATAGAAGATGAAACTTTATGTAAATCTTGGTTGGCAGTCTTTCAAAATTCCATTGCTGGTAATAGTCTGACCATGGCAATATTCTGAGAACGAGTTGTTGGAAAAAATGATTTTTGGTGACTTTAATGTGAAATTAAAGTAGGTCTCAACCATTAGTTGAGGTGAGATTAAATGGGTTTAGATTCTTTATAACAAGATCTTTACACCACAAAAAGAATGACCAAAAATCATTAAGAATTGAATAAGAAATTGTCTCATAAAAATGGCCTCTTGAATAAGGTATTGAGAATTATGTATAACTACCAATCCCACACTAATTGTAGAGGAAAGTTTTGATGGGTATTTAAACCTCGAGATTTTGATAAGGGTATGAGCCCTTTGGGGCATCCAAATTTTCCGAAGGAAAGAAGTTATGGATGCTTTAAAGATGGGCTTGAAGCAAGACTATCGTCCAAGTTGGTTATGGCAAAATTGCCACACGCGTGCATGCCGCCTGCCTGCCCGCCTGGATTAGACCGGGCCGGGGCCGGGTCCGGGCCCGGGCCCGAGGTTCATAATCCATGGGTCGTAGATCTTGAGGCTTGAGACTTGTAAGAATGGATTAGGTTTAAGCTGGGCCGGATTAGTGGTCCACCAACCTAATCTTTTTGGGTCAAGTCTGCTATAGATATACACTTTTGTATATACAGAAAACATATCTCAGATATTTTTTTCCCATCAGTTTTGGTCCATTACTCCAGTAGTTTTGCAGAAGTAATGGCCATTAGTTGCTAACATTCATGGGCATTAGTTGCTAGCCTTCATAACTGGAGACTTCGCCTCTCTCCGCTATGGTGTATGAAAGGAGACCCATCTCCCTTAGTTTTGGTACAGAGTTTTGCCTTTCAAAATTATACAGTCAGTTTGCTTGTGTCTATAATTTTCTTCCTATGTAAGAGAGTGCTGCCATTGTCAGTTTGCCAAAGTTAATAGAAGGTACTTCTACGTTAGTCGGACTAAATCGTCGTATCTTGGGAGACAAAGTCGACATTCCTCTAGTACCCACGGTGAGGTGGCTAATCTATTTTAAGGATATTGTGGTATCACACAAGTTTCGGTTTACATGCCATACAATTTTATTGTATTGTGTATTTCTGTTTAATTTGGTTGTAATTTTCAGCATGTGCTCTTGTTAAATAATTTAATTTAGTTCATCATGAATCTATTTATTTAATTTCACAACCTATCCAACAATCTTAAAACAGATTAATGTGTTCTCCCCTGAATTAAAATGAATAGATTCATAATAATTTGCAATTGTATACATTGCTCGGATCTATCACCTGAAAAATATTATATATCACTATTTTGATTTATTGTAAATAAATGTTAAAACAATTTCATGCTCCTGTTTTTGGGTGCTCTTTCCACTGTTGTAGTCTTAGACTATGCATGTTGTTTGGTGTGGGGTATAATGCATGATTATAGATTGATATATGCAAAGCTAGTTATGTCTAGTTCTATAGTCAAATTACATACATGAAATCCATGATTAGGATTTGTAGCCCACTCTTACATATTGTGGGGACATAATTTTTTAATGACAACACGTGGCTGAGGTGTCACCAAAGTGCCAGTCGAGGTGCCACGTGTCCTGGTCATGACGTCGAGATCATCTTGGCTAGGCCGAGGTTATCTACGAAGATACTGAAATCCAAGATAAGCGAATAAGGGACAAGAGTCATAGAATGAGAAAGGACTTCAGTTTGGATAAAGATAAGACTCTTAGAGAATTTATCCCAATCCTACTGGGAGTCCAAGATTAGCAGTAATCCTAAGTCCATTGAAACTAGGCTTCTATTGGGACTAGGTTTGTGTTGGCTATAAAAGAGAGGCACCCTCATGGGTCTAAGGTATGCTTTTGATATTCTGTCTAGTGAGTTAAGCACTATTGGTTATCTTTAAGAGATATTTTATTAACTTGATCGTCAGAGTGCCCCTGGGTGAACGAACCACCGGCAAATTCTTATCTTTTTTGTGACAAGTTGTTAGAGCTTAATCTATTCTGCCAGTGTTCTCCAGCTGAGTGCTTGATTGGCAGTGTGGTCGGAAATTGACACACAATTTGACGCCGTCTGTGGGAACGAAAGAAGAATAGATGACCAACGACGGACAGAAAGAGAAGATTGGGGATAACACTCCTACTGGGAGTGGGAGACCTATTGACCTTGACGTCGAAAAAGACAATTGTAACGAAGAAACTCGTGACCAGAATCACGGAGTGAGAGACGTCAGCCAGGAAAGCGGTGTACCAAAGAAAACAGACCAAAGTAGGTACGATAATGAAGATAACCTCCAAGTATGGAAAAACAGATGCCTACGGAGGGACGGAGAGGTGAAAGGGATGGCAGACAAACTGGTGGACCTGCAAACAATGGTCAATTTCATGATGCAAAATAACGTTATGCAGTCACCGTTCCCGTTACAAGATACGCCGATTCCAGTGGGTAAGAAAGATGCCTAGACAGGGGGACAGAAGACAACTCCTACGACTCCTCAGCACGATAAGACTAAGGAACATTCGCACCGGCCTTCAAGGGAGGTCGGGCGAGGAGAATCAAGAAGGGGAGATTCACGGAGGACATATCGTACTAAGAAAGCTGACCCCAAAGAACATCGGCATGTTTGAGGAAAGGAACTCTATTTCGACATGACCAATGGAGGGAGGTCCAAAAGGACTCACAATGACACTGGAAGTAGTGCACCAAAGAGGCTGAAATCCGGAGATAGCCGAGCTCCTGGACGAACCAAGGAGGATCTGAGGGATTACCTCCAGAGAAAGCGACAAGATGCCGAAGTGACCTCTCTTGTCAAGCTGAGGACACCGTTCTCGGTAGAATTGGACAAATTTGAGGCCCCGAAAAGGTTCAGTATGCCAAGGTTCCAAATATACGACGGTAAGTCAGACCCGAACTTTCACGTCGGCTTGTACCTGAACTTGATGGCATTGTACACCGGGAACAAGCCGTTGCTTTGCAAGGTGTTCCCCTCATCCTTCGGAGAAATTGCATCGGATTGGTTTCACAAGTTGCCGAAATGAACTGTGAAAACTTGGGAAGGCCTGGCCGAGATGTTTGTGGCCGGGTGTAGACACCCCATTTTTGACCGCCCTTAAGACTTGGGCACTACTGATCGTTTACTTGGTGGAGAAAGTTGAGCAGGGCAAAGGTTCGATTTCTTCAGCAAGAGGAGAGTCAAACCCTAACCTCACACCCCATTTCTTGATCAAAATATTTTAGATATTGAAACCCTCTCTTTCAAATTGTTTTGAAAATAAAGTACTACGATGTTCCGACGCTCGCATTTTGTTAAATGTCACGTTTTTCGGTAAACCAAGCAAGGGCAAAGTGGAAATGAACGAAAGAGAGATGAAATCTCTGAAAAATCTTTCAAAACACCTTGTTTAGGGGTTTGGAGTTGAAGAAAAGAAGAGAAGAGGGAAGAAACCCAATTGGGGGAGAAATGGACATAAATCGCTAAAAGAGGGACGAGCAGTCCTCATTGAATCAAGTCTATTCATTTGCATACTTGGATTTCAGTGATGAGGCCACCACCATTGGAAAGCTTACTTCCGGGGCTTCATTTTGCACTCAAGAATCTCCTAAAGTCAAGTTCGGACGGAGGAGATATAGTTTGTTGAAGTAGGGTATCAATCCGGTTGGACCGAATATGCGCGGCTTCACCAAAACAGGCATAACTCCTTGCACAGTTAGAATTTTAATGCAAGGCTGGCGCCATTGGAAAGCTAACTTCTGGGGCTTTATCATAAAGGATGGCCGATCACCTTGGACCTTTTGACCTGGTCAGCCGACCAGGGCAAGTGGTCGGCCGACCACCTGAACTGGTTGGCCTACTCCTTCCTGCTTTGTCTTGCTGAGTTGTTGTCAGCTGGAAGCCACAGATTACATCCTCCATACACGTGTGTATGGAGGATCTTCAATCTTGGTTTTTAGCTTCTTTGAGAAGCTAAGGGTTTGTATCTCTATAAGAGAGACTCTCTCCCTCATTTGTAAAGGTTCAAAACTTCTTGGAAGGCAAAACATATATCCCTCTCTATATCTCACCATTTTGGCTCCAAAGTGCATAGTTCTTGACCCTTCATCACTACACCTCATAGCCATACACTTCCACCATTGCTTTGAGGTCCTTGGAGGTCATTTTCAGAGGTTGAAGGTTTGGTTTTTGGGTCCAGAAGTTGCTGGTCTTCTTAAGCTTCAAGGGTAACACACTTTCTCCCTTTTGAAGCCCTATTTTGATCCATCTCTTAGCCTCATTTGCAAGCATATTTGGGCTTTGTCATAAACTGAAAAAAAAAGTCTTATTTTGAGCTTCTTAACATGTTTGTTTAAGACCATTTTTTTATTGGGGGCCATCTGCCCCCTTGCATGCTTTATTTCCCTTTGTTTTGAGCCATGCATTAGGACCTTCGTGTTGAGCTTTGTTGGCCCTTTTGACCACTTTGAAATCCAAAGAGATTTTCATGGTTATTATGTCGCTTTTGAGCACCAAAATCAGAGAGGGGTGACCCTCTCACCCCTTGTCTTGTTTACTAGCATATTTGGCCTAACAAAGGAGCCATCATTTGCATGCTTCCAAGCCATGTTTCAGGTCATTTTTTGTGGGTTTCAGGACCTTCATAGGCTCTGTCTAGAGCCCATTTTGCCATTTTGGGTGTCCATCTTACATGTGTAGAACAACCCTCTTTATAGCCTATCAAAGGGGCCTATCATTCTTGCATGCATAGACCGTGTTTCAGTGAGTTTTTGGGCTTTATTCAGCATGTCATACCTCTGAATTTTTTTGGTTTAGTGACCTCTTGAACGCTCCATATACTTGTAGTGTAAACCCTCTTCACTAGCTTGTATTGTATGCTATTTTGGTCTATGAATCTAGCACTTTTCATCCATGTCTTAAACTGATTTTGTGCATGTTTTGGACTTCTTTAGCTCTGTTTTTATGCCTCATGGTTGAATGATGCTTGCTATGCATGGTTGTAGTTCAATACTCTTGCCTAGCTTTGTGTTTTGGGGCCTATTGCATGCTTATGTTGAGGTGTTTCCATGTTTTGGGGCCATTGTGCATCATATTTCAGAGCTTATATGTATGCCATATTCCTATGTTTTTCACTCTTTAAATGCGTTTGAGAGTTGTGCATAAATGCCTCGTTTTTGGACCATTGCATGAGCTTCATTTCCATGCCTTTCGATCCATCATTTTAGACCATTTTCCCACTATCTTGGACCTGCCTAGGGTCTTTTTGGGGCTGGTTTTTCCATTTATGCATTGCTTTGTGTACCTCTAGTGTAATGCGCTTCACTAGTTTCGGTATTTGGGCCACCTAGCATGCATTGCGTGAGGTGTTTGCATAATTCGGGACCATCTTACATGTAATTTCAGAGATGGAAAATGTGTGATTGTATGTCATATTTCATCCCTTGCCATGCTTTGATAGAGTTGCATTCGGTGCCTTAGGTTTGGTTTTTTGCATTGGTGCATGTGTTTTTGTTGCCTAATTCCATCATGTTTGGCCACTGATTTGGGTGTGGCTTAGGCTCGCCTATCTTGGTTTAAGTCCATCTTGCATTGTATATGCCATTTAGTCCATGTTGTTACATGATTGACCATTGCATTGTGTATGCCTTAATCATTTCATTGTTAGTCTCCATGTATGCATTGCGTATGCCATATAGTTTTCATGTGCATTGAGTATGCCATTAATTATTTCATAGCATTATGTATGCTAGTAGCATGTTTGCATGTCATCATTTGCATGTTTGCATCATTTAGTGGCATTATGTTTAGGTTACATGTTAGAGTTGCATTCATGCATGCCGTGTGTATTGCGTTGTGTTTGGAGTAGGGTTTAGTCTAAACACGGGAAACGAGGGACGTTTCGTACTCCAAGTGACGAAACGTGCCTCGATTCTCGGTCGCCGACATTCTGGATTACCCATGATGGAGTTTAGGCCTTGTTGTGTTTATGTGTGCATCCATTTCATATTGAGTCATGCAATTCGACTCCCCAGCCATCATGCATCGAGATGCATGATTGATGGCACGAGGATCGAGGACTACACTCCCTAGAGCTCATGCAATGACGGGGAGAGTGGTTATGCATACATATGTTGAAAATACTTTGTCATGCCCCTTTCTTACTCTCTGTTGCAGCAAACCGGAAGCCAGCAGTAAAAACTGGTCAGCAGTATCCCTACAAGTTCCCATGGAGTTATGTACAGTATTCTGGGACCAATTGCAAACAGAGACAAATCGGGGCATCGCGATGGATTTTCCGGCAAGGTGACTCGAGCATGCATGCATCTTTCATCATTCCGAACAGAGCTGAGGCGCATTTCATGTAGCATTGCATGCTAGTTTACTCGCTTTCCTAGTTAATTTGTTAATTAGCTAGTGTTGTGTAATAATTAGTTATTCATTTTGGTTGTGTAATATTTATTCGGACCCTCCGCGAGAGGGCAATGTTGTAATAAGTGTGCGTGTGTGTGATGCATGTCTTCCAACCCTACGTCTTTCTCTCTTTTATTTACTAGCTTATGATGGTTAGTTTTAGCGCATGTTTCAATTAGCATCTATATGTTCGCATGTTTGCATTCATTCATTTGTATTGCATGCACCGGGCTCAGCGCATCATACTAACTGCATTGTATTTCAATTTCGAGTTGAATACGTGTATCATTTGTTGCATTTCATATGTCATCTTAGAATAGCCGAGTCTATCTTAGTTGCATACCTGTATGTGTTGCATTAGGCATCTCAGCATAGTTAGGATTCATGCATGATTTCTAATTAGCTTCTTTCTTTGGCTCAGAGTACTTGGTAAGTGTTTATGCTTTAGCATCCTTGCATGTGTGTGAGTGACTGCCATGATAGCATGCTTACCATGAGGCTAAGTGCTTATGTGATATAACTGCCTGAATGCCTATGGGTGGAGGTTGGATTATCTGAATTGGAACAATTCATTGATTGCGAATTTTAAGCCCACTAAATAGTGGCAAATCACCATGTTTTCTAAGCCCACTTGAGGGTGGCAAAATCCGCATTTTAGCCTACTTGCAAGTAGCAAACCGCTTTCAAAAACAAACATGAAATGTTTTGTTCCAACTCAAAGTATCCATTTATACTTGTATGCTGCGTGCATCACATAGTAATTCTAGGCTAATAAACCGGAATAAGAGCACATAATGTTTTCAAAACTTGATATCATGGTTAGTAGAGGCCGATCTTTGATCGGGTGAGCGGGGGTGCTTACGAAGTGACCTTCCCCAATCGTACCCAAGTTCCCGAGCTGAGACAACTTTGGTGATGACGGACACGTGGCCTTAGGCAACGAGTCAGGGTTTCCTAAATTCCCCCAAAATAAATATTTAGGTGGCGACTCAGATTCAGCAAAGCATCCATGTTTGGCACTTCTTTAAAAAATCTGCTTTCAAAAATGATTTGCGGATTTGGACTCTTTGATGATTCATCGGCCTTGTATTGCACTCTCACGAGATTAGATACAGGACCGTGACATTGAGTCCTGAATTGTAGTGAGCCTTAATGAACAAAACAGATTCTCTGGATGTTCGGGACGCCTACGCTTTTAGCGACTACCGGGAGTTAGAGATTTTGACTCGAACTCATGATATCTTGTTTTGTTTGCACTTATGTGTTTCTTTGCATTGCATTTGCATTGGTGTGCTTAAGACACCGTGTTTGTCATCTGCTATTCCTAAACGGTTTGGTTGAGGTCAAGGCCATAAGGTCGGCTTACACGCTCTACCACACGATGGGAACACAAACCCCGGGTTTTACTAGGGCACCCTTTTTAACCATTCGACCTAGTGCATATTCGGAATCCATAGTGACCATTCCAAGCTAGGATAGGTTGCTTACCCGATTATAGCTTGTTTGAAACCGTCAAGCGCATAGTGAAACCCTAGCTCCTGACAAAATAGAACAGGGAAACCTAACCCCAACATAGGGGCATTTTCGCTCTCACTTGCTTACTATGTGCTTTTAAAGTACGTCTCTACAGGAATGCATGTATCAGTTTGCAAGTCTGGGTATTAGGCCTGAGGGCATCAGTATTTTTGGGATTAGTTTTACCTGAGGGTATCTGTTTACAAGCAGAACTTATGGCAGAATTCTGTAGGGGGGGCACAGTCATTCATCTTTGCTTATTTTGGTTTTGGTGAAATCAGGCTGAGGTGCTGTCTGTTTTCTCTTTTGCAAAGTAGTCGTGGAACTATAGCTTCAGAAGGCTCCAATATCCCCCAGTACATTGGGCTCGTGCTGATAGACTTTGTCAGGTTTTTTACAACAAGGTCATCGCCGCACCAGCTCAGCAAAGTCTTAGGGCCTATGCCAAAAGGTATTATGAGGTATTTAACTGAATACCAGGATGCAACCAAGAGGTGGCGGTCGTGTCGTTTAAAAACGGCTTGAAGGATGACTGCCTGCTTCGAAAATCACTGGCAAAGAGATTGCCGAAAAGCATGGAGGAGCTGATGCCTAGGATAGAAAAGTATGCCAGAGCTGAGGAAGACACGCCGGGGACAAAGGTATCCAAACAAGAGAAAAGAAACGGTTCGCGAAGCGAAGCCAAGGTAACAACGGATTCAACAAGCAGGAAACAAGAGTAGATGAGGTCAGAGGGGATCAAGTGCGGACAAAGAATTGCTCCATGGAAGCAAAGAAGTCTACCTGCAACATATGAGAACCAGAAAAAAAACAGAGATTGAGGACATGGAAGTCCTAGAAGACGTCGGCAAAAAGTCAGCCGAGAAGAGTGATAAAGCCCTGAAGAAAATCTATGTCTAGCAAAGGGATGAAGAACGCTTCTTCCTTCTCGGCTTGGGCTTGGCCGAGGAAGAGTTGCCCAATGTAGTCTGGGCGTATCGGATTATGCCGAAAAGATCAACTGGGGAGTTCCCATTTGCTATGACTTATGGCACAGAAGCAGTCATTCCACTAGAGGTCGGCTTCCTAGGGATCAGAACCCAGGGAGTAGAGAATGGGACCAATGGGGCACTGTTGGCCCGAGAACTGAATCTGCTAGAAAAAAAGAAAGGAGAAAACAGCAATTTGGTTAGGGGCATATCAGTAACAACTTGCTAGGGCTTACAACAAGAAGGTCAGCCCAAGAGAGTTCAAAGTTAGGGACCTCAGCCTGAGAAAGGTTGCCGGCAATGGGGCATAACGGCTGAAGAATAATGCTCAAGATTATGTTTAACACTTGTTGAAACTTGAGAAAAGTTTACAAGTTGAAGTTAAACCGAGATGATGTTTAACACTTGTTGAAACTTGAGAAAAGTTTACAAGTTGAAATTAAATCGAGATTATGTTTAACACTTGTTGAAACTTGAGAAAAGTTTACAAGTTGAAGTTAAACTGAGATGATGTTTAACACTTGTTGAAACTTGAGAAAAGTTTACAAGTTACGCTTAAACCGAGATAATGTTTAACACTTGTTGAAACTTGAGAAAAGTTTACAAGTTGAATTTAAACCGAGATGATGTTTAACACTTGTTGAAACTTAAGAAAAGTTTACAAATTGCGCTTAAACCGAGATGATGTTTAACACTTGTTGAAACTTGATAAAAGTTTACAAGTTACGCTTAAACCGAGATAATGTTTAACACTTGTTGAAACTTGAGAAAAGTTTACAAGTTGAATTTAAACCGAGATGATGTTTAACACTTGTTGAAACTTAAGAAAAGTTTACAAATTGCGCTAAACCGAGATGATGTTTAACACTTGTTAAAACTTGAGAAAAGTTTACAAGTTGAAGTTAAACCAAGATGATGTTTAACACTTATTGAAACTTGAAAAAGTTTACAAGTTGAAGTTAAACCGGAGTCATGATTGAAGGAATGAATGATATAGGTTCCATCACCTTAGGATGCCGAGGTAATAGAACCTAGGGGACAGTTGTGGGGACATAATTTTTGAATGACAACACGTGGCCGAGGTGGCATCGAAGTACCAGCCGAGGTGCCACGTGTCCTGGTCATGACGCCGAGATTATCTCGGCTAGGCCGAGGTTATCTGCGAAGATATCAAAATCCGGGATAAGTGGATAAGGGACAAGAGTCCTAGAATGAGAGAGGACTTCAGTTTGGATAAAGGTAAGACTCTTAGAGAGTTTATCCCAATCTAATTGGGAGTCCAGGATTAGCATTGAGCCAGAGTCCATTGAAGCTAGGCTTCTATGGGGATTAGGTCAGTATTGGCTATAAAAGAGAGGCACCCTCGTGGGTCTAATGTATGCTTTTGATATTCTGTCTAGTGAGTTAAGCACTATTGGTTATCTTTGAGAGATATTTTATTGACTTGATCGTCAGAGTGCCCCCAGGTGAACGAACCACCGGCGGATTCTTATCTTTCTGTGACAGGTTATTCGGGCTTAATCTATTCTGCCAGTGTTCTCCAGCTGAGTGCTTGATTGGCAGTGTGGTCGGAAATTGACACACACATATATAATAATAAATAAACTAAGAACCATATTTGCATGTTCCTTTTTATCGTTGTGCCCACTATTTCAATATATATATTTATTATTATTTATGTATCCTGTTCATCTTCAATATAATTCGCTTTTCTATAGATATTCAATTTTATATCTATTAAGTCCACTGTTTTTTTTTTTCTTTCTTTCTTTCTTAGAAATTCAATGATTGTAAATTATGCAAGTTTGACATGTTAATTATTCTCTAACTTTTAGCTTTCTTACATGATTTAATCTCTAGAATTATTTGCATGTTAATTGCTAGAATTATTACATGATTATTGTTTTGTAACAATTTTACATAACTCTTGGTGTTTAAAATTTTAATTGAAGGTTTTGAAGTTATAAAGTTTGTATAATTATGAACATGTTTAATGTGTAATAAGGTCATATAAAACTCTCGCCAGTTAAAAGGTTTATTTTGTAACTCTTGCCTACTCATATTTTAATTTAATTGTGGAGTTATAAATTTTAATTGTGTACCTTATCTATATTTATTTACATGTTCATTGTGAATTAAATTTATATATCACTCTTGACTATTAACTTTTAATTTAATTCCTAGAGTTATAGATTTATTTTTGTTACTCACCTACCATTTTAATTAGTTAATTTTATTATTAAATAGTTTGTTAGATGGTTTCAACTTTCTTTAGATTATTTGGTTTGTATTTTCTTGTGTTTTTTTGCTAACTTTCTTTACAAGAATACTTCCACGAAAGGGATTGGAAAACCAAATATAAAATCAAATGAATAGGATTTGGAAATGTAAAACAAAATTTTGGATTACTAACTTTTGTGTTGAACAAGAATGCCTAAGCGTGGAAAGAATTTTTGGACTAAATAAAATCCTTAATTGGATTGGTTTATTATTCTTATTTTGAAGCATTTTTTTTGTTTGAGATTTTTTTGGTTTGTTTACCAATTTGTAGAAGCAAGGTTTATTTGCTTATAATTGTTGTAGTAATTTTTTGGATTGCTTGTAATTTTGGTAGCAATTTTAAATTGCTTGTAAGTGTTGGACCTCGGTTTGTTTTAACCTAATTCATCCCTTGGAAAAACTTAATTCTAAAAATTGTTTCCCATGATTAGAGTCAACTGGGTTTTAAGTGGAACCGATGTGACCCCTCCAGTCTTCTTGGGAACATTCTTGACCATGTTCGATTCTAGGTTAAATGGTGAGACTAGTTTTGAATTAAATTTCCAACTGTGGAATTTTCTAGTGTTAAATTTAATTTCTAGAAACACAGAAAGTGATAGTCTGTTGTATTTTCAGAAATGGCAATTGTCACCGATGTTGCTGTTACTGCTAATGTTGGTGAGGATCTGAACCCTAGGGCAACTGGCTTGCAAACCCTTACTGCTGTGATCTCTATGGTCAACCTTGTTGCTATTCCTGTTATTCCGGAAGACCAGCTCAACCATCACGAGCGCCTAGAGAAGTTCACAGGAGTGAATTTGAAGAGATGACAGCAAAAATTGTTGTTTTACCTAAGGGTTTTGAGTGAGGATCCACCAGTTGTGGAGGAGAATGAGCAAGACAAACAGAAACTCATGGCTCTAGATGCTTGGAAGCAGTCAGACTTCCTTTGTTGGAAATACGTTCTGAATGGCTTGGCAGATTCACTTTTCAAAGTGTTTTATGTCAAAAGGCTCAAAAAAGAGTTGTAGGATGCTTTGGATGTGAAGTATAAGACCGAGGATGCCGAACAAAGAAATTTATCGCTGGCGGTTTCGACTTCAAGATGATGGACTCAAAAACCATTATCAGTCAAGTGTAAGAGTTCCAACTAATTTTGCATGAAATTCATGCAGAGGAAATGTTCCTGAGTGAATCATTCCAGGTCGCTGCTCTAATTAAAAAGTTATCTAACGGCTGGAAAGACTTCAAGAACTACTTGAAGCACAAGCAGAAAGAGATAACAGTCGAAGAGCTCGTTGTCAGGCTCTGGATTGAGGAAGACAATAGAAAGAAAGGGGGGAATACCTCTACTATAAAAGCAAATATAGTTGAGCATGGCCTGTCCTCGAGGGTGAGGAAAAATCCATTAACAAGCAAAAGCTCAAAACTGGAGGCAAGAGGCGGTGTCTCCAAAAAGCCAGTCTACAAGCTGCAGAAACCTACTTTTAGGTTCAATGGAAAATGCTTCAATTGTAGAAGTGATGGGCATCGGGCGATTGACTGTCGCAAGAAGAAGAAGTCTTACAACAAGTACCATTCACAAAACAAAAGTCGAGCACACTTAGCTAAAATGAAGGATCGATCACCAGATGTGGACGACATGCATCTGCTGGGCTTGTCGCCTCCGGCGGACATGGTGGGGTCCAACCTGAAGAAATGATGGGTGGACACTGGAGCCACTCGCCACATCTGTGCAGAAAAGAAAATGTTCACAACCTTCGAACCGGTGTCAAACGGTGAGAAGTTGTTCATGGGCAACTTTGTAACCTAACTATTGAGGGAAAAGAGCAAGGTGGTCCTGAAGATGACTTCAGGGAAAGAGCTAGCTCTAAACAATGTCCTATATGTACCGACAATCGTAGAACCTTGTCTCGGTCACTCTTAAGCAAGCACGGCCCACATAATATTTGAATCTGATAAGGTTATGTTGACCAAAAGCGGGGTCTAAATGGGGAACGGATATATGTCGAGTGGTATGTTCAAACTAAATATAATGACTAATACCCCAAGACTTAATGAAAACGCTTATTCTTCTGCTTATATGCTTGAGTCCCTAATTTATGGCACTAGACTAGGTCATGTGAATTTTGACTCTTTACGAGATTAACAAGCTAGTTCACATACAATCTTTAAAAATTAATCCAAAGCACAAGTGTGAAACTTGTGAACAAGCAAAAATGACTAAGACTTCTATTCATTCTGTTGAAAGAAATAGTGAGCCTTTGGATATAGTGCATAGTGATGTGTGTGACTTGAAAGTCATACAATCACGTGGTAGCAACAAATACTTCATCACTTTTGTTGATGATTGCACTAAATTTTGTTATGTGTATTTACTTAAAAGCAAAGATGCGATTAAGAAATTTATTCTTTTCAAGAATGAAGTTGAGAATCAATTAAACCGAAGATCAAGGCTACAAGAAGTGACTGGTGGTGAGTATGAATCCCGCTTGTTGAGCCTTGTGCTCAATTTGGGATTATTCACCAAACCACAACGCCATATTCTTCTCAATCAAATGGTGTTGTTGAAAGGAATAATAGAACATTAAAAGAAATGATAAATGCAATGTTATTAAGTTCTGGGTTACCACAGAACTTTTGGGGGGAAGCAATTCTCTCGTAATTACATTCTTAATAGAATCCTCGGAAAAAAAATAGACAAGACTTCATATGAGCCTTCTTATAATTTCCTACAAATGTAGGTGTGTCTTGTAAAAAGTGGCATACCTACAATCGTAATAACCCGACTCTTATATGCTTTATATTTCTAATTATATGAATAATTACACGCTTAGTGTGGAAGTCCATGTGGAGTTGTGCTTACATACATGAATTATTAAATTATGACATTCTATCTGTTAGTTCTTGGAGAAAATCTATTAAAATTAAGACGTTTGAATTTGAAATTGGAAGTCGTAGAGGCACGATAACCCAAAATTGACTTTACATTTATAATTAGCATAATTTTTAGGACATAATATCAAGTTTTGTAAAAATTTGATTCAGAACAAATTAATTGGGAAAAATTTAGATTCAACACTCTTAAAACTTAGACTAGATAGATATAAAAGTCATAGATGACTTAATTTCTCCTAAGAGAGTGAGAAAGGGTGCTAGAGAAGAAGAGAGAAGAGGAGAGGCTCAACAAGAGTGAGGATTGAAGGAACTGAAAAGGGTTTTGAGACTAGAGTTCAAGGTGTGTATAATTTAACTAGAACATCCTTATTTCTCTCTCTCTCTCTCTCTATTTGATTTGAGAAGGAAATCTTTACATTCATGTAAGTTAGGGTTTACAACAAGAGCCTTGCTTATGGTAGTTGGTTGCTTTGATGGATGATCCTTATGTTTGAAGTTGTTTTGAGCTATGTTCCTTTAGTTCTAGGGTAAACTACTAATAGATCATACTTTTGAGACTTATTACTCATTAAGTCCTATTGATAAATTTATTAAGTGATAAAGATAAATTTATCAGTCTTTTATTTTTATGAATAACTTTATAGTGATAAATTTATTAGTCTCTTTGTTTTTATGAATAAATTTATAGTGATAAATTTATCAGTCTCTTATTTTTATAGTGTTAAATTTATTAGTTAGGACCTGTAGATAAATAATTCTATTTAATAGGACTAATTGGTAAGTACCCTTCCCTCTATTTGTTTTGAGCTCTCATATGCATCTTGATGTTTATAGAGATATATTGTGATAAATCAAGCATGGATCGAATATAAAGGATTTGTGATGTATATATGAATTTAAGAGGGATATGAACTAATTATGCTTGTGATTCATGTTCATTGTGATGATATACCATGATATTGAGCTAATTTTCCTTATCTTATACCTTGCAATGAGTTTGGTCAATTGAGTTTTTGTCTAAGCTTCGGATTGCCAAAACAGAGAAGACCAAGACGCAGGCCTCACATGCACGACGCGGAAAACAAGGGAGCAATATTGAACTACCTTGCAATAAGAGGACGTGCGGCGTACCTACCCACATGTGTGGTGGAGACTTCCGCACGTGCGGTTTAAGCTAAAAAATTCTGTGATTTTCTTTTGCTCTTTTCGACCCTCTAAATGTGTTAATATGTCCATTCGATGTTCCTACAATGCATTTAATTACATGGAACATAACGAATCGAATATTTGAGAAATAAGAGGAAATTAAGGAAATGTGATATACTTACGAGTTGTGTGCTAGGTGTAGGACACGTACAAGAGGAGACCATCATTCATTCGCATCACTATGAGTGATAGTAGTGTAATGTCATATTTCATTCACATATTATATTCATATATGTTATTCGATACCTTATTCACTCTTTTAATAAACAACTTAGGTTATAAGAGTTATGTTTGAGAGGGATTGAACTTTGGCACATGAGATATGGACCCAAGGTCGCTTTTGTTTGTTATTATGATGGGCCCAAGGCCATTTTGTTAATATGATGGGCCCGAGGCCATTTTGTATTACGCTGGGTCTAAGGCCGTTTCGTTTTATGTGGCTCGACGCCGTAAAAGGAAACATGAATAAGACCAACCTATGATTTATAAATATGCATTGTTAAATTATGCTTGTACTCTTAATCTGTTTGTATTACTATCATTTACTAAGCCTTGCTCATTCCATTTTTATGGATGTTTTGTAGGTAATCAACCCGCGGAGCAACCGTAGGTCAGCCCAGGAGTCTTTTGCTGAACCGTTTTGCTGATTCACCCGAAGTGACTCTTTTGTTTAATTTTGGGAAATTCGTATGTTGGCATGTTTTGTTGGAATTTTGGAGGAATAGTCATGTATATATATATTGTCAATACCTAACTTTTGGGTTGTTACCCTTTTTCATATTAACTGTAATGTGAATGGTGTATGGAACGTTAAGTACTTATGTGTAGTAATGCATTAAGATCCTGGCATGTAGTCACAGCTCAATGAATATTTTATTCTATCATTTTACTTCTGTTCAGGCCCCAATATTGAGTAAAATTTAAGATAACAAAGTTGAGGCCTTAGGTCAGGCCAGTCATGTCCAAACTTTTAGGGGCAGGTTTAGGTCGTGACATACACCCAAGTACGTTAACCAAAAACCGTGGATTGTATATTCATTGGTTATGCACAGTAGTGCATATAGGTTTCTTGTGCACAAGTCTGATATTTCAGATATCCACAAGAATAATATAATGGAGTCAAGGAATTCGCTTTCTTTGAAGACGTTTCCTTGCCAAACTCGAGGAGAGGATTAAAGTTCGAGAAGGAACTTGAAGATAATCAAGTAAAGGATCAAGACGAGGAAGTAAATGAACCAAGAAGGAGTAAGAGAGCTAGATCGCTATGTCCTTTGGCCCAGACTTCTTGACTTATATGTTAGAGGGAGAACCTCAAACTTTTTATGAAGCTGTGACTTTACCTGAAAGTCCCTTATGGAAAGAAGCAATTAAGAGTGAAATTGACTCCATCTTACAAAACCATACTTAGGAGTTGGTTGATCTATCCCAAGCAGTAAGGCCTTGGGGAGTAAGTGGATCTTTAGAAGAAAGATGAAAGCCAATGGGTCAATTGATAAATATAAAGCTAGGCTAGTTATCAAAGGATACAGCAGAGAAGGCTTGATTACTTTGATACGTATTCACTTGTAACAAGGATTACATCCATTCTCATGGTGATTGTGATAGCGCTTTCGAGTCTAGAGATACATTAGATGGATATAAAACAAATTTTCTTAAATGGATATTTAGATGAAGAAATCTACATGGAATAACCCAAGGGTTTTCATTCTAGAAAAAAATAAGAAAGTCTGTAAGCTTGTCAAGTCTTTATATGGTTTGAAGCAAGCTCTTAAGCAATGGCACGAGAAGTTTGACCATGCTATGTTGTCAAATGGATTTAGAATCAATGACCATGCTATGTTGTCAAATGGATTTAGAATCAATGAGTATGACAAGTGTGTATATATTAATGACACTGATAGAGGTTATGTCATTTTGTGTTTTACATACTCATTGTTAGTAGTAATGATGAAATGATTAGAACTACCAAGAGATTATTAAACTCTAAGTTTGACATAAAAGATATGGGCCTTGCAGATGTCATCATGGGTATTAAGATTACCAGAAGATCTAGTGGTATTGTACTTTCGCCTCACTATGTTGAAAAGATACTTGAGAAATTTGGTAAATCAAATACAAGTGTGTCTAAGATACCAGAGATGTGAGTCTATATTTGACTAAAAATAATGGTGAAAGTGTTCTCACCAGAATATTCTCGTCATTGGAAGTTTGATGTATCCGATGAGTTGTACAAGGTCGATATAGCCTACTATGTTAGCGTGCTTAGTAGATACACGAGTAATCAATGCTACTAATTAGAGAGGCATTATGCGGTGTTAAGTTATTCACGCTACACTCGGGATTATGGGCAGATTATACGAGATACCCAAAGGGTACTAGAAGGGTATAGTGACGCTAATTGGATATCTAATATAAAGGACTCCAAATCCACTAGTAGTTATGTATTTACCCTTAGAGGGGCAGCCATGTCTTGGAAGTCTTCCAAGAAAATGTGTATATCGAGATCAACCATGGAATCTGAGTTTATTGCTTTGGATAAAGCAACCGAAAAGCTAAATGGCTTCACCCGCCAGCTTTGTTGAGGATATTCTACGCCCAAAACATGTGCCTCGCTATCTATGTTCATTCTGATAGCCAATCGGCGATTGGACAGACACAAAGTCATATGTATAATGGAAAGTCCAGACATATCCATCATAGACATAATTTCGTGCGACAATTACTCTCTAATGGAGTTGTCTCTCTAGACTATGTAAAGTCAAAAGACAACATTACGAATCCGCTAACCAAAGGGTTAACTTGAGAGTCAAGAGAAATGTCGCCAAGAATAATGGGTTAAGGCCTTTAGTAATGTTATCGAATAAAAACCCAAATTTTAGTTGACTGGAGATCCCAATATCTAAATTCAAAAGGACAACCTAATTTCGTAATGAGCGAGTCATTGAACATGTAAATCCTCTTGCCCATTTCTTTGTACAATGATACCGTGGGGTAGAACGTTAAGGTAATGCTTTTAATGACCTAAGTGATATGAATAATCAACCGTGGTATAATGAGATACCTTATATAGGTCACTTATGTGAGTGAAAAGTGGGGCGCTTTTTAAGAATTGGTAAAGTCAATTCTTTAAAGCCACTCATTGAACCAAAGTTAGTATTCTAGGGCCATACCGACACACCAAAGGAGAACAAGAACAATGGTTGGTCTAACTCTTGTGTGAGGTCTATTGTCTCTTTACACAAACGGTAAAACAGCTCAAGACATCACGCTCATCGTCACCAAGAACTGAGCAGGCTTTCACTACAAAAGGTTCAAGGCCAACAACTACCTTTTCTCGATGCAGGTTAGTCTGCGGCTCTCTTCGAAGTCTTTGTTGTAAACGCTAGTATGTTTTCTTTATTCGATCAATTTTTATTCATGTGGGAGATTGTTGAAAAAATGATTTTTAGTGAATTTAATGTGAAATTAAAGTAGGTCCCAACCATTGGTTGATGTGATTAAATGGGTTTAGATTCTTTGTAACAAGATCTTTATACCACAAAAAGAATGATAAAAAACCATTAAAAATTGAATGAGAAATTGTCTCATAAAGATGGCCTTATGAATGAGGTATTGGGAATTGTGTATAACCACCAAGCCCACATTGATTGTAGAGAAAAGCTTTGATGGGTATTTAAACCTTAAGATTTTCATAAGGGTATAAGCCCTTTGGGCCATCCAAATTTTCCAAGAAATGGAGTTATGGATGCTTCAAGGATGGGTTTAGACCAAGACTATCGCAAGTTGGTTATAGCAATTGCCCTACGCCAAGACACGCTGCGTTAACCTTCCGCCTACCGGACCGAGTCCCGTCCGTGGGTCCGTGATCCATGGGTCGTGGGTCATGGATTGTAGATCTTGGGCTTGAGGCTTGTTGGAATGGGTTAGGTTTAGACTCGGGGATTGGTGGTTTACCAACCTAATCTTTTTTTTGAAGTCTACTATAGATATACACCCTTGTGTATACAAAAACATATCTCGATACTCCAAAGCTTTTGGCAGAGTGATGCCATTAGTTGCCACCTTCATGAGCATTAGTTACTAGCCTTCATGGCTGAGGCCTCCTCTCCTCCATGGTATATAAAAGGAGACCCATCTTCCTTGGTTTTGGTATAGAGTTTTGCCTTCTAGAATTATATAGTCATTTGTTTGTGTCTATAATTTTCTTCCGTGGTCGAGAGTGTCGCCATTGTCGGCTCGCCAAAGCTAATGAAGGTGTTTCGCATTAGTTGGACTAAACCGTCAGATCTTGGAAGATGTAAGGATCGCCTCCAAAGACTCACGGTGAAGCGCTAATCTGCTTTTAAAGACACCGTATTATCACATAGGTTTTGCCATTTGCCATACCATTTTATTGTATTGTGTATTTCGCTTAATTTGATTATAATTTTCAACACGTGCCTTTGTTATATAATTTAATTTAGTTCATTATGAATCTATTTATTTAATTTCACAACTTGTCCAACACGAAAGTGCTCGTTTATTTTAATTCATAATTGAATGATCAATCAAATCGAAACCATATTTCTTTTGTCTCACCGTTAGTCTGCGTGATGCAAAAGACAATTAATAAATTCTATGATTTTCTTGAGCAAATCCAAATGAGGCAACAAAGTGGAACAACCGAGGCATATGGTAATTTTCATTTCTTTTGTAATATATCAATTTTTTTGTTCTCACCACTTTTTATCGAAATGATTATCTTTTTCATTTTTAGGTCATGAAACTAAGCGCATATATCATGCAATATAGAAAAAATACTTTACATTTGATACAAGTCGGGAAATTTTGTCGGTTGTAAGTGAGATGAAATTAGAACACAAACCAAAAACCCACACCAATACCTTATTCATTTTTATTCCAACAACTGAATGTGAGGCTTTTAACCCAACAACAATATCGAGGAGGATCAATAATCGACTAATACATCAACACGCTAATTGGTACTTAGGCTACAAAAGAAAAGTTAAAGAAGCAAGCAATTCACGATTTTAGATTTGATGAAATGGTCACGCCAACCGCCTAAAATTGTTGAAGTGTTGTCAACTATCTTCTAGAACTATTGAGTGAGATGTAGAAAAGGTGATAGAACATTAAGAAAATGCTGCAGAACGTCGAAGAAGAATCAAGGATATGGAGGAACAACTAAAAATATTATCTATGATGAATGAAAGAGAACACCGAAAATGAGGATCATCAAATAATGTCAATGGTTATGACCAATTTAAAGCCTATGCAAAGGGCTTACTATGAAGAGCTTCAACAGCAAATCTTATTTCGATCAACAAATATTAATCCTTGACTGTTTGATGAAGACCAAAATTTCAATTGAATCATTTGTAGTGTATTTTTGCATTACATTTGAAGGGTTAATTTGTGGAACTTTCTTTACGTGCCTCCCCGTCTTTTCTCTACTTTCTCTAAATTTGTACTTGTCATCTATATGTTCCTTTTTATTTGAAAATGTTATTCTACTTCTACTTTCAAATTTAGTAATGGTAACACCTAAATACATCATATCTATTTTAACTCAACCGTTGAATATGCTTCTTCTTTTTCTTCTTTTTTTATTTTATAGTTTATATATTCTTTATATATATTCTAGGTTAAAAATTTATTTAAATTCAGTTATGGGGCTATTTGAAAAGAAAAAAGAAAAAAATGAGGCCAAAATATGTAGGAGCAAAACTACGTGGTATCATCATGATACTACCACTCAAAAACAAGAAGATCATAAGACTTGTGTCAGTAATCCTTCAGCATTTGCATTTGACTAGCAAAGAAAAATTCAACAATTGTTATAAGATCAGAAAATAAGAGCGACCGTCCAAGATATTCAAGTCATTGGTGATCTAGGCATTTCAAAAATGCATGTCAAATCTATAAGTCATAAGAAGCTACCGCTTCAAGAATTATGGTTGGTTTTCTAATGGCCTACGATGACCTTGCCATGCCGTTGGACAATTTTTCCACTCCTAATGCATGCAACTCAACTTCCCAACATACCTCAAACCCACGGCTCCCTAATAGAAAGTAATCTAGCAATATTAGTTGTTATCGGAGATCTAAGATATTCAGTCCAAAGACTTCGATTGTTGAATTCCAAAAGTGTTTCAAACCTTCAATTGCCGTGCTTTTCCCATTTCGCATATAATCATCAATCGTGATTCGCTATTACTCCATATGAGAGTATTCTAATTATTGAAGTCATCTTTTGAAGTGGAGACAATCCGAGGATATGAGTTGCATCTTTTTTGAACAAAATATGGATCGTGGTGCTTCAATGGCATTCAAAATTGTGAGATACGATGCCGATGATCATCTCTGAAATGTTATAGGTGAATAAACCGATTTGCCGCAAAATCATCCGTAAACAACCAATCATGACCCTTCCTTCTATCGCGATGTATGTATTTATGTTCTACATTAGAACCACCACTTTTCTTTGATTGATCACTTGCTCTCAAAATTTGTATCATACTAGCATTATTTATCTCATAAACACCTAAAAGTTTCACAATTTTTTTGTCACACTTTCATCATTAGAGGATGAGGAAGAAGAAGATGAAGAAAATGAAGTGAACAAATAAGAAGTTGAGGTAGTCATTATGCTCGCTTTTTCGCTTATGGTTGGTTCTAGATACAACGTTGTTTGTTTGGTTTATATAGTACATGGTTTAATCTATTTATATCTATTTTTTAGAGAAATAATTAATGGTGGCAAAAGAAATGGAAAAGATTTAATGGAGGGAAAAGAAATGGCAAAGGAATTGAGGGAGATGTAAATGAAGGGGAAAAAAAATTATTTGTTTTTCCGTCGACGCCGGCCGCCCCTCCAAATAATCTATGTTTTGTTGAAAGTTACAACAGCTCACCGTTGGAGTGGCTGATATCAAATAGAGGAATTGATTGTATTTTTACTCGTATTTGATGATTTATTTGGTAAACCGTTGGAGATGCCCTTACACATCAATCAATCAAATTTTCTCGCACTGCTTATTCAACTAAAAGAAAAGTTATAAATTATCCCAAAATTATTTTCAAAACTCATAACCAAATAAATTTTTAAAACTCTTTTCAACAACTTATTTTTCAAAATACAATTCAAAACTCTTTTGAAAAACTAAATCAAACGAACCTAGAAATTACAACGCCACAATAATGGACTTTGAGGCCCAAAAATATTAAAGATCCCAAATATTTTATTAAATTTTTTAGGAGAATTCCTCCAGCTTAAAAAATCTAGATTGTAAGAAGTCAAGTATGCCTTATGAGACCCATCACAGTCCTCGATATTTTCATTCAAAAATAAATTAAGTCAATTCGATAACAAGAATTTATTTAATTTATCGTTTTTCGCTAAAAAATAGACGTAATTATGTTTTTAAAAAATGAACCATACATTTTTTTTGATGACGTAAACAATAAATTAAACAAATTGTAGTTATCGATTGACTTAATTTTTATGGATGAAATATATGAAGTGCTCAACAAAATGAATGAAGTGCTCAACATAATAAATAGCTCAGATCATCGAAAATGTAACACATGGTGGACTCTACAGCCCAAACATTTGGACTGGAGGACCCTCCTTCAAAATTTTGTTAAGTGTTTAGTATAATATTTTTGTCAGAGGTGGGGTATTTTTGGAGCTAGGTAAGAGAGTGAGAGAAAAAGAGTGTTTGGTTCTTAAACTTGCAAAAAACTTTCAATTTCTAACCCCTTCAAAGAGAGGGGAGGGCTTTATTTGGAGAGTCAGAAGCCTCTGAACCCTTCTATGGTTTCATCGCTACCCTTTCATCATTCCCACTAAAATTAAATTACCAAAAATAATTCTACAATATTTTCAATGTATGCTGCAAGGACTATGTAATGATGCTAATGACGTGTGTGTACAAACAACGTGGTGCATTCAACATCTAATGTGCGACACACACTTTGCCTTGGTACACATACCATGCATGCATGCACAAGCACGTGGTCCTATGCTTTTGGCTTGTTTAGGGAATAAATAAGTCTTAATTGCATTTTGATCAATATTTTTGATAAAATGGGTCACTAATTTTAAAAATATGGTCAATCAAAGCACAATCAAGCTTTCGGTTAATAAGTTGGGTTTTACTAAAACGGTCCAGAGCAAAATGATTATTTTGGCCAAAACAGTTTGTACAACAACTTTAAACAACCTTAAACATTCTAAGTATGGGTGTAATTTGGCTCGCCCGGACCGACCCATGTCAGTCGCTCCCTATCAAAATTCAGTCGAAATGGCTCTGGGGCCTCACCCACGAGCCGTAATTAGACCCAGGCCCAAGCCTAGGAGGTATTCGGGCCTTGGACAGGCCGAAAGGTCAGACTGGTGGGTATGGGCTTGGGTCAGACTTGAACATTTTTATTTATTTTTCTATTTTTTCACCAAATTTTTTTTTTTCTTTCCACAAAATGACACGGCCCCTGGGTGGGGCTTTGAATATAATAGTTGTAGGAGGCTAGTTTAGTTGAAATATGGTTATCGGTTCAAAAACCTAAGGTGACCCTGCTTTTTCAGGGTAAGAAGAAGTAAAGAAAATGCCTCGAGCCAATATTCGAGTACCAGGCACTACGACACTGAAGTAACCCATGCCATACCTCTAGGAAAAGCTCAAACGACCTTCAACAAAGGGTACCAGATTTTTAATTCCATGGTATAATCCCGACTCATTGAATAGAAAAGTTCAAACAATTGGGATTTTCTTTTGGAAATTAGATGTAGTTACTAATTCATGATCTAGCATGTACAAAATGAAAACTTCATTCTTAATTCTATGAGAAGTTTTATGAAAGCCTTCTATATGCTTCTCTTCGACGGAAGTTTTATTTTCCCAAAGTGTATCCTAATTTTGGCCTAATTCTTCTTCTAATGATCGATTCAACCCCGATCAAAAGATATATCTTGGTTATATTTCATCTCTTCAACAAGTTTAATAATGAGCATAATTCGCCTTATTATTCCTAATATGGAGAGAAAAACCAATGATTAGTTTTTCGGGAATTTTCTAAACAAACAATTTCAACGTAAATCTTTCAATTTCTTATTTTATTATTTCAACTCAGGTATTTCTTTATCCATAGGTACATTGAATGCAAATGGCTATAACAAAGTTTCTCTTATTTGTATTAACAACTATTCTAGGATAATGTTTTTATGTGGTGTTAACGATTTAATAACTATCTTTGTAGCTCCAAAATGTTTCAGCTTTTTGATGCTCCTACCTATTATCCGATATACCTAAGAAAGATATACTACCTAATGAGGCTACTATGCGAAATATTTACTCTGGGTGGGCAAGCCTTTATTTTGGTTCACGAGCTTCAAGAAATAGTGAATGGTCTTATCAATACACAAATGTATAACTCCCTGCAAGAATTTCAATTACGCCTATATTCATTACATCGTAGAGAATTGGGGTTCAAGCTTTCCTTAGCCCTTTTCATCAATAAAATGGACTTCATCGATAATGGCTGAAAGAGTGCGTGTTCTGCCTCGATGAATTCCTACCTCTCTATCTATCTCTAAGGTGTTTGATTTTTCAAAAACTCTCAAGATAAATGCTATCTCTGATGCCAAGACATGTAACTTTTACTTGTTCAAATAACAATTAGCGCGAAGCAGGTCAGAACTAATTTAATCTCTTTTATGATAAACAGATCCATTTTGAAAGTTCATTATCATGCATAATTTTACAAAGGATCTGATTAATGATGTATACAATACTTGAATTCTCGATGTAGATGCTACGCTCACTACAACAAAATCCTGGGTGTTTTCAATGACACCACATCAACGATATACAATAAATGCACGCCAGGGTTTTCACTTTTACAAATTTGTTTTTGCACATCAGAATAATTTTCCAACGTGACATGTCTATTGGGTAGGCCGTGAATGGTAGTAACGATGATTTTTACAGCCAAAATTTTGCAATTTTGTCAGAAATAATAAAACTTTCTGCGGATATGCATACTAAGTATGCCGTATAATACATCAACTATACATGACACACAATATACGCCAACATTGTGAAATGTATTGCACTTTTCACAAGGCACACAATGCCCTCGCCGCGAAAGTATTGCACTTTGAGTGCCGCCGTGATAACATCATGCTTATCGTTAAGTATTATTTTTTTACGATACACAATACATGTCGCGAAAGATATGACAAAAAATAAAAAAACGCCAAAATGAAATTCTAGCTCCACTTCACCAAATAAAAAAGAAAAGAAAAAAAGAGATAATAATCAAAAAGCCTCAAAGCCCTAATCCTCAAGGCCCTTGCGCACAACAATCAACCCTGTGACTGGCTCCCCAACCTTCAAACCCCACCACACGAGAATTTCCACTCTCTTCATCATCATCCCTTGTCGTCAGAGATCTGGTTCCTAAGCTTCGATCTCTCTCCCAAATTGGCTTCTTCCTCTCCTCTCGCGATTCCTAGCTTCACTTCTCGAACAGATCGTCGAGAGCGATCTCAAATACCCTCCTCAAATCCAATTTCATCAGTCCCGTCTTCACCTTCGACAAACCCATACCTCCAATTTTACTTCTCCAAAATCAACTCCACCAATCCCAATCTATTAACTTTTTCGGTAATTGGTGTCCCCGATTCTTTAGAAATTCCATGAATGTGGTGCAATAAGACGAATTTAAACCATTGTGCCAAGTAATTACTGTCCGCCAGTAAAACTAACTCTTTGATTTTATTAATTCTTCTTCTTTCGATTTATAATTGAATTGTACTCATTTCTTTACTGATATGATTGATCTTAGTTTAGATTATTTATGTCACGCAAGTTTTGGATATATATATATATAACTTGTATTATTTGATGTGGCTGCACAGGCAAGTGGAAGCTTTTTGTCTGCCTTTTGATATATAAAAACTCTTCTTCTTTTTTATTCCTTTATTTATTTATTTTCAATGCAGGAATCATATACCTATGGCGGATTTGTTATTGATAACAATCCAGAATATTCATGTCATGGTAATTTATTTGTTTCGTAATTTAGCATGTCTTACTTTTCATTCATGT